>QEPC01006353.1:3885007-3918741 GCA_003113815.1 Sphenodon punctatus
TCTCTCTCTCTCTCTCTCTCTCTCTCTCTCTCTCTCTCTCTGTCTCTCACCATGAACAGCAGGTTGCGTAAAGAAAAGGTGGAATGACAGCGCCCCATGAGTGGAATGACAGGGCACAAGAACCCTGAGGGTGGGTCCTGGACTGGGGTTAGAGTGGAAGCTTCTAGATATTGGACCCAGCCCTCCTGCCGGTAACGTAGGCCCCAGAAGCCTGATGGCTGGTCCTGGGACTGGAGTGGCTGTTTCTTGATGCCATGGGCATAGACAGCATATAGGCCTGGGGGCCATTGGCAGCAGCAGAAGACATTGGTTGCCAGGATACAGAATCCTTGGCAGTTGGCACAGACAGCATATACGCCTGGGGGCCATTGGCACCAGCATCACCAGACATTGGTTGCCAGGGTACAGAACCTTTGGCACAGACAGCACATAGGCTGGGGGCCATTGGCAGCAGCAGACATTGGTAGCCAGGGTACAGAACCCTTGGCACAGACAGCATATAGGCCCGGCCTGGGGGCTATTGGCACTAGCAGAAGCAGACATTGGTTGCCAGGGTACAGAACTCTTGGCACAGATGGCATATAGGCCTGGGGGCCATTGGCAGGAATGGCAGCAGCAGACAGTGGGTTGCCAGGGTACAGAACCCTTGGCACAGACAGCATATAGGCCTGTGGGCCATTGTCACTAGCAGCAGCAGACATTGGTTGCCAGGGCAGCCAGGCAGGCAGCGTGGCATGAGCGGCAGTAAAGCAGACTCAGGCAGGGTTCAAACTTTGCAAACTGAGCAGGCGGGCGGGCAGGCAGCATGGCATGAGAGGCAGTAGGGCAGGCGGGCTTGGGAAGGCTTTGAGCTAGGCAACCTGGGTGGGCAGACAGGCACCTTGGCATGGGAGGCAGGAGGGCAGACTGAGGCATGCTTTGATCTAGGCGGCAAGCTCGGAGGGCAGAGAGGCAAAGTGGCATGAGAGGCAGCAGGGCAGGCAGGCTGGGACATTGGCATCAGGGCACTCAGATAGCCTATCAAAGAATGTGCAGCAAGAGAGAGAGAGAGCCAGTCAGTGTCACATAGGTGGGCCGAGATTGTGTAGCCGTAGGCCAGCTGGCAGGCTTACAGTTTGTTTCCCAATGCCACTCTGCGTCATGAGGTCAGTCAGATAAGACGTCCGAGGCCGTCTAGTATGAGAGAGAGAGAGAGAGAGAGAGGCAGGATGAGTGTCAGGCATTGGGAGGGAAGGACAGCACCTCAGCAGCACAGAAGCAGTAGTCCTAGCCCAGATTGAGGAGGAGGAGGAGGAGCCCCATCCCAAGACTGCTCCTGGCAGGGATGGCATGTGCTAATGCACCATCACTCCTTGTCTAGGGGAAGCTCAGGGAATCCCAGCAGCAAAGGCTGACCTTTAGAAACAACAACTGCTCCACCAATTTGGCCCCCAGTCTCAGGCGGTGCGGGAAGCAAATGTCCCCCACCACAGAGAACACCCACACACTGGGGACACTGGTCAGTGGGCAGAACAGAATACCCTTGGCCACTTTCGACAGGGCCAGCCACACGTTGGCCTTGCCAGACCAGTAGGCCAAGGAATCACTGCTGGGATTAATGCATGGCTCCTCCTCCAGGTAGGTCTCTACTGCTGCTGAGGCACCATCATGCTTCCTCTGGTAGCTCTGGGTGGGCACCACCTGCCCCACTGCCCTCAGCCACTTTGCTTGCCTTTTTGTGCTGGACCCCATGCCCCCCAGAGTGGCCTGCACACAGGAGGAGCTGCTGGCCATAGGGGTGCTGCTGCTTCTGCTCATCCTATGGCTGATGCTGCTGCTACCACAAGGGCTGGGTGCAAGGATAGACCCAGATGACTGGAAGGAGTCGCTGCTCCCATTCCCACCATCCGCAGGGTCATCCTGCTGCATAGTCCTCTCTGCCTGCCAGACCTTCTGCATCAGCACACCCTTCCAGAGGCCATAGACCGCTGTCTTGCATGTCATGCTGCCCTTGACCTTGGGGTCAGGCATGGTTGCCAGGAAATATTCCTCCCGGTGCAGGAGCTCATCAAACAGCACACTCAGCCCCACCTTCAGCTTCCACGCCAGGTTAAGCACCTCATTGGACATCTTCCTGCCCAATCCCGCCTCCCGAGAATCTCATCCAGGCTCCTGTGGAGACTATGGACCAGTGGGGCCACCTGGCTAAGGGTGGCAGTGGAGCTACTCACGGTCTCCGTCACAGCCAGGAACAGTCTCAGGACGAAGACCGTGTGAGCAAGGATCTCCCATTCCTCCATGTTGTACCCTGGAGGTGCCTCGATGTCTGTTTCCAGTTCCACCTGATGCAGGGCGGCTTTCTGCTCAAGAAGCCACTCAAGCATCAGGAAGGTGGAATTCCACCTGGTGGAGATATCTTGAATGAGCTGGTGCACCGGGGACCCTTGATCGGCCTGCTTCTCCCAGAGGAGCTTGCAGCCCTTCATGCTCCTGTTGAAGAACCCCACCAGCTTCCTTCGCTGGTCGACCAGGGAGCTAAGGGTGCCTGCCCCAATCCCCTTATCCCCCAAGTCCAGAGCATCCCTGACCACAAGATGGAGGGTGTGTGCAGCACAAGGGATGCTTGTGAAGCCCCTGTCACAGACTGCCTTCAGTATATTGACCACGTTGTCCTTGACCACACAGCCCTTGGTGAAGGCCGCACCTGGCGTGACCCACTCCCTCACCATGGCGGCCAGGGCTGCCTTGAGGTTCCTTGAGGTGTGGGAGCTGTCCATGACTTGTGCCTGAATCAGGGTCCACCTATACCCTGCTTCAGGACCCCTCCTGCCACTGCCAAGCGCTGCCTCTGGGTCCTGTCCATTCCTACTTAACCACAGGTCTGTTGTAAAGCAGACAGTGGCCCCCCCAGCCCCTGATAGCTGCTCCCTCACCTGCTCCTTCAAAGCCCTGTACAGCTGTGGCACCACAGTCCGACTCAGGGTGGAGTGGGAAGGCAGCTTAAACTGGGATTCCAGGAATCCAATCAGCCACTGGAAGTCCTTGTACTCTACAATTGAGAAGGGCTGCCCATCCAGCGCAATCATCTCAAACAACAGGCAGTTGGCTTTCTCTTGAAAAAAGACACGCTGCCCTCCAGCACCTGATGGCCTTGGCAGATGCCCCCACCCCAGCTCCTCCATGGTTGACTGATGCTGCTGGCTAGACTCCTGCTGTTTTTCTGCCCCCATACTGCTCCAGCTGCTAAAGGCAGCAGCAGTTGGTGCACGATGCTTGCCCGCTGAAGGAGTTGGGCGACTGGCCGCTGCAGTTGGGAAGCCACTGGCATCCACTTCCCCTGCCTTCCCTCTTAGCAGCAGAGCACTGTGGCATGACTTCAGGTGCCTCACCATTGCAGTTGTACCAAGGTTGGCGAGCACCTGCCCACGCCTCACCAGCTTATTGCACAAAGTGCACTGCACCTCTCTGGGATCATCTGCCTGCACCAGCTTAAAATGTTCCCAGACAGAGGATTTTTTCACCCCTCCTGCCTTCTGGCCCACCCTGGGTGATGTACTGCTACAAGCGCTGCTGGGAGGGGGAGAACTTGGTGGCACTGGCGACACAGCTCTGGGAGGAGGCTCAGCCATTGTCTCAGCTCCAGACATCTTCTCTGTGGCACTAGTGTCTGCCTCTGACTCACTGTTGTCTGCGATCACGGTGATGTCCTATGAAGGGGAGTACTGGGATCCTGAGGCTAGACTGCCCGTGCCCGCCATGCTGCTGGCACTCTCCCAGTGCCCCCCTCTATAGCTGCTAGTGCTGCTGCTGCTGCTGCTGCTACTCCCCTCCCTACTGCCATTGCCCGCGGATCGGGCCCTGACTCTAGCAGCTGGGGTGGGATCCACCAGCTCTGGACTGCTGGGGATCACCTCGACAGTGGGGTACATTGGTGGCCCTGGAGGAACATCGGAAGCAGCAGCACCTGCTCCAGCAGCCGCAGCAGAGACAGCCACAGTCTCATGTACTGCAGACCTTCCAGTGCCCTGCGTGGCAGTAGAGGAGGGCACTGCCAGGAGGCGATGCTGAGCCACTGAAGCCTGGGTCCCTACAGCAGGCCTGATGGGTTTGGGGCATGGTGATATGCTTGGGCTACTGCTGCTGCCTGCTGCCGCTACCCTGGCACGGTGCCTGCTGCCTCTGGCACGTGCCCCATTGCCTCCCCTATGGGCAGCAGACCGGTCTCTCCTTCCCTTCCCCATTTCTCCCTCCAAAATAATGTTTTTATATTTTATTTTATTTTAATTTTAATTGTTTATCTAATATAATAATAATAAATATTCATTATGCTTAGCCATAGGCCATTGCAACAAAATAAAATAAAATATAAAACAAGAGATAAAACACAATGGTTACAATATAAACATTTCGGTCCTATTTCCAGGCCCTAGACAAGATACTTTATGCCAACTATTTCTAATGTGTCTTAATCCAACCCTAAGGGATGGACTAGATCCAAAATATAAGTAGATATAATCCTAGGTTTATTTCAATATACCCGTTAACTCAATTGACCTTGCGGGAGCATAGTTTATAAGACCTAAATTAGATACAGCCAGAAGATTCTAACAGATCCCCCATCATCTTTTACAATTTTTGGGCCAGAGAAGATACAGGAAGACTGGCCAAAAAAAGCTTCCTATAATGGACAGCATGAAGCAGGAAAGCCGCTATATTTCTTATGATATCCTCATGGCTGCTGTTTAAAATTAGTGACAGCATACCCTGGTCTGATCTACCCGGGAAAGGCTTTAGAACTGATCCTAAATATTTCAGACGGATGTCATCATATAAATGGCAATGTAGGATAATATGGGCTACCGATTCCACCTCCATATAATCAAAAGGGCAAAGGTGATCTACAAAGGGTATACCTGCTAACCGGCCCTCATTAGGGCTGTAGCGGAATATCGCAGCGGTAGCTATTTCCGGCGGAAACAGTGTTTCTGCAATTAGTGGAACGGCATGGCAGAGGCTTTCATTTCGCTGTTTCATTCCGCGGTTCCGCGGTTCTGCTTATTTAATTCCGCAACTTGGTGGAATCGTGGAAACATGACATTTTCGCTATTTCCGCAATTCCGCCAGCGCCACAAAATAGTGGAATAGCGGTTTTCCGCAATTTAAGCAATTTTCACGCAATTCCGCGATTTGCAGAATTCCGGCGGAATTAGCGGAATATCCGCAGAAAAGTCGCGGTGTGGCGCGGGCAATTCCGAAATGGCGGAACGGAATCGCGGCGCGGTAAAAGCTGCTGCCGCATCAGCCCATGCCCTCATAAACACATGATGGCAGGGCATTCAACCTTGCACCACATATCAACTGCTTGGCCCTACCAGTGATGGGCATAGCTAGATAGTCCGCTATCTGCCCTTTCCTGGAAATCCATTCCCGATACTCCCTAATATGCGGACACAGATTTACCTCCTGCAACTCCGTCTGCCAGCTCATGTCCTTTAGCTGAATGAGAATCTCTCCTCTGTACATGGCTAAATCTTTGTGCAGAAGATATTCCGGAGATATCCCCAACCTTCTAAGCTGGTGTTCCACTGCCTCCGTCCATTTGCTGACATATGTGTCCTTAGCCAACTCCCTCAGAAGTTCTGACCCCTGTCCTGAATGGATCCTACTCCAAAATTTCAGAGCAGCCTCGTTCGCAGCCTGATGCCATGGGATCTGCCCAAATTCAAGGCGCATGGCTCATAGTGGAGTGCCCTGGGCTAAACCTCCCAATATCCAGAGAAACTTGGATTGGATCCTGTTTATTTTGGTTGTGGCAAAAGGCACCCACAATTCTGCCCCATAAAGGAGCTGAGCCCTAGTTTTACTGTTCAGGACTTGCAGCGCTGGGAGGACTGCCAATCTACCCCTCCTGCAAAACACTCCACCAATTGCCTGGGCAGATGCTTGGGCCGCTCTTAATGCCCTATTTATGTGTTCATGCCACGTTCCAGTTCTATGGAATAGCACGCCCAGGTAGCGGTAAGTGTGTACCTGCTGCATCGAGAAACCCTCCACCACCCAGGGGAGGCTCTTCCATCTGGGGGAGAACACAAGGACTTTACATTTATCGAAATTGATGGTGAGTGAATTTTTAGAGCAGAAGTCTGAAAAAACCTTCAGCTATCTATTAAGGCCCACCCTCGTCTGTGAGAGGAGGCCAATATCATCCAAGTAGCAGAGACATTCGACTGGGCTTCCAGCAAGTTTTGGAGGGAAAAATTGGGTCTCTGCCATAAGAGGGTTTACCTCATTAATATAGTAATTAAATAAGACTGGGGCAAGCACACATCCCTGCCTAACCCCAACAGAGGTGACCACAGGAGATGTAAGATGTCCCTGCAGGTCCGCTTTGACTGCCACAGAGGAACGCGCATGGAGCATAGTTATTAAGACCAGCAGACGCTTGTCTATAGAGGAATCCTGGAGTTTACTCCACAGGGCGGCTCAGTTGACAGAGTCAAACGCCGCCCTGAGATCCAGGAAAGTCAGGGGCTGGGGCACCCCTTGGGTGGGAGGAGTGTCTGCAGCTGTGGGGGACGGGAGAAGTGAGAGGGAGACACACACACATGCTGCCTGATGGTGCCTGGAGCTCGTTGGCTGACTCTCCCCTCTTGCAGGTACTTATAGAGGGGCTGGGGCACCCCTTGGGCATCAGCCCTTGGGCGTCAGCCGAAGGGCAACACCAAAGGGTGTTGCCCGTTGGTGGGGTCGTTTGTGGGGCTGGGAGTGGGCATGGGTGCCCCCCCCCGAAAAGAGGACTGCTGAATAATACTGAGGAGTGGAAGGATTCACCCCCTGCAGACAGATTTGTGAGAGCGAGACACAAGACTGGGGCTTGTGGAAGGAACTGCTGCCCCGTTGTATTATTGTGAGAGCCTTGCCATGTCTGACTGTGATTCTAAGCACCTTACTACCTGTGGGTACTGGATAGTATAATTATTCTGGCTGCTGAGAGAATATAAAGGTCCAGCCCGGGATATTTACTCGGGGACAACAACTGCTGAAAAGCCTGAATTCAGAGAGAGGCGTCCCGGCACATCTGCGAGGATTGCATGTTGAGATCCTGCCCAGACGTAAACCTTGAAAGCTCTGGCGAGCTCACGGCAGCGCCGTGGGCGCACACCAGTGTGCCTAAGGCCCTCGCGCATGGGGGTGCACCCGTGTGCACGGCTTTGAGCACAGGCCAGGCTAGGGCTGGGGATCTTCCACCTGCTGCCCTACATCTGCAGCCTCCGGGGGCGAATGACAGGATGAAGACGAAATCCAAGGAGGGAGTAAAGACTCGCTCACAAGTAAGCAGTCGACAGTTCACACTTAAGGCTTTCCTCTTGCCTCCCTCGGAAGGCCCTCCATTTCTAAGGTGCAATGAGTCTTCACAAAAGGCCTCCGCGGTAACTTTGGGGAGGACTTCGGGGGTGGGGTTAGCGGCAGTGCAGGTCACCCCTCCTCAAAGAGGCATAGATATCAAAGGAAGGCATATGGCTGATCTCTCTGGATCTAGCTTTAACGCAGAGACTCAGACACTGACCCCCCAGCCACCCCCTCTAGGGAGGAAGACCTTTTTTCACCCCCGAAGGGGGCAGATATAACATCGATTCCACTTAACCTTTCCGACTCTGCCACGGTTGAAGCACTGGGTAATCAGTGCATGGCCACGGGTACTTTAATCTCCAAACTGTTCGTTCAGTTGGAGCAAATTAATATACAACTGGATTTACAGAGGTTGCAACTGGGCATTCTAGCAGATTTAGTTAAACTTTCCACGGTGGATTCAAACAATACAGTGGGGATGAGGGAGCGGGTTATGGTCTCAGTAGGAAATCAAGCCCCACAAGGAAGCAAGTCATCACAGTCACTCCATGATGGGGGCCAAGGGGGCTGGGAAATAGGGCATACCCCTGGGTGCAAACAGGCTACACTGATCATGGATCCTTATGCACTGTGCTTTTATGTCAGCCCCTTGCCATCAGGATATTTGCCTGACAGGACAGTAAGGTCCAGTATCCAAAAACATGTAGGTCATATTTTAGGTCATCCAATATCTCCTAGAGCTATAAGTGGCCATACAATTCTGCCCTCAACTCCACAGAATCACCGTGTTTTGGTACGGTTTACATCAGCACTCTGGGTAAATAGACTGCTGCCCCACTCGGCCTGGGGGGTTTATATTAAAAAGGCATATATAAAATCGGCCCTGGTCCCTCTCCTACCAAAGAAGTATCTGTCATCTCTTTCGGTGGCCTTATCACCAGCCTCGGCAGGAGTTAGCCCCTCTCCAACGCCTTCTCTCCACCCCTTATGTAACCAATTAGGACAGTCACCTGCAGATAGTGCTCTTGTCAAAATAGATCAGTCATATGACCTCCAGACCCAGCAAAAGGATAGTTTAAATAACTTGGCCCAATTGCAGGTAGCCACAAGAAGACAGGAGGTCCCTCAGTTAACAGAACTGCCCGAGGGTTCCCTTAGGGATGGGTCAATTGGTGAAAACAGGGAACTTCCCCCATCTGAGGAGGGAGATCGACAGGAAGCACAGTCAGAGCCAGACTCAGATTTAACATTAAAAGATATGCAAAGGAATAGAGCAGTGCATGGTGGACATGGCTCTGGGGTAATCTCACCCCTATGACTATTTACACCACAA
The DNA here is from genome assembly GCA_003113815.1 of Sphenodon punctatus. Lineage (NCBI taxonomy): Eukaryota > Metazoa > Chordata > Lepidosauria > Sphenodontia > Sphenodontidae > Sphenodon > Sphenodon punctatus. The sequence goes on from QEPC01006353.1 coordinate 3,893,670, forward strand.
TTAGAAACGGACATAACCTTATGCTCATGGAATGTGGCAGGATGGGAAAGACATTCCCATGACCCAGACTTCCAGAGTTTTATAAAACAATTTAAGATTATTCTTCTCCAGGAAACTTGGTCTTTAAGACCTATTGAACTGGAAGGGTTTATGGCCCATTCAATTCCGGCGGTCCATTGGAACCAAAGGGGACATCCATGTGGGGGATTGGGACTTTTAGTAGCCACCCATATTTCTGTTAAGATAGTAGAAGTTATATCATCCCCACATCTGCTCTTAAGGGTTGTCATTAAATCTGAGTTGGAAACCTTAATAATAATGACAATATAAACTCCACTGTGTAACGCTGGAACCTTCCAAGTACAAGCGTGGGACAGGTTGGAGCAATTATTGGAGGAGATCTAATATTATATCTATCTATCTACACTAAATCTAACTGCTATTAACTATTCTAAATGCTATGAACTAAATGAATTATCTATCTAATAAGTACAAAGACTACAAACACTACTAAATCCCTAAACACTATCTCTCTATATATACTCTCTCTCTCTCTCTCTCTCTCTCTATATATATATATATATATATATATATATATATATGGGATGGGGGGTAACACAAAGAGAGGGGTAAAAAACTGAAATGAAACCTAAATCAATCGAATGCTACTCAAAATTAATGAAAAAACAGGGGAAGGGAATCAAGGATGGAATATATATATATAGAGCGGGAAAGGATTCAATGGAGGGGGAGGGAGGAAGGAAGATGCAACACAGGGAACACAGGGAGGGGTAAAAACAAAAAAATGACACCTAAATCTATCTAATCTAAGCTAAATAAATGATAATATGGAGGTAGATGGGTTGGATGGGTGAAATAGGAGGAGGATTCCAATGGACTGAGGAGAACAAAACTGCTGGGAGAGGGAGCCTTCTGAAATGTCTAATGTTCAGGAACAGTGACTAGCTCAGAAGGTGTTGGCAGGGGGGAGGGCAATGAGTTTTGTTACTTGCTCCGCCCGCCTCACCGCAAGCCCCATTGGTTCCATGCAATCTAGCCTGTGGCCAATCGTAGACTGCGAAGCCAGTGGTCTGAGGAGAAAAGGGATGGTTATTGGGCAGGCTGGCTGCCATTCCAAGCCGCTCCACCCCTGGTGCCTGGAAGTCTGCTCCTCAGTTGACCTCCCCACTCCCTGTGCCTGCCTGTGTCAGGCAGTGGGTCACCAACTGGCTGTGGTCATGTTTCTCCCGCCCAAACCACCCAAACGCGATCCAAACCGACCAAACTGTTCAGTCGTTTCGGAGTTCAGAATCAGGTTCGGTTCGGTCGGTTCGGGTTCGTTCGCCGAGCACGCCGAGTTTGGGCCGAAGTCTGAACTTCCGAACCGTGTTCGCCCATCCCTACTCAACCCCACTCGAAACTGAACTGTAAGACCGCTGTAACTGACTTGCTGTGTTCTACTGCACCTTATCTGATCTCTCACTGTTACCTTTTCCTGGATGAAGTTCTGGTTGTTTTAAGTGGACACCATTGCTGGTCTGCTATTATTGGTCCAGGTAGTTAACTCTAAGACAGAAGGGGAGAGGGGTGATATCTCTCTCTCTCTCTCTCTCTCTCTCTCTCTCTCTCTCTCTGCCTGATACTCTTTAAGGTCAGACTCTCCATTCAGTCACCCCAAAGGCCTGCTCAGCAAGAAAGGTACCACACAGATAAGAGTTTAGGCAAGGGAGTGAGTAAAGAGTCTGTCACTGGCTGTAGCCTAAGACAGCACGTGCCCTGCAGGTGAATGAACAACACTGGGGATCCCGAACTCAGATGTTCCCGATGTTTCAACCCAAGAACTGTTCACAGGTAGCCTTCTCTGAGAGTCCTTTAGCCAAAGAGAGTCCCCTAACCTCTAGCAAACTCATGTCAAGTGAGGAGCTCACATGCACCAGAATTCTGAGGCTGTGACACTGATATACATTACAGCGTTTGTTTGTGTGTATGAACGTTGTCATGGATTGGAGGTCTGCACCCCCACTTTACTGGGTTTCAGTGACTCAGTTTCCCTCGCGCACAGCCCACTTGGATCAGTTTTCTCTCTCTGGCTGATTCAAGCCTGCCACAGGGACAACCCCTTTGTCACTCAAGAGCCTGATCCTTCTCGTTTACAGACTCTTTAATCTCTGGGTTCGCAAGAGCTTGAGAACTCTTGTTGCTCACTTGTGTTCCAATGTTAGACACAGACACTTCTTCATAAAGATAAGAAGTAAGTTTATTGATTACATAAGCAAGATAGTTGATACAGAGTGGTTACTAGAAATCAAAGGTAAATATAACGCATTCCTGATCTATACTGGTTGAGTTCCTAAATAAGCATCTTACTCTACAAAGGTCCATAAGTTCCTCTCAGTCCTTGACGTAAGCGACTGGGCCTTCTGCCTTAGAGTTGCTAGAGACCAAAGTCCTGACTTTCAGTTCATGGTTTCCAGCCTTGCTGGCTGCAAGATGGTGAGTGAGTTCATGATAGTCACTGCCCCCTCTGGGGTACAACTTCTTATATCCCCAGGAGGAAACTCTTCTCGAGGCTTCTAGAATTCCCTTTGTTCTCTTTATCAGTTTTCTCTGTCTCTTGCACATAGGCAATGGCTGCCGGCATTAGCATTTTTAATGTCTCTGTCTGGGCAAATCAACAAACTGTCTTCCCATTTCCTGGGGCTTGGTCACATGTCACAGCTCTGATTTGGGTTTTACAGTTCTCAGTTGTAACATTACATACATGTGGAACCTTTTGCTTTACATATTTACCAGACTTGTAGTCTACATGTAGGCCCGTGTTACACGTGTGTGATCCTATGTTCTTCTGTGACAAACGTATACAATTCCTTCTTTCCCCACTATTAAATTTGAGAGAAACAATACCAATCATTTGTATGGTGAAGACAGAGTGCGAGTAAAAGATGATATGTTCGCCTCTTCTAAATGTAAGGATTGTTTTTTAAGTTATAGAAGGAGGGAGACCCTAATGAAGTTTTAACGATCTTTTTTTATTTTTCTGAAAGTGTTCTTCACCATACATCTAATAAATACTGCTCTATAAAAATTTTGAAAATTCATTGAGGACTTACAAAACCATCACAGATGAAGGTGACCAGACCAGTTAGTCAGGAGACTAATGCATATATCATTTTTCATCATTAAAAAAAACTGATATTCAGTATGCCTCCACCTTTTGAATAGTCCTTAAAGATTGTTATATAACTTGTTGTGCCTCAGTAATACTGCAGGTAAACAGAAACATGCACATTCTTTTTCACAGCTGCTTGGAATGATGTAACATGAGGTGGTTGCTATTTTGATTAATGTCTTATACCCGACTATATTTACTAGCTCCAACCTGTGTCTAGTAAAAGTACCAAATAAAAGTACAGCTGAATTGTACAGTAAACCCTTTTTTCACCTGGAGGGAATGTTAGGGCAGAGAAATCTTTTTGTCACAATAAAAATGCAGTGAAGAAAAAGGATCCTTTTTAGATACTGAGGGATTATATTCAAACTAACAAAAACTGGATTTCTTGAGTTCCAGTGTAGAGTAAGGGGAATATTAGGGAATGTTAGGGCAGAGAAATCTTTTTGTCGCAATAAAAATGCAGCAGAGAAAAAGGATCCTTTTTAGATACTGAGGGATTATATTCAAACAAACAAAAACTGGATTTCTTGAATTCCAGTGTAAGGTAAGGGGACTCTTCTCCAGTTCCTTTCCAATGTGGCTGTGCAGCGTGCCTTACTTATGGAGCATTCTGCATGTTCTGCAAGGGTGTAGTTCCACACCAGAAAAGGGTCAGAGGAGCCTCTTCATCCTCCTCTTCCTGATGTGGTCCCATCTACCATGGGGGAAAAAAATCCTTGGGTTATTCAGGTTCCCCTAGTTAGCCCAGAACAATTGGGGCTTCACCTGGAGCCTTGAAATGACAGGTCACAACTCGGGTGAATTTAGACATGCCGGCCGGCAGGCTTGCCACAGCACGGGATCAAATCCTCATCCCCCTCTGAAATCAGATCGGCCAGTCAACAGATGTGCTGGCTGATTCTGGAGGGGGATCAGGGAGGGGGCGGGGTTGCACGGCGCAACGTGTGACCACACAGCCCCGCCCCCACACTCCCCCAGCCTCCCGCCCTCCACGAGAAATGAGGACGCAGCGGTCAATGAAGCTGCTGCACCTGCCCGCCTGTCTCCCGGGGTCTGGGCCATGGCCCGGAATTGGCGGAGGTAACAGACGTTACCTTGCGCTGATTCCCGGCCATAGTCCAGCTAACCACGCTTCCGGACCTCCAGGCGGCCGGAGGTCCAAAAGCATGGTCAAAGCGATTCCCGCCAGGTATTCACTGTGGTAGCGTCTGAAATTACCCTCTGATGGATGGTAACTTTAACTACAAAACAATGGAAAGTTAAACCCTGTTTCTTCATTTAGCCACCTACACAAGTGGTTATTACACTTTTTCATATGCAAGGAGCAATCATATCCTTTAATTCTGAATGGCTTATTTCAGAATCTGCAAAAATAACAAAACTAGAAAAAAATTAAATGAAGTCTGCACAAGCGCACAGAGCATGCCCCCCCCCCCCCTTTAACATTCTTTATCTGGTCTGGCAGAGCTGCCTCTGAAGCAGCCTTAGAGACTTGGAAAACAGGTAACTTCTCTTAGCAGTTCTAGAGCTGCATTGGTTGAGTAGCATTATTTGTACTCTTAAATAGGGGTGTTTGTGAAGCTTAATTGGCTGTAAAACACTTGACAATCCTATGAAAGACAACATGTTGTGCATATGCAAAACATTGTATGCTGTACTTATTCGTAATATTAAAAAGTAATCAGTTCTTGTACAGTGCAGTAAAGTCAACTATCATGCAGCCTCCCTCCAGCACAAGTGTATGGATCTCATTAGGAAGGAAAATGTCATATAATATGCTTAAAGTCATCAGTATATCAGGGAAGACCTCTTGTAAAAAGTGACATAAATTGCTCACCTGTCTACATACTGAAAAAGTGAAGTAAAGTCCTAATAAGGATTATTTGACACAAGAAAGAGGAAGATACATCTTTACTTTGCTGTAATGAAGACAGAGGAAACTGAATGCAAAACTGACTATCTAGCTAGGAATTAGCACAATTAATGAAAACACAATAAAAATGCAATTAGGATTGCCATATATGCACATTTTTAGAGGGCACTAGTGAAAAATATAGGTTGTATGGCTGTACTGGAACTAATGCAGCCCTGCAACCTGTATTTCTCATAAGTGCCCTCTAAAATGTGCATATATGGCCATGCTAAATACAATGCAACACAATGCAGTAAAGGATCATTTTTTAGATACTATGGGTAATTTCAGATGTGCTGGGCCTCCAGGCCCCACACGCTGAATCCATCTGGGATCCATCTCAGATCCGGGTCAGTGATGAAGCCGGACGTCCTTTAGACGTCCCGGCATCATCATTCAGAGGAATCTCGGAGGGGGCGGGGCCATGTGGTGCGACGTGTGGCCGCATGGCCCCGCCCCCGTGCTCCCACAACCACCCGCTCTCAGGGAGATGGGCGGGCAAAGCAGCCAATTTGGCCGCTGCACCTAGTCCTGTACCACGGTCCAGACCATGCTCAGGAACGGGGCAAGGTAACATGTTACTTTTGCCCCTTTCCTGATCATGGTTCAGCTAACCAAAGTTCTGGACGTGAGGCCGGACTCACCTCCAGAACTGTGGTTAGCTTTGAACCCCACCAGGAATTCATCATGGTGAACATCTGGCGGGGCTCAAACAAACGTGCCACCCATCACAGTCACCATGCTGGATCCACTGTGATCCAGTGTGGTTGACTGTGGTGGCTTTTATCCCTCTTTAGCCATTCACCTAACTACCCTGCTTGAAGCTTCCATGGTCCAGTTACTTATTCAACAAAAAAATGTAAAACCCTGGATTTCCTAGTTTTGTCACACAAAGTCAAGTTTTTCAGCACTGGCTAATGATTTTGTTGTTTTTGTTGTGACAGAGCAAATCCTGGTGTCACCGCACCTGTGCAGTGCAGGGAAGCTAGGAACATCTTTGTAGGTCTTATTGTGCATAGGAAGAAGAAAGAGATTCCCTAGTTCTCTATGGTTCATGAGAGTGATAGAGCAGGTGAAACTGAGGAATAAAGAAGGTAAGCTATGTTTAGTCTTTCAGTGCATGCTAAAGTCTGAAGAGCAAACATTCTGGGATTAGCACAATTCGAGGCACTGATTCAGCCCCATACTAATAGACTGGGTTGGTCTGCTTGGAAGAAAATTAGGGAAATAAAACTGCAAGAAGCCTATTTTTAGAAGTGCTTTTACTTGATTACTGTAGTACCTCATGCCTTGGATCCAGTTAAGCAGCTGGAGGTACCTGTGATGTGCAGGTTAAGCATGGCCCTCCCGACAGAGACCCGCTTGGCACCGGACCTCTCCTCTTTCTGAAGACAGTGTAAGACCTGGCTGTTTCACCAGGCCTTTGGGGAGGGAGAAGGGGATGGGAATAGGGGGAGGGTTTTGGTCTGCTTTTTATTATTATTATTATTATTATTATTATTAACAAACATTTATATAGCACCAGCAGTGTACCTGGCACTTTACAAAGTAATAAAATAGACAAGGTCCCTGCCCCTAGGGCTTACAATCTGAGAGACAGGAGCTGGGGGAGAGACTTAGGAAGGGGAACAGAGGGAGAGACAAGGGGTCTAACATTCATGAAGATGCGAGGTCTCAAGTGCACGTACTTGGCTTGGTTAAGATGAGAATGACAGCAGGCAGGTCCATGTTGCAAGGATAAGGGTAGACTGATCATAGGTATAGGAATAGTGGCTCAGCAGGATAAAGAGTCAGACAGAGCAGAGAGAAAGAGGTAAGTTTTAAGGAGAGATTTGAAGGTATGAAGGGAGGGGGCAAGGCGGATGTGGACAGGGAGGGAGTTCCAGGCATGGGGGGCAGCAAGTGAGAAGGGACGAAGGCACTTAGGGGAGCAGGGAAGGCGTGGAAGGGTGAGAGAAGGGACAGAGGAGGAGCAAAGTAATTTTTAGTAATTTTATGTCTTTAAAATTTTAGTTGTAATTTTAATTGTTTGTTTTATTGTGATTTTTAAATGTTGTGAACCGCCCCCTCCTGTTGCTCAGGAGGGAGTGGCATAAAATGCCACAAAATAAAAAAAATAAAAAATAAATGTTTATAACTAAGTAGGGCAAAGCATGCTGGGAGTGAGAGGTGGAATCTGAGGCCTTTCTAATACAGGCTCATTTCCCCCTCTGTTAGTAATGGGTATGATTAAGGTGGTCAGATTTTGGAAACCTAGAAATGGAACACTGCTGGTCTGCCCCATTTAAATAAATTTGCATAAATATATATAAATAAAATTAAACTAACAGGAGTTAAAAACAGACATGACAGCGGCCCACTGTGGCCTGCTTTAGACTGGACCTCATCTGCACGTCTGTAGAGGCACTGCCAGAAGTGGCCCCAGGATTACCCTGGCTCATGTCGGTGGTTAACCTGGGTTCTGACCTCGGGAAACCTCTGAAGTCACAGCCTGGGCTAAGCCCGCCTGACCAAGCCAAAGCACGCCACAGTGGGATATCACGTTTATTCCCAGGCTGCTTACCCGGCTCGGGTCAGGGTCACCATGGTGGCCCATCATGGCATGGGGTGGGGTGCTGGACACAGCGTGGGGGCTGGTCATTCATGCTTTCTCTGCCCTCCCCAATGCCACGGCCGAGGTCACGTTTGTTTGGCGACTTGGCCTGAACTGCGTTCAGCATGTTTTTCCTCCCCCAACTAGGTTGGGCCGCTGCCGTACTACTGTCATGTAATTACACTTATTTCATATAAGCTGTGCACACTTAAAATAATGGAATGTCTGGTCACCATAGATACAACAGTGTGACTTGAAGATGTTGTCAGCAGGACACAAAAAAACTTTTTCAAGGTAAGATTCCTGGGTATTAGTGATAGTGGCTTGAAGGGTTTCTCTGCTTACACAACCCTTAGCTTTCTGGGCATAATTCAAGGTGCTGATTTTGACCTATAAAGCCCTAAATGGCTTGGGTCCCCGGTATCTGAAAGACTGCCTCTTCCCTTATGTTCCATCATGGCCTCTGACATTGACTGAGGTTGCCCTCTTGTGAGTACCTACTGCCTCTGAAGTTCACACAAGCTGTTAGGTGGGAGGGGGAAGAGGGAGAGAAGACACAGGGTGAGAGGGGGCTTCTGTGGATCAGGGAGGGGGGCTGACCACGGGGCCGTCTCTCCACTAGCACACTAGTTTGCCAGTAATCCCCTCAGGGTGTAGGGTGGGCTTTCCTCCAAGTTTAGAAGGCAACCCGTATCATCATCGGGGAGGAGAGAATGTGCCACAGGGAAAGATACAATGGAAAGGGGACCAAATACTCGCCACGACACAAGGCCGGGAAACCAGCGTGAGATGGGGGGTAGGAGTTCACATGAGATGGGCAACAGGAGGGGGGCCGGGGAGTGGGAAAGGGAAGGAATGGGTGAGCGGGGGGGGTTCTAGGGGAAGGAGGGTTCGGAAACACACACAACCTGAAGGAAGGACCAGGGGGAGCGGAACACAGGCAGGATTCACAAAACCACGGACCAGGCAGGGTTTATGGGGCAAGGGGTGCAGGAGGCTCATTCACACAGAACTGACACAAGGGAGGTATAGGTTAGCAAGGCAAGGTAAGGAATAGTATCAACAATCACCACCACTCAGCTACAACTCAAAGACTTAGCTTTCGCAACGAAGGAAAGGGGCCAGCTTCTCTCAGCGATTACCGGCGGAGAACTGAGGCCCCGCCGGCACCTCTTATCCACTTCCTGGTTGTCCCAGGTGGGAGCCCTTGTGATTATTATTATTATTATTATTATTAACAAACATTTATATAGCGCCAGCAGTGTACCTGGCACTTTATTATTATTATTATTATTATTATTATTATTAACAAACATTTATATAGCGCCAGCAGTGTACCTGGCACTTTACAAAGTAATAAAATAGACACGGTCCCTGCCCCTAGGGCTTACAATCTGAGAGACAGGAGCTGGGGGAGAGACTTAGGAAGGGGAACAGAGGGAGAGACAAGGGGTCTAACATTCATGAAGATGCGAGGTCTCAAGTGCACGTACTTGGCTTGGTTACGATGAGAATGACAGCAGGCAGGTCCATGTTGCAAGGATAAGGGTAAACCGATCGTAGGTATAGGAATAGTGGCTCAGCAGGATAAAGAGTCAGACAGAGCAGAGCGAAAGAGGTGAGTTTTAAGGAGAGATTTGAAGGTATGAAGGGAGGGGGCAAGGCGGATGTGGACAGGGAGGGAGTTCCAGGCATGGGGGGCAGCAAGTGAGAAGGGACGAAGGCGCTTAGGGGAGCAGGGAAGGCGTGGAAGGGTGAGAGAAGGGACAGAGGAGGAGCGAAGTGCACGGGCTGGAGTATGGAGGGCGATAAGTGCAGAGAGGTAGGGGGGAGCAAGGTTGTGAAGAGCTTTATAGGTGAAGACTAGGAGCTTGTGCAGGATTCGTTCAGGAAGGGGAAGCCAGTGAAGCGAAGAGAGGAGGGGCTGCACATGGTCGAAGCGACTGGCGAGGTAGATGACCCTGGCAGCAGAGTTTTGGACAGAGATGAGGGGAGAAAGGTGAGACCGGGGAAGGCCAGTGAGAAGGAGGTTACAGTAATCGAGGCGAGAGATGACCAGAGCATGAACAAGAGTTTTGGCAGACGAGACAGAGAGAAAAGGGCGAATCTTAGCAATGTTATGGAGGGAGAAGCGACAGGATTTAGCAACAGAGTCAATGTAGGGTTTAAAAGAAAGGGCTGAGTCAAAGATGAAGCCTAGGCTACGGGCTTGGGGGACAGGCAGGATGGTGACTCCATCAATAGTTATTGACAGTGAGGAAGGAGAGGAAGGATGAGGGGGGAAGATAAGGAGTTCAGTTTTAGCCATGTTGAGTTTGAGTTGACGTTGAGACATCCAGGTAGAGATGTCAGAGAGACAGTTGATGAGACGAGCTTGAACAGAGGGAGAGAGAGAGGGAGTAGAGAGATAGAGTTGAGTGTCATCAGCATAGAGGTGGTATTGGAAGCCATGGGAGGCAATGAGTTTGCCTAAGGATGAGGTATAGATCGAGAAGAGGAGAGGGCCAAGAACAGAGCCTTGAGGAACACCAACTGAGAGGGGGAAGGAGGAGGAGGCGGAGTTGGAGAGAGACACATTAAAGGAGCGGTCAGAGAGGTAGGAGGAGAACCAGTTATGGACAGAGCCACAAAAGCCAAGGGAGTGAAGGGAATCCAGCAAGAGTGAGTGGTCAACAGTATCGAAGGCAGCAGAGAGATCAAGGAGGACAAGAATGGAATAGAGACGTTTAGATTTAGCCACCAGAAGATCGTTGGTGATCTTAGCGAGAGCAGTTTCAGTAGAATGAAGGGGGCGGAAGCCAGATTGGAGGGGGTCAAGGGAGGAGTTGGAGGATAGGAAGTCAAGGCAGCGGGAGTAGACAACACGTTCAAGCAGCTTGGAAGCAAAAGGAAGGAGTGAGACAGGACGATAGCTAGAAGGGTCAGAGGGGTCAAGAGTGGACTTTTTGAGAATAGGAGAGACTGTGGCATGTTTGAAGGCAGAAGGGAAAGAGCCAGTAGAGAGGGAGAGGTTGATGATGTGCAGGAAGGAAGGGGCGACAGTGGGAGTAATGGAGGTGAGGAGGCGGGAAGGAATGGGATCAAGGGGGCAAGTGGAAGGGTTGGAGGAGGAGAGCAGAGAGGAGATTTCCTTAAGGGAGGCAGGGGAGAAGGAGGACATGAGAGAAGGAGGGGGAGGAGGGAGAGGGGTGGGAGTGGGAAGAGAGGAGTGGAAAGCGATGTCGAAGCGGATCTTGTCTATCTTGGAGGTGAAGAAGGAGGCTTGTGATCCGGTGGAGGCCCCGCCCCCCGCCGAGCATGCTCTGCCGCCAAGCGTGCACTACGTCGGGGTGGGGCCGGAGCTGTAAGCTGGGAGGTGTCTGGTAGCCGGGGGGGAGAGGCTTGTGATGCTGCCCAGTGAGCGTCTTGTTGCATCGGGGGTGGAGTCAGGCAAGTGCTCGGGGAGGGTTCCTGCTGCGCCAGGGGGGCGTTCTCTGCCTGCATCCCCGCTCTCCGCTGAACCCTCCGAGCCCCAGGCCACTGACCCATCCCCCAGTGCTGCGCCGTGACACAAGGGCACATGGCTGCTTCACACTTATGAAACTCTCTCCCATTGGAGATCCACTTCTCATCTTTCTTCATGGGGTTGTTTTCCATCCCCAGGTGGAAAAAAACATGAACAAATATGGTAATTCGTGGCTCTACAAGTTTGAGATTTTAGGATATTGTCACCAGCACCTCTGGGCATAAGATACTCAAATTGTATCCAGATATCTTTTACCGTTTGTCTTCTATAATAAAAAAAAACCCTCAAAAAAAGGCCTGGGGTGAAAAATCACCCCAGTGTCAATGGAGTTTTCCTCTTGGGGTGGAAATCCATCCCAATGCATTTTGGGGTGGATTTCCACCCCACCTTAAAAGCAGCCAAATCAACTAAAGGCCAGTTCCGACTGCAAGATGACATGGAAGGCAAATTAACCCCTTCACTGCCATGAACATCTCTCAATGTTTCCACTAGTGTCTAATAGAAAAAAGTAGCCACAGGGCACGGGATGGCAGGCATGCAGGGGATGGCAGGGGATGGCAGGCATGCAGGGGATGGCAGGCACAGGGGTGAGTGGAGCCACTGAGGGGCTGGCTGGAAGAAGTTGCACGGGAGATAGAACTGAGGCAGTGGGGGTGCTGGCTCTTGGGGGACACTGAGGCACAGGGGTGAGTGGAGGCACTGAGGGACTGGCTGGAAGAGGTTGCATGGTGGATAGAACTGAGGCAGTGGGGAGGCTGGTTCTTGGGGGGCACTGAGGGGCTGGCTGGAAGAGGTTGCACGGGGGATAGAACTGAAGCAGTGGGGACGCTGGCTCTTGGGGGGCACTGGCGCACAGGGGTGAGTGGAGGCACTGAGGGGCTGGCTGGAAGAGGTTGCATGGTGGATAGAACTGAGGCAGTGGGGAGGCTGGTTCTTGGGGGGCACTGAGGGGCTGGCTGGAAGAGGCTGCAAGGGGGATAGAACTGAAGCAGTGGGGACGCTGGCTCTTGGGGGGCACTGGCGCACAGGGGTGAGTGGCACCACTGAGGGGCTGGCTGGAAGAGGTTGCACAGGGGATAGAACTGAAGCAGTGGGGACGCTGGCACTTGGGTGGCACTGAGGCACAGGGGTGAGTGGAGGCACTGAGGGACTGGCTGGAAGAGGTTGCATGGTGGATGGAACTGAGGCAGTGGGGGGCTGGCTCTTGAGGGGCACTGAGGGGCTGGCTGGAAAAGGTTTCACGGGGTAGAACTGAGGCAGTGGAGGGGCTGGCTCTTAGGGGGCACTACTTTAACTTATATAGATAGTTAAAGTTCATAAAAACCATTTTCTGTAGTTTGAATAAAAAATAATGGTTTTGCAAACCATGGTTTTTTTCACTTATTGTTGTAATGAAGAAAAAAAAAAAAAAATACCCTTGAGGATTTGTATCCATGAACATTTTGATAAACTGGTCTTTGCTGATTTCTGTTCACCTTATCCCACCAGTGATATTACAGGGGATGCACTGTGCAACAGTGAAACTTGGACTGTATGGGGACGCAATCATCTATTCAGGGTGAAGAAGAGCACACCACTAAAAGTGGTTGGGCTAGGACACGTGTGTGTATTTGGGGCATTGGAAACTAGGGAAATCTTTGATTCTGTATCAAGAGGGAGGGGAGAAACTGGTGAAAGGGAATCTCACTTTCTGTGACTGGGGATGATGGGGGTTTGATCAATGGTGGTGTTGCGGTATAGTAGTTATTTTCATTTTTAAAAAATAGGTCTTGATCCACAAGCTACTTACTCTGGAGTCATCCCATTGAAATCCAAAGCACTTCAATAGGACTGTTCCGGATTAAGTGGTCTGCAGGTCGCAGCCCTAGGTTCTTGAATCACAACTGTAGAGAGACAAGTGAGCTGACATGATGCTGACCATGACTAACCTGTCAGTGTAAACCAGAGCAAGGCTGTGATCTTTAACACACTTGATTTGGCAGAACCTCGTTGAAGGCAGTCATAGTTTAAACAATGTTCAACATTTGTGTCAGTTCAGAATCAATCACACTTAGGTGACACAGGGTGAAAATAGATGTGTAGCCGGTGTGCTGGCTACATGCTCTGGAAGTGGTGGGGGAGGCGGCCCTGGCAGGGTCAGGTCAGGGCACAGAATAAATGTGTGCCTGATTGGGCTAGCCAGCAAGCCCTCCTCCACCCCACTTCCTGGCAGGGGAAGAGAAAAAACACATGGGTGAGCGATCCTGCCCTGGTGCACTTCAATACCCCACCCCCTGCCATGATAGGCAGCCATAGTATCCAATCACAGGTAGCCATGTCTGCAAGCCATGGTGACCCTGATTCCTGGCTGAGGATAGGGCTGCAAACATGCATGAGCCCGCTATGGCCTGTATTGACTCACCTGGGCTGCCCTTGGCCCTGATCGTGGGCCCTGGATCTTCTGGAGGGTCACATCTGGGCCAGTTGTCTACCTGGGCCAGGGCAGCAGTGGGCCTCCATCTGGGGGACTGGTAATAGACATGATGAGGTGTCTGTCCCAGGTGGGCCATAATGGTTCAAGGTGGGCTCCCATCATGTCTATCATCCCCCACAATGGGTGTTTTTAGAGAGACAGCGGGCTGACCATCCCTGTAAGCAGCTCCAGGGGTGTCTATCCATGTCCAGTCCTGCCTGGGTCAGGTTTACACAGACCCGGCATCTTCTGCAGTCCATGGTCCGCCTGTGCGGTGCCCCCTCCCCTACACCATAGAGTTGCGGGCAGATCACCTGACAGTCTAGGCTGCTACCCACAACCCTATGGTGTTGCCTGGGCAACCGTCAGCTGAGAGCGGAGCTGCAGCAGCCATCTGCTGAGCAGATGGACCGCAACTCTGCCTCAGGCTGGTGCCCTGGGTTTGAGTGACCCGTCCCACTGGCGGTGTTCTGGGATGTTCCAGAGCGGGGCTGGAACAGCCTGCTCCACCTCTGGCCTTTAGATGGACAGGTCACCCAGGGGTAAGGCAGAGCAGAGTCAGGTCTGCCATCCATCTGTTTACACTCAAAGCCCTACACGGCCTGGGCCCCTCCTACCTGAGAGACCGCCTCACTCCCTGGGCCCTGGAACGATCTCTGCAATCCGCCGGGGAAACCTTCTTGGAGGTCCCCCGGGTAAACCGGGGGGCCACGATGGAGAGGGCATTCTCAGTGGTTGCACCGTGGCTGTAGAACTCCCTCCCAGAGGAGGCTCGCATAGCTCCTAGCCTGTTGGCCTTCTGCTGGTCCTGTAAGACCTGGCTGTTCATCCAGGCCTTTGGGGGAGGGGGGTAAAGGGATAGGGGTTGGGATTTTTAGCCAGCGGGTCTTATTTCTTTTTATTGTATTTATTGCCTTTGTAAACTCCCCCCCCCTTTTCCGTATATTTTAAACCTGTTTTAAATTATGTAAGTCACCTCGAGCTGCCGTGAAGCTGGATGGGGTGTGGTAGAAATTAAATAAATATTGAACTTGAGCTCTCCTAGTCTGTACTAGGGTTGGTTGAAATGGAAGAGAGTTGCACAATTTTGAAAATTTTACTCCCTCGCCAGTTAATCAGAGTAAAAAGAATTGCCTACTGCATCATGCTAAGAGCAGAGGCAGGACTGTAATCCATCTGTTTTCACCCAGTGTTGAACTTGAGCTCTCCTAACTACTAGAGCTGGTTGAAAAGAAGTTGCAAAATGTGGAAAATTTCCCCCTCCTTCTGGTTAATCAGAGTAAAGGGAATTTCCTCCTGCATAGTACTGAGATTTAACCATATGGTGATTATGCCAACCTACCTCCCACAACCAACCAGAGTGCAGAGAACTGCATAACAAGAAGTATAATGCATATACTTAGGTGTCCTGTACAGCACCACTGCATGCTGAGAAGACATATCAAGATCAATGTAATAAGTTTGACTTAAATCCTCATTTGAGTCTCCCATGAACCATTGTCCATTTAAAACCATCACATTGCTCAGCACAATTAAGCATGATTGTCTAAAAGGCCCCGATTGAGTGGGCATTAATTAGCCATGTCATGCTATTACTCACTGTCCATACATTTTCTCTTACCATTCAGATCATGCCTGAGTCTACTGGCAGAGAAACATGTGGAAACCTTATCTGGTCCAACTGTGTTTTGGATGCTATTCCATATTTTAGGCTTTATTGTACTAGTCCTTTACATTTTGTAAGGATGGAGATTATCTTTCTTACAAAATGTAATTTGTATTTTAAAATCAAAGAAAAATAAAAGCTCTCATTTCTGGCTGAAAGCAGATTTGTAAAGATCAAGACTTATTCTGCCTACTACACCTTTACATTTTTTAGGCTTGTCCATCTGCAGGGAGAACTATGTGCTAGAGCTGAGCCAGCATTTTACAGAGGAGATGCATACTGTGCTTTCTCATGGAGATATTAGTTTATCTTGTGTTGTTTTCTCTGTTAGTTATTAAGACTGGGGATACACAGATGACATGTACAGAGAAGGGCAACAAAAATGATCAAGGGCATGGAAGGGCTCCCGTATGAGTAGACGCTTGGTAGGTTGGGGCTCTTCAGCTTGGAGAAGAGACAAATGAGAGGAGATATGATAGAGGTCTATAAAATCATGAGTGGTGTGGAACTAATAAACAAGGAGCAGTTACTTACCCTCTCAGCTAGTATTAGAACTAGGGGACACTCCATGAAACTCATGGGTGGCAAGTTTAAAACAAATAAAAGAAAAAAAAAATCACTCAACCTATAATTGGGTTGTGGAATCTACTGCCAGAGGCTGTGGTAAGAGCCAGTACTATAGCGGAGTTTAAAAGAGGTTTGGACAAGTTTCTGGAAGACAGGTCCATGGCACTTTTTATGTTCTTATGGCCTCATCCCACTCTTCAGCACTGCCATCTGAGGTGGCTGACGTGTGAAAGACATGGGCACTACCTGCTCCTCTTGTCTTTCTGTGCAGCCCTCACTTGGATAGTTCACTTTCTCCTGGCTCTCCCTATGGGAAATAATTATAAGGCAAGATTGACTATGAGTAACCATATAAGGCCATAATTAATTGTACTCCATCCTAGCGTAATAAAAGGAGTTTTACCTTTGCATTTCAGAAGGAGGCAATCTCCTTGTGTGAAACACTTTCTGGCACAATGCTCTGTGCTTGTTTCTCTCTTGCTTATGAACTTACACCTATTAGCAAGCAATGCATTTGCTAAGAAACCTTGTATGGAGCTCCTAGGTAGACTTTGCTGCAAATAAATAAATAAATAAATCTATGAGGCAGGAAAGAATGACTAAAGTTCGTGTTTTCTACATTCATATTAATTAAAAGCCATCACCTCCTAGACTCAATTATAACTCCCAAGTGTATACATTAGAATACTGACAGGAAAACCTGGATCTGTTTGTTGAAAATGAACAGCCTCTACCACATATTAATTATTTATTATTATTAGTAGTAGTAGTAGTAGTAGTAGTATATTTATATAGCACAAGCAATGCATCTGGCACTGTGCAATCCACAGTCAGAGACAGGTCCCTACTCCTAAGGGGCTGACAATCTGAGAGACAAGGGATGGGAATACGAGGGAGAGGATTGGAATACCTGGCAAAGCATTGTGTTAGAAAGTGTATTTCCCTATTTTAACTAATGTGATGTTAAATTGAGTCCACCCTTTGTGTGAACAAAAGACAGTTGTGTTAAACATACTTGGAAGTCATAGTTAATTTACAATGCTTTCCCCCTGTACACACAGGACCTGAATTAAGGATAGAGTGTTTGATACAGAGAACACAGAGGGGAGCTACTGTTTCCCCATAAGATATCACAAAAACAAAGGGACATTCAGCAAAAGTGGAAGCTGACAAATTCAGAACTGACCAAAGGAAATAGTTTTCCCATACAGCATGTAATCAGATGCATTGCCACAGGGTGTGGTTGAAGCCAAGAATTTACCAAGATTCAAAAAGAAATTGGACACTTTTGGATAGCTAAGATCAGGCAAGCTATAATACATGGTGTTAACCATTTCCCCCCCAAAGGGATATAAAACCTTATGCTTCAGGTTTAAAGTTAATTTCAGTGAGAGATTAGAGTGATACACACTACAGGATAATGACCCCACATCTTCCCACTGTGTGTCTTTCACTGACTCCTGTAGCATCTGATATGCTAGTGGTCTGCCCTGCTATGGCAAGTCTTATATTAACAGGACTAGGATTCCAAGTCTAGGTATCAGGGGTGAATTGTGACATTATGTCCCTTACAGGTTGATGAGTTAATATTTGAATATCCTTTGATGGGTGTAATTGAGGGTAATTTCAGACATTACAAGATCACAGTCAACCACAGTGAATCCCCTGCAGTGGCCATGATTCCCGTAATGTCTGGTGTGAGTTCCGCCAGAGGTTCACCCCAGTGAACCTCTGGCGGGAATCACATTGACCACCATTCTGGACCTCTGGTCGCCCGGAGGTCCAGAATTGTGGTGGAATCGGGCCCCAACCGTGGTCACGGTGGCCACAATCCAGGATCAGCTGAAAGTAACGTCTGTTACCTTCAGCCAGCTCGGATCGTGGTCCCGACCACAGGACAGGATTGGGTGCAGTGGTCAAGCTGGTTGCTGCGCCCACCTGTCTCCTGGTGGGCGGGGGAGCGCGGGGGGGGCGGGGCTGTGCGGCCACACGTCACGTCGCACCACGCAGCCCCTCCCCCTCCCCACACAGTCCCTCCCCCTACTCGATCCCCCTCCAGAATCAGGCCAGCACATCTAAAGGATGGCCAGCCTGATTCCTGACCGGGGTCCAAAACGGATTCCAGTCCGTGGTTCAGCATGGAAGGCCTCTGAGCCCGTCACATCTGAAATTACCCAGACTTGCAGAAGAAGCATCAATAGTTTTCAGAAGCACTGCCAATGGTGTCAATCACATGATCATAATCTTTTGGCAGAGGTTGACTGTCCTGTAGAATTTTAAATTGAGGTGAGATGGAAACATTTTATTTTTTTTAAGGAAAGGAGAGTCAGGGGAAAGGGAAAGAGACTTTCAAATTTTGATTAATAACCATGCAAAGCAGCCTGACTTATGTGATTAGTTTATGTTATTGACTTCTCATACCACAGAAATCTGCACATACAGCATGTGTCTGAATCTTGTTGCACACTCTCAGCCTTTCTGGTTAATTCAAGTCTCCAGACAAGATTTAGATCTCATACTGGATGAAAACCCACCCAGCAACTTTAGCTGTGGTCCAAAGCAGTTATTACAACAACAATCACTGGCAAGGACTATTGAAACCATTTTCTTTCCTGTTTCCTCTCAGTAATATGTGGACTGAATATATATTTAGCCGAACATTTACCAATTCTGTTCACAATAAATGACTTGCACTGTGTGGAATAGTGCAACATAACTGAAACAAACTAGTGTTTGCTATACATTTGCATGGATTGTCCAACCATCTTGAAATCTGACTGCTTTATTCCACTGACTGGGCATCTCTCACTCATATGGGACAAATCCTTAACTCCACAGGCTGTGCTCCACAAACCACTTAGGCATAGCTGCAATGAAGTCCATAGGGTTTCATCAGGACTACTCCTGAATATGTGGTTTGTGGATCGTAGCTCCTGAAATTAATGACAAAAGTCCCATTGACCTTAATGGAACTAGGATTTGACATGTATAGCAATTTCATAAGGAGGCCCTGATATTCCCAAATCCTGGTACATCTGTAGATTGTTTAGATCCAGCAATCTAGCAAAGATTAGACAATCCTGGGGTGTATCCTCCCATTACATTGACCAGTTATAGTCCCACACTTGTGTGCCTGTTTGAACACACACAGGAATGGCCACTTGCCAAACCGGGATCTGCCACTCCTGAAAAAGTGGGTGAAGACCCACAAGGAATCGATGGAACATGTCGAACCGAGCCCTGAGGCTGCTGCGGAATCATGGGGGAGAGCAGGGCAGCCCTGCTAAGTGCTGAAGCAGTTCAGGCAAGAGAGGCTGTGCTGCTGGTGGACCAAAAGTGCTCCGCTGACAGCAGTTCCCATGGGAAAGAAGCCAGGCTGCTGCCAGGAAAGCTTTGTGCAGATGCCCACAAGCATTGGCTTAACTTGGGGCTAAATGCAGGGTGATCTGCCTGACTCAGAGAAGCCTCATCTCAGATATACAGATGCCCTCTACTCAATCTAAAACACTCCAAAATGTTGAAATCTTTTCACAACTAAAATCTGAGAAGTTTATTGTTGTAGAAGAGTTTATTATTTCTGGGTTTTCATGATCCCTGTCTATTCCATTTGAAATGTCTCTGTCATTAGACAGACACACATCAGGCAGGACTGTCCTAGGGACATGTTTCTCTCTCATTACTGAAGTCCCATTGAGACAGCTATCCCTCACGCCAAAATGGTTTGCCTTGCAGATTAAAAAAATCAAGCTAGAGGTGTCTCAATTCAGGCTGCTTTCACACAAGACACTAATTGAGGGATTGTAATTTGCTCCTACAAGCTAACTACATGCATGAGTGCACTATTCCACATTCATCCTGTGAGTTATGCCTCGAGTGCTCATGTATTATTGGGCTCCAAAATCCTGCTCTTACAGTGACCGGTGTTGGTGTTATAGTTGCGCAAAATTGGGACCACAGGAATACCTGTTGGCATTACAATCACAGGACAGCAGGCATGGAAACCAGCAGACTAGCAGGGCAGAGCCATGGTTCGTTCCAGGCAAGTTAATTTCAGATGGCTTTTTAATTTCACCTTGCTCTGCTGATGGCTTGTTAATTTCATCTTGCTGTATTGCCAATTTGCTAATTTCACCCAGCTCTGATGCTGTCTTTTTAATTTCAATTCGCTGCCAGTTTGTGGATTTCAAAGTTGGGCAGCAGGCACAGGGCAGAAGGGAGAGGATGAGAATTGCACAAAATGTATGTTCATGAGAATGGTAGATCCTGCAATTAGTGATGTCAATGTAAAATGTGCAAAGAAAAAAATTGTGGGAGACACATCTTGTGAGAAGGGTGCCCAGAAAATAATCTGCGCAATTTTAAGATCGTGGGAAAATCACGAGAACAAGAAAATCATGGGAGACACCACCGTCTTGTGTTAAAGTAGCCTCTGTTAATCATTCCATTGACCTTTTTTCTCATGCCCTCTTCCTCCTACTTTATTTGTCCTACCTGAAGCAGAGAGCTGCTGGAAATTCTTTGCGATAAAAAAGTTAAATGGGATAGAGGCATTAATTCCCCCATACTTTACCTCTCATTTTCAACTGACCCAGGCCCGGCTGTCTCTGTGTTTACCCGGTGTTTGGCAGCAGTGGGGGTCTGGATGAGGGCTAATTGACTGCGACTGAATCCTGACAAGACGGAGATCATGCTAGTGGGTAAGTCAGTGGATGTGATGGCTCCCTCTATTGATGGGATCTGTCCTCCACTGACTTCCCAGGTGCAGAACCTAGGGATGCTCCTTGATGCGCAGCTCCGCCTAGATCTCCAGGTGGAGGCTGTGGTGCGGAATGCCTTCCACCAGCTACGGATGGACACAGGATGTTCAACATTTTTCATCCTGCTAGATCTCTTGGCCACTTTTGACACCGTGGACAATGGGCTGCTGTTGAGACGGTTGCGTGACCTGGGGGGCCTGAATGGGACTGTTCTTGAATGGTTCCGTTCATTTGTCTCGGCGAGAAGCCAGTGGGTGGTGTTGGGGGCTGAGATATCTTGCCCCCGCGCTTTATCATGTGGTGTTCCACAGGGTTCCATCCTGTCTCCATTATTATTTAATGTATATATGCAGCTCTTGGGGGAGGTCGTGAGAGGGTTCAGGGTGTGATGTCACCAATATGCTGATGATACTCAGCTGTACCTCTCTTTTTCAACTGACCCAGACCCTGCCATCTCAGTGCTATCCCAGTGTTTGGAGGCCGTGGCGGAGTGGATGTGGCAGAGCAGACTGAAGCTCAACCCCGATAAGACGGAGGTGACGTTGGTGGGGAGAGCGAGGGAGGTGTTGGCCCCTCTGATTGTGGGGGTTCGCCCTCCTATAGCTCAGCAGGTCCGGAGTCTGGGAGTGATATTGGATGCGGATCTCTGCCTGGAGCGGCAGGTGGAGGTAGTCACGAAGGCTGCCTTCCGCTGGTTGCATCTGGTGCAGAGGCTGCATCCATACATCTCCGGTCCAGACCTGGCCTCCCTCATCCATGTCTTCGTCACCTCGAGGCTGGATTACTGCAACGCGCTCTACGTGGGCTTTTCCTTGTTCCTGGTTTGGAGGCTGCAGCTAGTGCAGAATGCAGCGGCCCGGCTCCTTTTGGGGATGGGCCATCGTGTTAACACGAGACCCCCTGCCAAGTGAGATTATTGCGGGGTTGGCTGCCCAATATCTGCTCTATCTTTAAATTTAGGGGAATTAGCCAAGTTTAGTCAAAATTGCGGGGGTCCCCGTGTTCAAAGGCATCAAGCTGAGGACAGTACGCGCTACAGCAGTTTATATATCCTCCCCAAATAGAAAGAAAAAGACACAAATGCTCCAATAAAACTAAATGAGGTTTATTGGGTTATACAATAAAAGAGAAAGAACCCAAATAAGGTATAGAAACACATACAGGCTAATACTACAACACAGTCCAGGTCTGGCTGATGGAACATGAAGGAAAAAAATGCAAACAAATGCGAGGGAAGGGAAAGTAAACTTGAAAACACAGACTGCAGCTGGGAAAGTATAGGAAACCCCTCCCCCTCGTAGCTACTGGGGACAGAGCCACCCAATATCTACCGTTCCTTAACTTCAGGGGGGAATGACCTAAGGTCCTTAAGATGGGGTTCCCCAGAGTACAGGGGTATGAAGAAAACACAGACTGCGGCTGGGAAAGTGAAAGTACTCTGAAGAGCAGGGGGGGCGGTTAGGCTCTGCAAAGGGGAAGAAAAAGCAAGAGACTGGACCTATAGTTTACCTCTCCTAGCCAATTGAGCAGAATCAGCAGCCCAGGATCCAGTGATGTTGGGGTCCAAAAACGGGGGGGGAGGCCGAAGTCTGGGGGATCCATTAGTCCAGTCACATGCAGGGAGACCTGGATGTATCTGGGGTCCAAGGTTTCTCCAAGGTTGATGGGAAAACCAGGGGCAGTTATAGGGTACTGAACAAAGAATTTGGAGAGGCTATGATGGGTCGTTTGGGGTACACAATGAGCTAACGAGGGGAGAAATCCAACTTCCACTTCCATCACAAAAAGGGCCATACAAGATGCAAAAAATATCTTTGACACAGGGGGAAAGAGTAAACAACAGTGGTTGGAGGGTATTTAAGGAGAGGAGGAGAGAACTAACGATTGGCTTCCTGGGACACAAAGGGAACCCCTGGATTTTTTTATTCCTGAGTGGGGGTTGCTGCTCCAAGTTCCAGTCATCGGTGCTCTACTGAATAGGAAGAATGACTCTTAATGGCCCCATACTTTACTCTAGGCATTTCCCTTTTTCCTCTCTTCCCCCAGGTTCAGGCTGGTATTTCACATGAGCGACTTGCTTTCTGCTGGGATCCATGGTGGCTGGGCCCGATCCTTACAAGCCCCCCTCTTGCTCATAATGGGGGGCTATGCTTTCAAGCCCTTTTCCCCATGTTTGCCAGCCCTTGGCCACGTCTGGGGGCTGTCCTTTCAAGCCCTCCGGGTCCAAGTTTGTTGGCCCTTGGTCATACAGCAGAGGGGGGTTGTACCCATTTTAGGGAAAACTGAGGCCATCATCAACAGTCGGGAGCACATAACACCTGTACTCCAGATTCTGCACTGGTTGCCAATTGCATGCCAAGCCAGATTCAAGGTTTTGGTGTTTATCTATAAGGCCCTTCACAGTCTGGCCCCCTCATACCTCAGGGACCGCCTCGCCTCCGTACCCCAGAGCAGCTCTTTCGGTCTGCCGGGGGTGCCTTCTTGGATGCACATTAAGCAGGGGGCCACAATGGAGAGGGCATTCTCGGTGGCTGGGCCCCGCCTTTGGAACTCCCTCCTGGATGAAGCTCGCCTGGCCCCAAGCCTTTTGACATTTCCAGCGTAGAAATGCTGGCTTTCTAATCATTCATTTGTTTGTTTGTTTGTTTGTTTGTTTGTTTGTTTGAATTTCTACCTCACCCTTCCCCAAAGACTCAGGGTGGCTTACATCACAAAAACCCCAAAATACCATAAAATTACAATTAAACTCCCTATTACAACCACATAAAAAACCCACCCTCATCCCTAAACCCTCCCACTCGAACTCCTAATCCCACTGTTCAAATGCTTTTCCCCCCTAAAAAAAGTTTTACAATGCCTCCAGTGCCATAATATGCTCAGGCTTGGGCTCTGGCAGACCTCCAGGGGGAAGGGGGAGTTCCATAATACTGGGCCAGCAACCAAGAATGCCTCTCTGTGGGCCCTTGTGATATGAACAAGTTTACAGGTGGTACATGCAAGGGTTGCAGGGGAGCATAGAAGGAAAGGTGGTCTTTCAGACATGTGGGACCCAAGCTACTTCAACCCATAGGACTTTAAAGGTCAAAACCAGCACCTTGAATTGGGCACAGAAAGCTATAGGATGTCAGTGCAGATTATAGAGCAGAGATTTAATGTGCTCACAGGGACCCATCTCTGAAAGGAGCCAGGCCACTACATTCTGCACCATCTGCAGCTTCTGAACAGTCATCAAGAGCGGCCCCATGTAGAGCACATTGTAGTAATCTAGCCTGAAGGTAATGCAAGCATGGATGAGAGTGGCCAAATCTGAAACAGAGAGATGGGGCCACAGATAGAGTTGGTGAAAAGCGCTCTTGGTCAACGCTGCAAACTGATGTTCTAGGCACAGCAAGGGATCCAGAAGCACTCCAAAGCTGTGAAGCTGAGTAACCAGAGGGGGCTGGACCCCCTCAATGACAGGGTACCAATCCCCTCCAAGTCACAGGGTCGGCCATCCATCATCACTTCAATCTTGTCAGTCTCAATTCAATCTCAATCGGCTCATCCACATCCAGTCCCTAACAGCAGCCAGGCTTTGGGTAAGCATGGAGACTGCAGGGCCTGGGTTGGATGAAAAAGAGAGATAGAGCTGGGTGTCACCAGCATACTGATGGAGCTTCACCCAAAACTGAATGATCTCGCCCAGCGGCCTTAAATACACATGGAAGAAGAGGTGAGACAAAGCCACCTGTTAAATAAACTTCCCCCAAAAGGGAAGGTTAGAGACAGGGCAACTGCTGGTCGGGGAAGAGTCTTCAGAGAGTGACGTTCCACAAAAGCTCTGGTAATAACCCAGGCCCTGCAAGCCGATGCAGTAGGTCCTGTAATTTTGGAATGGAGAGTCAGCCTCCAAAGATGGTTCCTCGAGCAGGGGCACAACCACCTCAGTTTTAAGGGTGTCTAACAAGAGAGGTGTTGACAGTCCCAGTCAGTAGTGCCCCAACATCTCCCAGCTGGCTTTCACCAGACAGGGCAGGCAAAGATCTAATTCACAACAGGTTGCCTATATCACTCCAAGCACATCCTCCGCATCGGTGGGCAACACTTATTGAAACTGATCCAAAAAGCAAGCAGGACAACTCTGACTGTGCAAGTGAAGTAGCAGCATTCAAGTCATGGTGAATATGAGTGATGCTGCCTGCAAAGTAGGGGCAGGAAACCGGTAAAATCCGGTATCCGATAATGCCAGTACCGGGCGTACCGGCATTATCGGATTTGACCCAGTAATCCGGACCGGGTACCGGATTCCGGGGTGCCGGATTTTTTTTACATTGCAGCCATTTAAAAATGGCTGCAATGTAAACAAACTTAAAGCCCCAGCAAAAAAATTTTTAAAAAAAAACTCCTCCCCGAGTCCAGGCTGCGTGGGTGGAAGGGGGGACACCCCCCACCCACCCTGCCCAGCCTGG
>QEPC01006353.1:3919427-3938096 GCA_003113815.1 Sphenodon punctatus
TTATTTCATTGGTTTCAATGGGGACACAGCGCCCCATTGAAACCAATGAAATAAATCCGGTACCGGCATACCGGATTTAATCCGGGAATCCGGTTTTCGCAGAACCGGTAACCGGTAAATCCGGTAGCCGGTAATGGGCCCGGGGTCCCACCACTACTGCAAAGTAATCAATAAAAATGCCAAATTGGGCAATGGATGACCGTTCACAGGAGAGACAGACTGGGTTCATCAGGCTAAGTATTTACCACTCAGAATAGCTCCACAAGATGAGACTTTGCAGACGTTATGACAGCGGAGAAGAAAACTTTCTTCACCACCATCACAGCCACAACATAGTCCTTCAATAGTTATCTATGCTGCAAGAAGTGGGCTTCTGTGTGAGGAGAGTCCACCTGCGCTCTAACCACCTACCCTGCTTCAATCACCTCTGGTTCCCCATATACCAGGGTGACGCATGTTGTTGAAGCAGATGGGGCAGATGCCTGCGGGCAACCATGTCAGTGGTCATTCCACAAGATAACCAGGTCATCAACAGAATAACTGTCAAAGTCTGCATATAAATCCCCCAGACAGTTCTGGAAACCAGTTGGATCCATTAGTCTCCAGGGAGGACCAACCTAACTGGTCCACCACCCCAACGGGGGGATAGGAGGGCAGGGATCTGGGCTAATGGTCTGACCATAACAACAGTGTTATAACACCACCCCTTATAATTGGAACCCCTATTTCTAGGCACCTTACAACGATCTATAAAGGAAATCCCCAAATATCAGTAGTATGTACATAACCTACACTCAGCTTCTGAATCTCCAGCGCATGTGCCTAATGGAGAGGGATACTGAGAAAGTACAACCTAAGGAGCTGCCCAGTTATGGCATGGCTGAGAGCAACAATAAACAGTCAAGATGGCTTTCAGGTTAGCTTGACAGCAGCAGCATTTGAAAGGTCCAAGGAAAGCATTCTGACTTGTCAGGTAAATAACTTTGTAAGACGGAGTTAGTTTTAGAGAGCATGCCGGTATATTCTCAAGTCAACCAGAAATGTTGTTTTTAAAAGATTTTTTTGTCCATTGTGTTTTTAAAGAGTAAGAACTCATACATTACCCTAAATGAATCAGCCTGCATGCTTTGCCCAGAGAGATGTGTTTATACCTGAAAGGCCTTGATAGTGTAACAGTTCCCTCTTAGGAGAGGATGTGGTTTAAGATAGATGACATGCCACTCTTTTTACAGATGTCAATGTAACAGGAAGCTTCCTGCTTCAAGGTCACAGCATCAGCTAAAGAAAATTCCCTATAAACTAACACTAGTTACAGCAGTGTAGATGATCTGGCTGCCACCTCATCACTAAGACTACTGTCAAGAACCTGGTAAACCCTGGATTTTGACATGCATGTTTATTTTTTCAAAGCAAGATTTGCTTTCCCAGTCAAACTCATCCTTAAGGTTTATTATTCAGTTTCACTTGAAGCCATCAAAAATCACAGGGCTTACTGCATTGGCTTGTAGGGCCTGGTTTATTACCAGAGTTGTGTGGAAAGTCACTTTCTGAAAACTCTTCCCAGCTGACTACAGTTTAGTAAAGCAGTGTGGTGGGTTGGGAATTTATTCCTTGGAGATCTGCTTTCCAAGCCCCTAGTCACTTATTTCCTGCTGTCTTATTCAGTATTGTGAATGCCACGTCTGAAGTCCTGTTTCCTCAACGTTTATTAGAGAACTGCTTAAGAGAGCAGATCATATTGTTAGTGCTCTGCATAAGGCCATTGTTCTGGATCCCTTTGGGACTCTGATGCTCTTTGTACTTGACTTCCTGGGTAAAATTATTCCCAGGAATAATGCTTGAAAGCTTGATTATTTGATAAACCCTTCTGTAGACTTGCATTTTGTTTTAGTTTGCTGTGAGACAATCTTGCAAATGCAATTAGGCAAAAGTAAATTAGTTGCTAGGCAGATGCTGTGTTATGAAGAGACTAGTTTAACAAGGGCTAGCTCCAGTAAAGAATTGTCTTCTCTTTGTGTACTTTTTACCACTTGAGGATGGTGTAAACTGAAAGAACAACGTGATTTCAGCTTGGATTCCTTGGTTTATCAATATGTTAATATTTCAGGTGCTATATTACTGACCAAAGCTAAGAAATTCCTCTAGGTTTCCAGGTCTCAAAGTCCTCTGTTTCCTTCTTCTACTACCATTTAAAATGCACTGTTTCCCCCAACAAGAAATGTCGGGAGGGATGGATGGATGACTCAAACAATCTTTCCAGGTTCTATGAATTAACTGGTAAGCCATGTCAGCTGGGGAGATGGGGGGTGGGAGGACAGAACACTTTGTGCAGTTGCAGATCAGTGTACGGTTTGTGACCAGATGAAGCCTGAAGCTTGGGTTCAAGCATGTGATGCTCGATAGCAGGGAAAAGAGAGATTGATTGCTGCGTTGTTTCCACAGGCCCTGCAGAATCCCATGTCCAGTTGTTGGTCCAGGGGCAAGGAGTACATTGCTTGCCAGCATTGTAGGAGGTAACTGGGACCTTCCTGGAAGTGAGCTCCAGTGCTGTTAAGATGCTCAGTTAGTCTATGGAACTTTTGTGTGTAAAATGTTCTCCTGGTAAACTGCTTTGCTCCAGGCAGCTGTGGTCACTTGGTTTCCATGGCAGCCCCTCATGTCTACAGCTGCAGCTACTTTAGGCTGCCTTAGGGCAGTGTTTGTGTGAAGAATGCATCTGGAACTTACTTGTGGACTTGTAACCCCAGAAGATTGAAAGACCAACACAAGGTGTGTGTAAAATGCCCACTTTCTTGGCACTTCTAGGTCCTGATTATGTAATGATTCTGCAAATCTGTAGACAAAGTAGGGTTTACTGTGTTGGTCCTAGGGATGTGCGAACGCGGTTCGGACGTTCAGTGTTCAGCCTGAACTCGTCCATTTCGGACGGCCGAACCAGATGCCCAAACCCAATGCCAAAATCCCCGAACAGTTCGGCTGCGTTCGGATGAGTTCAGCCGTGTTCAGACGGGAAAACAGGGCTGGCAGGAAGTCTGCTCCTCAGCTGACACCCCCCACCCCCGGGCGTGCCAGCCCTGTTTTCCCGTCTGAACACGGCTGAACTCATCCGAATGCAGCCGAACTGTTTGGGGATTTTGGCATTAGGTTTGGGCGTCTGATTCGACCGTCCTGACAGCAGGTATTTTCAGAAGTCTCCCTCTCCCAGCAGTTTGTCTTTCTAATCCATTGCCATCCTCCTATTTCACCCATTTCCACACATTTACCTCCATAGTTTCATTTATTTAGATTAGATTAGATAGATTTAGGTGTTATTTTTATTTTTTACCCATCCCTGTGTTGTTTCTCCCTCCCCTCCATTGAATCCTTCCCTCCTCCCTGTATATATTCCATCCCTGATTCCCTTCCTCTGTTTTTGGATTTATTTAGAGTAGCATTAGATTGATTTAGGTTTTCTTTTAGTTTTGTACCCCTCCCTGTGTTGTTTGTTGTGAGTTGTCTGTGTTCCCAATCCCTGTGTGTGTGTGTGTGTGCGTGCACGTGTGTATGTGTATATATATATATATATACACATACACATACACACGTGCACGCACACACACACACACACAGGGATTGGGAACACAGACAACTCACAACAAACAACACAGGGAGGGGTACAAAACTAAAAGAAAACCTAAATCAATCTAATGCTACTCTAAATAAATCCAAAAACAGAGGAAGGGAATCAGGGATGGAATATATACAGGGAGGAGGGAAGGATTCAATGGAGGGGAGGGAGAAACAACACAGGGATGGGTAAAAAATAAAAATAACACCTAAATCTATCTAATCTAATCTAAATAAATGAAACTATGGAGGTAAATGTGTGGAAATGGGTGAAATAGGAGGATGGCAATGGATTAGAAAGACAAACTGCTGGGAGAGGGAGACTTCTGAAAATACCTGCTGTCAGGACGGTCGAATCAGAAGCCCAAACCTAATGCCAAAATCCCCAAACAGTTCGGCTGCATTCGGATGAGTTCAGCCGTGTTCAGACGGGAAAACAGGGCTGGCACGCCCGGGGGTGGGGGGTGTCAGCTGAGGAGCAGACTTCCTGCCAGCCCTGTTTTCCCGTCTGAACACGGCTGAACTCATCCGAACGCATATATATATTTACAAATTTGAATAAATAAATAAATAAATATATAAAATCTTCCTCTGCATTCTTTGGGTGGGAGAAATGGAGAAGGGAAGCAGGAGATGCTGGTCTGCTGAACATAAGGCGGGCAATGGGGCATGTGGCAGAGGTGGCAGGGGCCATGCCAGCGAAGTGGCAGCAGGCATCAGCAGCAGCCTGAGCCCATCACCACGTCCCAAACTTCACAGGCCTGATTTTGGCAGTCGGGCTTCAGAAGCTCCCAGCAGTGGCGCTAGCGGTGTGGTTTGGCATTGCCTCTTGCCAGCATCCTCCACTGCCATGCAGGGCACTGGAAGGCCTGCACTCCAAGAGGCTGCGGCTGTCTCTGCTGCAGCTGCAGGAGCAGGTGCAGGTGTTTCTGGGCAGGATGTTCCTCCAGGGCCACCACTGCCCTGACCCCCATTATTGAGGGGATCCCCAGCAGTCCAGGGCTGGTGGATCCCACCCCGGCTGCTAGAGGCAGGGCCTGATCCCCGAGCAATGGCAGCAGGGAGAGGAGCAACAATAAAAGCTATAGGGGGCACAGGGAGAGTGGCAGCAGCATGGTGGGTAGTCCAGCAGCCTCATGGTCCCAGTACTCCCCTTTGCGGGACATCACTCTGATTAGAGACAGCAAGGCAGACACTAATCTTGCGGAGGAGATGTCTGGTGCTGAGGCGATGGCTGTTCCTCCGAGAGCTGTGTTGCCACCATATTCTGCCCCTCCCAGCAGCGCTGTCAGCGGTGCATCAGCTAATATGGTCCAGAAGGCAGGAGGGGGCAAAAAATCCTCTTTCTGGGTGCATTTTAAGCTGATGTGGGCGGATGATCCCAGGGAGGTGCAGTGCACATTGTGCCAGAAGGTAGTGAAGTGTGGGCAGGTGCCCACCAACCTTGGCACAACTGCCATGGCGAAGCACCTGAAGGGATGCCACAGCACTGTGATGCTAATCGGGCAGGCAGGGGCGGTGGACGCCAGCAGGTTCCCGACTGCAGCGGCCAGTTGTCTGCCTCCATCAGCGGGCAAGAATCCTGCTCGAACAGCTGCCTCTAGCAGCAGGAGCAGTATTGCTGCTAGGGAGCAGCAGCAGCAGCAGCAGCAGCAGCAGTGACGGTGGCGTCAGTGTACCATGGAGGAGCTGGGGTGGGGGCAGCTGCCGAGTCCATCAGCAGCTGCAGGACGTGGAGGGCAGCGTGGCTGTAAACTGAAAGCCAAGTGCATGTTGGGGGAAATGATCACATTGGATGGGCAGCCCTTCTCGGTGGTCGGGGACATGGGGTTTAGGCACCTGATTGGCTTCCTGGCCCCCAGTTTCAGCTGCCCTCGCGCACCACCCTGAGTCGGCAGGTAGTGTCAGCCTTGTACCGGGCTTTAAAGGAGCGAGTGAGAGAGAAGCTGGCAGGGGCTGGGGGTGCCACCGTCCACTACACCACAGATTTGTGGTTGAACAGGAACGCACATCATGCCTACCTGGCAGTGACGATGCACTGGTGGCAGGACCCGGAGGCAGCATTTGGCAGTGGCAGGAGACTTCCCGAAGCAGGGTATAGGTGGGCCCTGCTTCAAGCGGAAGTCATGGACGGCCCCCACACTGCGAGGAACATAGAGGCAGCCCTGANCCCACACTGCGAGGAACATAGAGGCAGCCCTGACCACCATGG
The DNA here is from genome assembly GCA_003113815.1 of Sphenodon punctatus. NCBI lineage: Eukaryota > Metazoa > Chordata > Lepidosauria > Sphenodontia > Sphenodontidae > Sphenodon > Sphenodon punctatus. Next base: position 3,925,246 of record QEPC01006353.1, read on the forward strand.
TGAGGGAGTGGGTCATGCCAGGTGTGCCCTTAACCAAGGGGTGTGTGGTGACGGACAACGCGGCCAACATACTGAGGGCAGTCCATGAGGGGGGATTCACCAGCATCCCTTGCACTGCACACATCCTTCACCTGGTGGTCAGGGATGCTCTGAGCTTGGGGGAGAAGGGGATTGGGGCATGCACCCTTAATTACCTAATTGAGTGGGTGAGGAAGCTGGTCGGTTTCTTTAACCTGAGCATGAAGGGCAGCAACCTCCCCTGGGCAAAGCAGGCCAAGCAAAGCTCCCCAGTGCACCAGCTGGTGTAGGATGTGTCCACCCGGTGGAATTCCACGTTCCTGATGTTCAAGCGGCTTCTCGAGCAAAAAGCCACCTTGCATCAAGTTCAATTGGTGATGGACAGCGGGGCACCTCCAGGGTACAATGGGGTGGAATGGGAGATCCTGGCTCACATAGTCTTCATGCTCAGAGCGTTCCTGGCTGTCCGCTCCTCCACAGCCATCATCCGCTCCTCCACAGCCATCATCAGTCAGGTAACCCCTCTGGTCCAGAGTCTCCTGAGGAGGCTGGAGAAGATTCTCCAGGGTCGGGATTGTGGCCCTCATGGCAGGAAGCTGACAGATGAGGTGGTTGGCCTGGTGGGCCAGCTGAAGGCAGGGCTGAATGCGCAGTTCGATGAGCTCCTGCAGCAGGAGGAACATGTTATGGCAACCATGTTGGAACCCAGGGTAGAGGGCAGTGTGGCATGCCAGACACTGCTCTATGGGCACTGGAAGGGACCTGGTGGAGAGGGTCAGGCAGGCAGAGCAGGCTCTTGAGAGTGTGTGGCAGCAGCAGCAGGACACCCCTGGGCATGATGGAAGTGGGAGCAGCCACCCCTTTCTATCCCTGCCCCCAGACCTAGCAGTAGCAGCACCAGCAGCAGGCTGAGCAGCACCAGTACCCCTATTGCCAGCAGCAGCTCGTATGTGCAGGGCAGTCTGGTGAGCATGGGCTCATGCCCATCAGGGCAGGCAGCATGGCTGAGGGCAGTGGTGGAGGTGGTGCCCAGGCAGAATTATGTGAGGAAGTACGACAGCACCTCAGCAGCAGTGGAGAGCTACCTGGAGGAGGAGCCGTGCATTGAATCCAGCAGTGATCCCTTGGACTACTGGGCTGGCAAGACCAATGTGTGGCCAGCACTGTCCAAAGTGGCCAAAGGTCTCTTGTCCTGCCCACCAATGAGTGTCCCCAGTGAGCGGGTGTTCTCAATGGCAGGGGATATTTGCTCGCCACACCGTCTGAGACTGGGGGCCAAGTTGGTGGAGCAGTTACTTTTTATTAAGGTCCACCTTCCACTGCTTGGATTCCCCAAGCTGCCCCTGGACATGGATTGATGGTGTAGTGGCACACACCATCCCATGCCAGGGGCAGTCTTGGGACGGGGATTCTCCTCAATCTGAGCTGCTGCTGCTGAGGTGCTGTCCCTCCCTCCCAATGACCCGGTGCCCACCCTGCCTCTCTCTCTCTCTCTCTCTCTCTCTCTCTCTTTCTCTCTGTGAGTACCGGCCTATCTGACTGACTTCATGAGGCAGGGTGGCATTGGGAAGCTGTAAGCCTGCCAGATGGCCTCTGGGAAGAAGGTCTTGGCCCGCCTATCTGACTGGCTCTCCCTCTCGAGCGCTGCACAGTCTTGCCAGCCTATCTGAGTGCCCTGCCAAGATTCCAGCCTGCCTTCCCTACTGCCTCTCATGCCATGCTGCCTGTCTGACCACTCGGCCAGGTTGCCAAGATCAAAGCCTGCCTCAGTCTGCCTTCCCATGCTCATGCCACACTGCCTGTCTGCCTGCCCACCTGCCCAAGTTGCCAAGATCAAAGCCTGAATCAGTCTGCCTTCCCATGTTCATGCCACACTGCCTGTCTGCCCACCCACCCAGGTTGCCAAGATCAAAGCCTACCTCAGTCTGCCTTCCAATGCTCATGCCACGCTGCCTGTCTGCCATCCCAGGTTGCCAAGATCAAAGCCTGCCTCAGTATGCCTTCCCATGCTCATGCCACATTGCCTGTCTTCCTGCCCTGTGGACAAAGCTGAAGCCCTACCCCAGCCTGCCTGCCTCTCATGCCAAGGTGCCTGTCTGCCTGTCCTGGAAACCCTGGGTGATGTGCCCCACTGGCCTGGTAATCCCATTGCTGCTGTCTTCTGGTCCATGGGTGCTCTGCCCTGGCAAATCCAAATGTGCCCACACAATCCTGCTGCTGCCATATGCTGCTGTATGGGAGCTCTTCCCTGGCAAATCCTATCATCCTGGCTCCATGGGTGCTGCACACAGGCAAATCCTGCTGATGCTATCTCTGCTGTTCCACAGGTTCTGTGCTCTGTCAATCCAATGTCTGCTGCTGATGCCAATTCTGCCTCTGCTGTCTGTGCCACAGGTTCTGTGCCCCGGCAATCCAATGTCTGCTGCTGCTGCTGTCAATGCTGTGTTTACTGTCTGTGCCATGGGTTCTGCTTCTAGGCAATCCAGTTCCTACTGCTGCTGCCAATGCTGCCTCTGCTGTCTGTGCCATGGGCAATCCAATGTCTGCTGCTGCTGCTGCTGCTGCTGCTGCCAATGCTGCCAATGCTGCCTCTGCTGTCTGTGCCATGGGCTCTGTGCCCCAGAAATCCAGTGTCTGCTGCTGGGTGGCCATGTGATTCACCACCGAACAAGACTTGACCAATTTGCAGAAGAGCTAGTTGAGATCCAGTGAGTAGGATGCAAGCCTGCAGTGCCCAGTCGAGTAGGGGTGCCATCCACCAGGCCCTGGCCGGGCCTCTGCTGCTGCTCCACCAATGCCAGCCAGACTGCAATGCCCGGCCGAGCAGGGGTGTCAGCCACACCTCCCTGGCTGGGTCTCTGCTGCTGCTCCACTGATGCCAGCCAGTCTGCAATGCCCAAACAAGCAGGGTTTCCAGCTGCAGTTACTGTCCCAGGGCAATCCAATGGTTTCTGCTGCAGCTGGTACTGCATGTCAGCCATTTTCTCCTCCCTCTTGTAGATGGGCATAGCTTGGATGAGTGCACCGGCAGACGGGCACTGGGTGTCCACGAGATTCATCACCGGGAAAGGCTTTCCCAATTTGCAATAGAGTTTCTTGAGCTCTGTTGAGTAGGATGCCAGCTTGCAATTCCCAGCCAAGTAGAGGTGCCAGGCACCGAGCCTGGCTGGGCCTCTGCCACTGCTCCACCAATGCCAGCCAGTCTGCAGTGCCCATCCAAGAAGGGGTGCCAGCCACCAAGCCCTGGCCAGGCCTCTGCCACTGCTCCATCTATGCCAGACAGTCCGCAATGTCCGGCCAAGTAGATGTGCCAGCCATAGTTACTGTGCCCTGGCAATCCAATGTCTGCTCCTGCTGCTGGTACTCCTCAGTCTTGTAGATGGGCATAGCTTGGATGAGTGTGTCAGTGACTGGGAGCTGGGTGGCCATGAGATTCACCACCAGACAAAGCTTGACCAATTTGCAGAAGAGTTTGTTGAGATCCAGCAAATAAGATGCAAGCCAGCAATGCCCGGCAAAGTCGGGGTGCCAGCCACCAAGTCTGGCCTGGCCTCTGCTGCTGCTCTTTGCACTCAGCCAAGATTTAGTAGAGTATCAAATTTTCATGGCAAGTCTTCAAAAATTTGGTACTTGGAAAACCAAGGCCAAATACCCCAGTCCTCTGTAAATTCTGAGGAAAACTGAGGACAGAGTTGCAGCACTAATCGGAAGAGGGATGCATTAGCAGGGGAATATGCGCTCCCATGAGCTACAGAGCACCCACTCATGGCCACAGACTGAGCACTGCCAGGAAATCCAGAGTGCTCCATGTGGGGTGAGTCAAATATCTCTGTGACAATGGGCAGCCATGAAGCCTCTGCCCGCATGAACTGGGGAGGTAGCCAAGTCAGCAGATGGGTCTGATGCACATAGGCACTGTAGGCAGGGGACATGGCCTCAGAAGAAGTAGTCAGAAGCACTGGGGAGCCTGGGTTCCCCAGGGCTCACACCGGTCGGGGACATTTCAATCGCAAAGGCCAGCCCAGTGTGCTTCCCCCTCCCCCATGGTCCATGGCAGAGGGAGTGCATGGTGGCTTGCTTCTGGGATAGCCATGCTGGGAGCTGCCCAATTGATTCCCTTCCCAAACACTCCATCTGAGTGGGTCCTCTGCAACAGTGCCACTCAGCATTGCCAGCCTACAATGCCCAGCCAAGTAGGGGTGCCAGCCACCTGGCCATGCCTCTGACGCTACTCCGTCGATGCCAGCCAGCCTGCAATTCCTGGCCAAGCAGGGGTGCCAGCCACCAAGCCCTGGACAAGCTGCTGCCTCTGCTCCACTGATGCCTGGAAGCCTGCAATGCCCAGCCGTGATGGTGACTAGAACTGGAAAACCCAGCATAGAGCAAACAGAACTGGAGGCCTGCCAGACTGAAATGCCCAGCTGAGTAGGGGTGCCAGCCACCAAGCCCTGGCCAGGCCTGTACCACTGCTCTGCTGATGCGAGCCAGCCTGCAATGCCCAGCCAAGGAGGGGTACCAGCCACCAACCCCTGGCCAGGCCTCTTCCGCTGCTCCACCGATGCCAGCCTGCAATTCCCAGTCAAGCAGGGGTGCAGGACATCAAGCCCTGGCCAGGCCTCTTCCACCGCTCCACCGATGCCAGTCTGCAATGCCCTGCCCCCTATGGATGACAGCCACCAAGTCCCAAGTCTTCCCAGCCTCTGCTGCTGCTTCCACTGTGTCTTAGACGGCCAGCCCTGGTGCCACGGGCACCCCCAGAGGCCAAGCGCTGAGCCTGCCTGCCTGGGCAACTGGGGGGGCAAGCACCAAGCTTTCCCTGTCTCTGCTCCTGCTGCTCCTGCTGCTGCTGGGTCTCAGCCAGCCATCCCTGGTGCCACAGGCACCCCTGGGGCCAAGCCCCGAGCTTGCCTGCCCAGGCAACCCGGGGTGCCAAGCGCCAAGCCTTCCCAGTCTCTGCTGCTGCTACTACTGCTACTGGGTCTTCTATGACCTGCCATGCCACCACGGGCACCCCTGGGGGTCCCTGGAGTGCCCCAAGCCTCCCAGCAGCACGGAACTTTCAGAACGTTTGGGGGGGTCTGAACTCCGCTGGACTGAACCCATAAACCCGAACCAAGTTTTTAGCCCAAACAGTCAAACATCCAAACTTTGTCCTGTTCACACATCCCTAGTTGGTCCCAAATATAAGTAATCGAGACAAAGTAGTAAAGTGATAACTTTTATTAGACCAACTCCAGTTGGGGGAGGTATGGAAGTTTTCGGATTCAAGGTTTGGATTCAACAAGAGCAGGCCTCTAGCAAAGAAAAAAAAAAATATATTCTGATGCTTCTATGTGACAGCCCTCAAACTGACAGCCCTGAATAGCCTTCTGCACTAAAAAACAATGCCTTTTTGTACCAACACTAAAAGTCAGGCACACTAAACTCCAACTGAATCCAGAATTCTGGGCCTAATCCTTCTCCTGCTGAAATAAATAGGGATTTTTGCCATTTACTTCATTGGGGCTGAAGAGAAGTGTTTGGGCTTGTAGGCATAACGAGCCTGGCTCTGACCTCTCATACCAGTCACACTCCAGTAGGGGTGTGCAGGAGGGCACAATTTCACTTTTGTTTTAGTTTAATTTCCCTGTTTAAAAGATAGTTAATTTTTTTATTTCATTTTAATTTCATATCTGTTTACAATTTATTTCTATGGGCACTATTCTAATCTGAGCACCATTTCCCTCCCTGAAGTGCCTCACGGCTGAGAGGTACAGTAGGAGGGAAGCAACCTTTCAAAGTGCCAGGACCCAGCCCATGGTGCTGTAGCTTTGAATTTTACTCCAAAGATTCAGATCCTAGACTGGTGTCAAGCTCGAGTAACCTGAAGTCACTGAAGTCTAGGGGTGTGCATTTGTGGTTCTAAATTTTCATTTTGGTATTTTTATGTGTGGTATTTTGGTATCCATACTTCCCTCTCTTTGGCAGTACTATTTGGCAGGTTTTAAAAATTCTGGAATGGGAATGTGGATGTTGCATTTGAACCAACCACATTCATAGTCACAAAAAAACAAACCAACCACCAAACAGTACTGGTGAAATGAAAAAAGTACAGTAACTGGAATAATGAATTGTTTGAAATAAAGCAACAAAAATATCTAAGCAAAGTTAACCAAGTCGTGAATTTTGCACTTGTGACTACAAGATGAATTCAGATAGTCATTCATGGGAAACATATTCTCTTTGTTATACTGTATTTGTTTCAGAACTAGTTAGGTTGAGTAACTCATACCTTTCTACCACAGTTTCCCTGTCACTAACATGGGGGAATCTTCCTACCTATATCAGACTCGATTTGGAGAGTGTGTCCTGAGTTACCCCTGTGTAGCTGCAGTGTACTTAGAAGTACTACAAGAGCCAGTGTGGTGCAGTGGATGAGGTGCTAGATTTGGACCTTGGAAGCCAGGGTTCTAATCCCACCCTAGCCATGAATTTATTGGGTGGTCTTTAGCAAGTCCCAATCTCTCAGCCTCAGTTCCCTATCTCTAAAAAGGGAATACATGTGTGCCTGTGTTCCCCTCACCTGTGTCCATCTTAGGTTGCAAGCCCACTGGGCAGGGACCTGTCTCTGAAAAATCTGTGATTGTAAAGTGCTGCGTATGCCCAGAAGTGCTATAAAAATGATTTTTGGGAGTAGGACATGGTATGGGCTTGTGAGGGCAACATTTGGTCCTTATTCTATATTTGGAGATAAAAATCACTGTCTTGGTGTATTTGTTCCATTTTGGAAGAGATTATATCTAATTGCTGTTAATATTAACCATGCAATTCTCTGAGCTGATATCCCTGGTAATAGCTAATGTCTGTGCTACGGTCTAGTGCTGGCAGTATTTACTCAGAAGATTGTGCCATAAGTTGATGTAGTGGTGTTGCAAGCAATACAATATTGTAGCCCAGCTGAAAAGGGAAAAGCATTTTCAGATCTGTTTGCACTAGCCCTTTCCTTTTCTTGTCAAAAAAAAATCATACATAACTTTTCATGGGGTACGTTTGTACCCCAAGCAGTTTTTCACCTATGGCACAAAAATGTGGCCAAAATTTTTACTTTTTATCACTTTGTCCTCAAAGTCAATGCCTTGCACACACACACACGCACATGAGATAATCTCTTTTATGGGGAATATTTGAACCACAAGTGCATAACCAATAACCTGCCGAAGTCAATTTCTTGTTTACAAGCATAATTTTTTATTCAAACTGTAGAATATTTATTTATTAAACATTACCTATGTATCTAACAAAATATCAAAACCATTTAAGACAGAAAAAAATATATTAACCCTTTAAAATCAATTAACATACAACTTAGAAAATATACGAAACTGTAAACACTCAATATAAAAACTGATTGATTTGTAAATCGAACAAATCTACAGACATTTGGCCCTAAATGCATTTCTCACACCTCAACAAAGTGTTGTGGTGGCTTTTACAAACAAACTCGACATATTCCTCGCATTTACTCCGGCTTTTTCTGTCTACAGTTCTTGGGCAAAGGTGGCAGCAGCCAAATGAGGGCCCAGCCTGGTGTGGTTTCACATGTGCAAGTTTGTAGCACAACATGGCCAATGCCTGTTTTGTCTGATTTATGAGATGCTGCGTATCTACAGTTCTGTGCCTGATCTGCGCATTGATTAATTGGTTGCCTAGCTGGCACAGGAAAAGGTGCCGTCTTACTTTGGCATCCTTTAAGTTCCAGTTTGGGTTGTGTGACACCCACAAAATAAAACTAGCAATGACAGCCACATCAAACATGTTATAAAAGAGAGACACTGGTCACCGGTTTGTTCTTCCCTTACAGCTGTATGTATTAGCGAGATGGTCCAGGTTATCAACACCACTTTTTGTGGCATTATAATGTAATATTGAATGTGACTTCTTCAGATCTCCTTCCACCACCATGTTGTGATGCATGGTGGACAGAAGGAGTACCACCTTTCCTTTCTTGGGGACATATGAAACCAAAGTTTGTTGTCCATCAAACCCAAAAATAGTGGAAAGAGATTCTCTACATGGATTTGGCTGCATTTCCTGATCAACGATCAGTTACATTTTTAATACATGTTGTGGGGCTGCAAGTGCGCTCGATGGGTTCCCTGCAACATGTATTAGCAAATGTAACTGCCAGTTGGTCACCATTAGAGTGTACTTCTGCAAAAGGGCCATAGAGAAGTGTCCTGACAGTGCAAGGCAGTGCAAGCAGCATCGAAGGGGTTAATTTAATTTCATCTTCCAGTGAGGAGTGGCTTTGACTTCCAGGTCCACTGTCAGTGTGAACTGGCCTTGAAAAGTGTTCTGTTTGGGTAATTTTGAGCTGGGGACAAATGTACCCCAATTGAAATGCATTGGCTGGGATACGTTTGCACCCAGTAGCAAAAAGCCATTGTAAGCTGGGGTACATTTGTGCCCTGGCACTTTTTTGGACATAGAAGGCAGCTGGTATGAGGTATCTGACTAAAATTTGAGTATGTTGTGCGCAGAGGTGCCAGTGACAGTGTCCTAATTGTTCAAACTTGTAGAGCCACTCATAAGCATATTTTACATGCATTTTTCACTCTGGGGTACACTTGTACCCCAAAGGAATAGGTAACGGCTAGGCAAATGCATATTTGAGATAGGATGGGAACCTCAGCCAAAGTACCTTTTGGATGGAATAGCTGCTACAGTGGATTGAATGTTTACTACAGAAATTGATCAAGTTCAGTGTTGGCAGTAGCTCAAAAACCTCAGTGCCCACTAGCTTCAAGGCAATATAATGTAAAGTTGCTGATAGTCAGTAAGGTAAAGTTGCAGCTATGTGCTAATGATTTTCCTTATTGATATCATATGTGAGGATTTAGGAGAGAGAACACAGTTAGGTAAAGTACCATTCTGGCCAAAATCACTAACAGTGACAGAAGATACAGACTAAAATTAGCATGCAAATAGTCACTCAAGAATCAGCCTAGAGTCTCCTCATTTGCCAATACAGGAGAAATACTGTACAGTTCTCATAGGAAATCAATGAGACTGCCACACTTTAAGTATTCTTTTATGGAGCTGTAAAGGTCACTCCAAGCTCCCCGTTTTTGTACACACACGGTTCTATTGCCCAGCTTTCGTCCTGCTGCTAAGTGTATTTTCAGAAACATTCCTTCCCAACATTGCTCACAAATGTTTCTTTATCCAGCCTATACTTTTAACTCTTTCAGTGCTGCCATACATGCTGAATCTGTGCCTCCCATGAGCTTGACTAGTGAAGACATTAAATAATGCCTAATGCAGGTCAGAAGACTTGGTTACTGTGAATAGCTGTTTCATTCTTAGAGTTGCAGGGAGGTGTGGGTGATCAGAAATGAACCCTCTCAGCTAGCACTCAGCAGAGAGGAAGCTGAGGATTTGCAAGTTTTATGTGAGTCAGAATTGTGAGTTCTCAAGGCTGTTCACGTTCAGACCCTCTGTTGAAAGACGTCTCAGGCTCAGTGACAGTGTCAGTAGGGTACTACATTTAGTAAAACTCTTAGGTGACAGATCCAGGAATCACTATTAGAGGGGGCTTATAATAAAGAGGAAAACTATTAACACCTTAAAGGAAGGGGTTGCTTCAAATGTTGCAAGGAGCAAATACACCTGGAGTTAAAGCAAAGCAGCAGTTGTATGTTGGCTCCTCCATGGAGAGACCACTGCATGAAAAGGATTTGGAGCATGGGGTACCATGTGAATGGTGTAGGTTTTCTTGCAGCACAAACCCTAGTTCTATAAGACACCCCCCCATGGAGGAAGCCCACAAGCTGTGCTATGTGTCAGTTTTCCTTGTTGAAGAAGGGCTGTATGAATACACTCTTTGTTTCTTCCTAAATGGCTAAAAATCCTGATACATTTCTAGCTGATTACCTGAAAGCCTTTGCCAAGCTCAGGTGGCTTCTATACAGCAATCGATGTCAACAAGCAACAGGTGCAGCTCAGATGAGCAGGCAAATCTATCTCTCTCTCTGGAACTTGTATCTATCTAAAGGTGATAGTGGGTGAGCACTTCCCATGCTTAAAAGATATTTTTTTGTTTTGATAAGGTGTTGCTCCATGTATTTCACTTGTAGATCATGCTGTTGGGAGGAGAATAATCCCAGGTGAAACCAGTGCTTCTACAAAGCTGCCTTCCAGTCACTCACTGGCAGAACCCTCCTCTCAAGCAACCCCTACAGGCACACCTCATGCTGTATAAATGACTGTATAGCAGCTGTGATAGAAGGAGACTGTAATGGCTTCCTCCTCAAATAAGACTCCAGTTGTGGCTTTCAGCCAGAAGAGTCTCATTTGAAAGGACCCTGTTTACTGCAAGATGTGCAATGATCCATGTTCAAGTCACTGCTGGAGCATTTTCCTTCTTGGTTGTGTGGATAGGTGGGCGTTTGCTTTTAGCATAGCATACCAATTTTAATGATGTATGTCACAGGGAAGAAGTGGAAAAACAGGGCCTTTTTCCTGTCTGTTGTAAAATGTATGTAGCGTCTGAGCTTCTCTGCTGGACTGGTTTTTGGGGGTGGAATTCAATGTTGCTAGAATTGAAAACCAAAGAAACAGTTAGTGAAGGTAAGTTAGGCAGTGGTATGATGGATACCGTGACAGAAAATGTGAAATAGAAAGTCACTCTAACTAATTTTTAGCCAGCATTCTTGATATACATTCACTGTTCTAAAGTGTGTCAAAACCTATTTGCAAAGCAGCTTTAAAGAATAATGATTCTACCTTACACATTGCTATATATGTAATGCACTGTTTAGTCATAACATGTATTTACAGCACCCTTCTGGAATTATTATGTAAGTATTATTTCTACCTGACAGACAGGGAAACAAAGCTGAAATAACTTGCCTAAGACTGCAAAAGGAGTCCTTGGGAGAATCCGATTTAAAGCAGAGGGCAGAGCTGAAACGAGTAGTAAATTTAGTATCCGTGGGTAATACCCCCCATTTTCAGGTACCACATTCAGTACTTGATGGGTTACCTGGGGACTGATCAGGTACCCAGAAACCCCAAAAGTCAGTAACTTCTAGTTCTGATTTTTCAATTTTCTGACTACTGATTGGTATATCAGGTCGGGAAAATGAACAATTGGGATGGAAATTTAAAAAAAAATCATAACCAGAAGTTGACTTTCTGGGATGGAAAATCAATAAATAGGTGTTGGAAGTCAATAAATCAATCCAAACATTAAAAAACAAACAAAAAACACCAGTACCAGACATCAACATTCCAGGACTGGAAGTCAATATTGCAGGACATTGGGTACCCATCTAGGGTTGCAGTTGGGTATCAGTTGGTCCAATGATGTCCAGTCAATTTGGGTGCAGAAATTTGAGTATATCTGTTTTTGCAGGTACTCATGTCAGCTCTAACAGAGGGCCCTCGGTGCTATTTATACCCCCATTCCTCAAAGCAACCACTTAGGGAACAAAAAAACTGTTCAGTGATAATTTCTCAATGCTTCAGTCTACGTTGACTTCAACTCACTTTCAGGGTACAATTCAAGGTGCTAGATTTTGACCTTTAAAGCCTTAAGTAGCCCATATATCTGAAATGCCACCTCTCCCTTTGTATTCCACCACGGTGTATGAGATCAGCTGGGAGTACCCTCTTGCAAGTACTAGCTGCCCGCCAAATTTACCCACGGGCCTACAGAGAGACGTCCTCATTGGCTGCCTCAGTATTATGGAACTCCTTTCCCTTGATAGGTCATCGAAGTCTGAGCAATTTCCAGAGGCAATATAAGACTTTACTTTTTAGTCAAACATTTAGCTAGTGGGGGTAGAGGTTAGGATGGAAGTTTTGAGGGGATTTTTATATATCTTCATGTCCTTCTATTTTTATATGATTTTTAGTCCGCAACCCATCATGAATCGTAGGGGAAAACCTGAGATATAATCAGGGTGGGACTTGGGATAAAGGCCCTTTCTACACAGGACGTGGGGGGGAGGGGGGCGTTTGTGTGTGCTGTGATCTGTGTGCTCTGGGGGGAGGGTGTAAATGAGCGCACACCCATATACACCCACACACCCCATGCATAGAGGCACCTCCGTTTTTGCAGTACCTCAGTGCGTGGGGACAGTGTACGCACACCCAACCCCACCAGATTTACACGGGTGGCAACCATGCATGAACAACCAGATTTCTGCCACCTGTGTAAAAAGGGCTAAAATTTGGGGGGCCTGGTGATCCCACCCATTCCCTGTGGCCCCGCCCCTGAGGGGGCATCTTGTGTGGGACTCTATAGGTGGTTGTTTTTGGAGCCCTTCTGGGAGAGAATGGGGGGTCCTGGTGAAATTAGGGTTCACTATGGGGCTCCTGGAAGTAGATAAAAGAGCAGGGCCCAGCACACTCACCCTGGGTCACACTTTCTGAAGGTTGGCCCTGGAATTAAATTTAAATAAATAGATACATTAAATAAATGTAGCCCAGGGGGGATCTGCGCATGCGTTGGACGTAGCAGCTGGGAGTCACCTGGGCTCCGCTCCCCCCGACTCCAAATTCTAGCCAAACACCGGTAAAAAAGAAAAAAATTCCCCGAATTCTCCGATAATGGCCGGTATGAACAAACCCAGGCAGAAATTAACCCAGGCAAACGCTCTCGAGCATTTCTGCCATAAAAGCCAGGCTGCGGAGTTGAAAACAGCAGGAGAGCCCTGCAGCGGCGAAAACATCATGGCGACGATGGTGGCGGGGGAACCTGAAACAGACCAGGCCGCACTGAGCTCTGAAGAGGAGGATGCAGAGGGAGTGGGGACAATTAAAAAGCTTCTCAAACAAATGAAGGAAGA
>QEPC01006353.1:3944098-3955845 GCA_003113815.1 Sphenodon punctatus
CACTTCCGGGTTAGTGTGAATGCGGTGAGCGTGCACATTTCCACTTAGCCCGAATGTTTGGAGTGCGGTTTGAAAAGTTGCTCCGAGCAGCTTTTCAAACCGCACTCCAAACATTCGGGCTAAGTGGAAATGTGCACGCTCACCGCATTCACACTAACCCGGAAGTGCGGGGTTCTTTAAATCGCACTATGCCGCTGTGGCGGCTGTGCGGTTTAAACGCACGTCTGACTGCGCCCTTAGGGTTTAGAATTCACACAACATGTTTAACGTGGGTAAGGGGTGACAACACACCTTGAATGCTGCATGTGTGATCCTTACCACTCAGGGTCTTTTGGACGAGCCCTTGTTCTGATGCAAGAGGTGGGCTACTAAAATGCAGGGAGATTGACAGCTGTGTATTTGCATTGCTATGGGATGAAGTGAAAGAGAGTGGTAAGTTTGAGAAGGCAACTGGGTGTCTGTATGATCCCTGAGTAGGATCGCCACCTATGCACATTTTAAGGAACACTTATGAAATATACATGTTGCATTGGCCTTAGGTGCCAATGCAGGCCCTGCAACATGTATTTTTCATAAGTGTTCCTTAAAAATGTGCGTAGGTGGAAACTCTACCCTTGAGGCAACATGCCAAGGCAACACACCAATAAATGGGGATTAATTTTATTTTATTTTTCCCCAAGAGAAGGTCTTTTAGTCTTGTAATTCATTTTATTACTTAAGCAGTACTATGCTAACTTGAAAGAACTTTGCAAATTGAGTGTAATGAACTTCCCCATACCCTTGGAAATGAGGTGAACAGTATTATTCCCATTTACTATCTCAATTTTAAGGAAGGAAATTGAATCAAAGAGCAGTAGTTCCTTAAATGAGTGCAATTCTACTTGAATTTAATGTGGGTTTTTCAAATGTGTGTAAGTTACTCTGGGGATCAAGTCTCATTTTACTGCTTATGGAGGGCACTGACTGTACCCTATTAGCAACAGAAGTCCTCTCTGATCACAGAAATAGTATAGTAGAAGGAGTAGCTGTGCTGACGTCCCCCACCCCCTATCCTTACTGAGTTACAGAACTAATGTAGAGGAACTGCCTCTAAAGGCAGCCTTACCATGTAATGACAGTTCCCCACAAATATGTGTCTAGCTATAGGCCATACCCAGAGCTACTGCTTCAGAAAAAAAAAAAAAAAAGAGCAACTAACTAATAACTGGTATTTTGGTTAGCATATAAACAGTGTCACGTGCGTAATACAGATGAGATCGGGCAGAAAGTGGGGAACCTTAACCAGTAAAGAGGCAGGCAGTGAGAAGTTGAGTTTTTCTGGACTGGCAGAAGATGTAGGAAGAAGGGACTCCCTGAATCCAGGAAATGCTGCACTTCGTCAGCCACAAGGGGCTGCACTGCGCCTTGCCTATGAGCTCTCATGGCCCTGCCCGGGGCCACTACCCCTTCCTCTTCCTCTTCCCCTGCCCCTGCACCGTCGACCATGGGGCACAGCAACTTTGGGTACCAATAGTCCCTCAGCCGGTGGGGCTTCCTCATCTGAGGTGCTGTCTTCATGGGGCACAGGGATATCAGGTTCATCGGTTGCTTCTGCAGAAGGAGCTCCTTTGCCTGAGCTCCTGCCTTCACTTTCAATGGACAAGTGGTCCTCTGTTTCAGAACAGCTGTTATCAACCGGCACATAATCAGTGTCAGTTTAATGTGGTGGCAGAACAGCATCAGCTTCTTCATTGTTCGAAGTCTCCATCATTTGCCTCATGATCTCAGCCATGGTTAGATGGGGGCGCTTTCTTGCAGGTCCACTAGACTGCAAAAAGGAAAGAAATACAGCATTCATTAGTGGGGTGTACACGCAGCAAGGTAAAAGTCAATCCCTCATCTACTATAATCATTTCACCATCACCACCACCACCATCCAAAACTGTCAGTGTGGCAACCAGGAAAGGGTTCCTAAATCATCCATAATCCTGGCGGAACTCCACCCTCTACAGCCCGCCTCCTGGCACAAGGCATCCTCATCCCATCCCATCCAGAACAGGCTCCCAGCAGAGGCAGTCAAGGTCTGCCTGAATCCTGGCTGAATCCCTCCCCGCACAGCCTGGCTCCTGGCACAATAGATCCCCATCCCATCCCATCCAGAACAGGCACCCAGCAGAGGGAGCCAAGGTCTGCCTGAATCCTGGATGAATCCCTCCCTTCACAGCCTGGCTCCTGGCACAATAGATCCTCATCCCATCCAGAACAGGCACCCCGCAAAGGGAGGCTAACTCTTCCTGAATCCTGGCTAAATCTCACCTTCCTCAGCCTGGCTCCTGGCACAATACATCCCCATCCCCGGGGCATTCTCGGTGGCTGGGCCGCGCTTGTGGAATTCCCTCCTGGAGGAGGCTCACCTGGCCCCGGGCCTGTTGGCATTCCAGCGTGTTTGTAAGACTTGGCTGTTTTCCCAGGCCTTCGGAGGGGAGGGTGAGGTGGGGCGTTGGTTTTAGTGATGTTTTTAAACTGTTGTGGGTTTGGTTTAATGTTGTTGATTTTATTGTTATTATTGGGTTTTATATTATTGTAAGCCGCCCCGAGATGCTGTAGGCATGAGGGGGAAGCTAACAAATTTAATGAAATAAAATAAATGAAATAAATAAATCCCATACAGAACAGGCACCCAGCGAAGGGATGCAAGGTAGCCCAGCTCCTGACACAATTCTCCCATGACCTACCTTGATCCTTTTCCTGGGGCTTTTGTGAGAGCAAAGGCTATGGAGGAAGATTAGATACTTACTGTGGAAGGTCCTTCCATTGCTGCCATAATTCTTTAGCCACTGATGAAATATCAGGTGTCTGACTGGAGCAAGGTAAAGTTCTGTAGCAGTTATGACGTCTGCTGCTGATTAGCTTCTCTGTCAGCAAGCTGGGTTGGCTTGCCTCCTTTTATTTTTTTTGGGGTGGGGGGAGGATCTGGAAAGTTTAGTTTAATTTCCTAGACAGTATGTGGGGACAGCGTCAATGATCAGGTGATGGAAAATGTACAGCCTTGCTGGAGAAATGAAACTAAGCAAAGGTGAATAGTGCAGGGGTCAAGAGGTCAGTAACACATAACATCCTTCCAGTCAGCTGATGGAAAATTTTCTGCCTTGCTGCATCTCTGGCGGACCGCACTGGTTGATCCAGGACCTGGGGAGTGAGGCAGTCCCTCAGATAGGTGAGGCCTAGAACCCACCAATGCAGTCTCAGTGCCATGTCCAGGGTGAAAGCCAGACTGGAATGGGTCAAAAAAGCAAACCAGGATATGTATGGATCTACTTCACAATGGGTGGCACGCACAGACTCCAGGACCTGCACAGCTTCAGCTGGCGTCACTTTCTGAAACCGCTCCAGCAAGCTGGACCAGACAGGACATTGACAGCTTCCCGCACTTGATATCAACTGTCAACTACTGCCAGAATGTGCATTTGGGATACCAATAAATGTACCATACATAGAGGAGCGTTCTGGCAGTCGAAACCAGTATGAAATGGCACTGAAGGGGTTAATTTCACTTTCATCTGCCAGTCTGAAGTGGCTTTGACTTCCCGGTCCACTTTCAGCCTGAACTAGCTGTGAGACGTATTCAGTTTGCTTGATCTGGACCTGGGATACAAAACTACCCCATATTAAGTGCATTGGATGAGGTAGCTCTTTACCCCAATAGGAAAGTGCCATTGAATCTGGGGTAGTTTGTGTAACTCAACACTTTTTTGTTTCTAGAAGACAAACAATAAGAGGTATATGGCCGAAATTGTGCACAGAAGTGCCACTGACAAAGTCTTAAATATTCAAAGTTGTAGGTCCACTAATTATCATATTTTTACATGCTTTTTCCACTCTGGGGTAGTTACCTACCCCATGTTGACCCTAGGTTGGTCTGAGATATTGCTCCAGGGGTTAATGCCCAGGGAAGGAGTGATCTCTTGCAACAAGTGCCTGCTACCCAAAGGGATCAGCCGCTGCGCAGATTTGCTCCCAGTAGCTTGTCCAACAAGGGAGGTGCCTCCCAGAGAGGGTAGATAAGCCAAGGGAAAGAGCAAAGGGTCTGGAGCTGGCACCAGGCTAGGGGTGTGCATTTCATTTTTGTTATTATAATAATGAAAATGAAATAGGGATTTTTCATTTTCATTATTGAATAACGAAAACAAAAGAACATAATGAAAAAATGAAAAAAAACGTTTTCGTATTACAAATTAATAGGAAAAACCTGGAAAACACATTTTCAGCTGTAATGTCTTTCATTGTCATTCGATTTGTCAGGACTGTACCCCCCAACAGAGGGCATTATGTGCACCAAATTTCAGAAAGAATGAATAAAGGGATCCAATTTTATAAGCGGTTGCAATTTGTTGTTGTACAAAAATCTGCATCCTGGCTGTAAGATCTTTGTCTCCCATCCGATTTGGATGTAACCTGTCAAGATTATACTTTTCCCCAATGTCTGCCAAATTTCAGAAGGATTAGATAAAGGGTCTTTATGTTATAAGCGATTTACTTGTAAATGCATTTCTGGCTGCAACGTCTTTGTATTCCATCCATTTTACATTAAATTGAGCCAGTTTGTATCTCAGATCTTCAGGATCATTCTCTGCCAAACTGTAGAAAGATTTGATAAATGGTCCAAATTTTATAAGCAATTGAATTTGTCTTCTTGAAGACTTCCATTGTTCAGGTAAATAGCTCATGCAGTGCTATTAAGAGATAGGTATAGCTGGGGGGAGGGGGCTGTAGAAGGGAGGGGGAGAAGCCCAACAGACTGACAAACATATTCACTGGCCAATTAATGCATGCTTCCACCTTTACAAGAGGACCAATCGATGGTGGCTTCAAGACAGGCATAGAGGGTAGATATAAGCTGCTGTTCTTTGGGCCTGATCTTTGTCTGTGGCTAGTTCTCACTTTGGTCAGAGCATTTTCTAAGACTTTGTTGGTAGGCTTTTTGTGTACGTAATAGAATTCACTACAAGAGTTCAGTTAGCTACATAAATCCAGTCCCCTTGGGAGGTGCTGCCCAACATCCTCCTGCCCCCTCCTGGGGCATTCATTCTCTGCAAGTTGACGGACACCCCCATGCACCTGAGGAGCACACACAGACTGAAGCCTGTGCCAAACAGCAAAGATGACAGATGTATCCTCTGGACAATTAAAATGACATTTCAAAGACAACCTGGCTGGGACAGAGATGTGATTGCATCTCTTACTGCATGCTTCCAGCTTTGCAGGACCAATCCTGAGTGGCTCTGAGGTGGGCATAGAAGGGACATAACTAGGACTTCAGGAAGAAAGGCAGAGGGCAGTGGGAAGCATCCCAGCAATCAGGAGACATGGTTCACACATCCAGGCTGGCCAATTGTCATTACAATCACATCCTGCAGCACTGTGACAGAGGACATAAGAGCATCCCTTATTGACTCTTCCCTAAGCATATGCTTCCAACTTCCCAGTAACAAGTGAGGCAGAGGGGTTGTGGTGTTCAGAGAACAGAATGATATATGGATGACATTTCTGCTGGTCAATTGGCATCACAAATGCATCTTGTATCACAGTGACAAACATGAGAGAATCCCTAGCATAGGCTCATACTCTCCAGATGCTGTGCAGACTTATAACTTTGGGACCCTTTATCAGATCCTTTTGATATTTGGCATAGATGCTCCTAAAGGTCTGAGATAGACGTTTTACACATTTTATGTAAACTGACTGGAATATTACAGCCGGAAATGCATTTAAAATAAATCACGTATAACCTATAACCTTAGGACCCTTTATCCAATTCTTCTTAAATGTGGTAGGGATAGTACCCTTGTGGAGGGGCATAATCTTGCCCAGTTTCATCCAAATCAGATGGGAGATAAAAACGTTACAGCCAGGAATGTGTACACAGACTTTTGTAAAATAACTAAATTCAACTGCTTATAAAATGGGATCCCTTTAACAATTCATTCTGACATTTGGCACACCTAACACCCTCTGTTGGGGGTATAATTCCGCCAGGTTTAATCAAAATTGGATTAAAAATAAATAAATTTCCAACCAAAAATGTGTTTTCCATTGAAACCAATGGAAATCAAAAACAAAAGAAAAACAAAACAAAGATTAACAAAATATAATGAAAACTAATGACATTTTAATAATGAAAATGAAATGAATAATGAAAACAAAAGAGTTACTGTGCTGCACATCCCTAGTCTACAGTGGGAAGTGTCCCACAAGTGCATGGCACAGGGGATCCGGACTCTAGACTGTCCTTGTATTTTATCTTCTGATCTGTGGGTAAGCAACTGTCTCTGGGAGCCCCTGAATAAAATGAGTGTCTGAGCCCTAGCAGCGGGCAGGGTGAGGCAGCAGCTCAACCCTTTGCCAGCATCCCAGGTATGGGCAGGGGAGGCCATGACAGGGACAGTCTACTGTTTCCCAAACCAGAATATCCCTTGCTTCCCTGAGGATTGGGTTTTCTAACCTCTCTCTGGTTTGAGAAATCCCACTCCAGATGATTAGGGTTTCTCTCCTTCTGACCAGCCCTACTGTGTTTCCTTCCCAAGTCCCCTAGCTGGTTTTTGGTAACATTCATTTCAATATAGCATGCATTTTGATTGGTTGCCTACTATAAGCTTCACACTTAGAATTAAGCTAAAAGCTCACAGAGAAGAATGGATGATAAACCCTTTTACTACTTTAGGGGAGGAAGAACTTAAGTTATTCGCTGACTGTAATTTTGTCAAATTTTCTTTATTTTTAGCAGCTATTATCAAAACCTGGTTTATTTTTCTCCTTTTTCAGAATCTATTGTCATGAGATGAACTACCACAATATTAACATATACACCCTCTGCAAGTAGTTACTTAAAATTTAAAGTCTTGAAGTGTTTGAACATTTTCTTGAAAACCACATGTAGGTTTATTGATGAATGTCATATGTATTTCATTTCCTTCTCATATTTATCCCTTTCTAAGCACTTTCTCTGTTAATGGCTGAGTGGCAAAATAGGAAGTGAACCACAGTATGTAATTAAGTTCTTCATACGCTGAACATTAGTCATTAGCACTCTCAGGAAATTTGCTTCTGCCATATAGTATTCCTGGGTTGAGCACTATAAAGGAAGCAGTATATTCAATTCAGCAGCTCTTTTGAGAAACCAAAGGTTTTCCAAGAGGATTTAATTCTTTCCTCTCCCCCCCAATAGAAAACCAAGAAAGTTCTCAAATTAGAATCAAGGTACATGACAGAATCACACTTTCACAGAATGCAATATGTCATATTGTTTTATGGCAAGCAATGTAAATAAAATTCTGCATGCTGAGACTAGCTTGAGATCACTATTCAACATATGAAACCAAAACAGACAGTGCTAGTGAGAACTAGCAGTTCCAGAGAAGAGTACAAGAGGAAAACCCGGGGGGGGGGGGGGGGAATATATATATAACACAACACAACACAATCCAACATAAGATGAAATCCTTCTCTTTCACTGAGGAATGATTGCCTGCTGTGTATAAAAATAGCCATCACATATAACACAATTCAGCAGTGCTAATTTGATAGTTGAGTGTGCTTATGAGTGTTTAATGGAGCAGAGTGAATAATCCATAGGGAACAGCTTACTGAAATACTTTGGGTTCTTTTTTCTGGAAAGAGAATAACCACAAGCAGATCACAATTCATTTCAATGTATTTGTTTTTCTAAGAGTTTTGATTAATATCTTTTGTCAGGGTTTTTTCTTCAATGGATAGTTTGATCATGACTGTTCTATACTAACACCATAGTGTTCATTTATGATTGTATAATTCCTGTTTCCTGGCTAAACGGAGTAACTCAAAGCACTGGTTTTATTGCGATGGTGGGTTTTTTAAAAATCATTTTTGTATCACTTTCAGTGTTCAAAATGCTTTATAATCCTTATCTAGTTTGCTCTCACAAAATACCTGTGATTATTATTCCCATTTTACAGCTGGGGAACTGGGGCTGAGGGATAGCGAATGGGTGAAGTGGGCCATTCATGACTAAAACAGGATTTGAATCATGGTCTCACAAGTTCAAATTCAACACGCTATCCATATCTTCATCTATTCTTTAACATATCTGCCAGAAAGTCGGATCACTTGAACACTGCAGTGTGCAAAAGTATTAAGGCATAATTATGGACAACATAGCACAGGCAGCTACATAAAGCATGTGGCTACAGCATTGCAAAGCAGACTGCTTCATTGCCTGCTGGCATTACAGAGGAAAGGGAGTCAGAGGATGACTAAACTTTTCTTCCTCCAAAGACCGCCATAGTGCCATTATGGACTGAATCTTGCAGCCACGGCCAACGTTGCAATGAGCATGTGCTTGGCAACAACCATCTCTGCCAGCTCACTGGTGGTCCATGACAGTGGTTGATTTGTCCCCCACGTTTCAGAACCACTGAATTATAAAATTCTAATGTTTAAGGATGTGGTAGAACAGAAATTTCTCTGTGCTTAAATATAAAGCAGACTAGGATTTTTTAATGTCCTCCTGTAAGAGGTTTGACTTACATTATTGCTGAAGATAGGGAGAGAGTAACTTAGCTGATGCTGGCATTTGACAACTCATTCACATGCATCCTGGGTAGAACTGCATTGGGTAGCACTTTAGCTACCTGCGGGTAATACGTACATTTTCGGGCACCCGATGGAGTACCCGGCCCTCCATCGGGTACCTAGTGAAAGAAAATGTTGGTATTACTGGGGTGTCCCAGGACACCCTGGGATGCCCCAGAATGCCAATCCCAGCACCCACAGCTCACCGGGACCTGGGGTGACTCACCTCATGGACCAAGGGCTGATGCTCCTCTGCTCCAAACTCCTGGCTGATCCTTGTTTCTTGCTGGCTTGTACGCCATGCAGCTTAGCAGGGAATTTCACATCCTGGCTTTGTCTGAGTAGGGAGGGAGGAGCAAGGAGGACTCTTCCCATCTGTGTATGCCCCCTCACCCCAGGGTTCCTGTTCCCAGGGGAACCCAAAATGGGAGAGTGTGCTGCACTCCCCCTGATATGGGTCCCCCTAGGAACAGGAGATGCATTAAGTGGTGCACGCAGATGGGAAGTGACCTTCTTGCTCCCCCATCACTCAGAAAAAGCCGAGCAGGGAAGTTCCCCACTGTTAGTGGGAGGGGGAAGAAGAGAGAAAGAGGCAGGGTACTCAAGCAAGTCCTTCAGCTCACATTCAGTCACGGGGATAACTCGGGGAGGCAGCAAGAGTCCACAAGGGAGCTAAAAGTGCCCGTCAGGCTAGAGTTGTGGCCCAACTGGCATTGGAAGCCTAGACCGCTACCATCATAGGGCGCCGAGTGGATTGTACTGCTCCATTCCCCAATATCCCACACCAGACACCCTCTACTTGCAAAACCCACAAGGTTAGGGAAAGGTGTTCAGGTAGTGAGAGGTGGAGGGTAAGTGGTCCCGACAGTGGGGAGGGTGAAGGGGAGCACAGTCAAACTACCACCCCCGGGGGTGTCCCCCTTAGGTAGGGAAAAAGGGGCTTGCACCCACTCGCTCACCTTCCGCTCACTCAGTCACTCAGGAAACACAGGACAGGGACACAAACACTCACCTTACGCACCATATCCACACAGCACAGGCAGCACAGAAGTTGCATGAAACAACAAGAGAAGGGAGGAGGGCAGGCAGAAACAAGAAGGCAGGAACTCTCAAAGCAACACACAGCAAGGGCCAGTCTGTTCTATCACCGGTGCTGTGTTCTCAACGGCGCCGGCTTTTCAAGAGTCTGCCACGCCCCCACCCTCCACCGTGCCTGAAGGCATGCTGAATGGCACGGCGCCGGTGGCTCCACCCCCGTGTTCTGCGTTCCAGCGGGGAACGGCCCTACAGCGCTATCATGTTGGGGGTTGCCATGGCGACATCTCGCTGGGCCTGCATTGCCCCAGGAGCTTGTTGTGCTTCGCCATCAGAACTTGCCACTGGCAAAGCAAAGCCCTGACGCTTGAGAGACCTCCGTGTGTGGGGCCGGCTCCAACCTCTGACACCTGCTCAGCTGAGTGGTGTGCAGGTTGGGAAGAAGCAGGGAGCAGCCAGGAGCCTGGAGCAGAGGAGCAGCATCTCCGCTGGTGAGGTGAGTCAGCCCAGGGGCTGGGGAGTGGGGTAGCCCATTGGGTCTCATTCGGGTACCAATTGGTGCCTGAACATCACCCAAGCAAGTTGAGCACCCCAAATTTGATGGGGTGCTGACTGACTGGGTACCTGGTTGCAGCTCTAATCCTTGGACATATTTAAAAGTGCTTGAGGGATTTAGGAACACAAATCCATTTAAATTTTAATGGAATTTATGCTCCTAAATTACGTGTTATGTTCTTTATATCCTTTGTACCAATATTCCCCGCATCTTTTCTATCAGCTTTTGCCTTCACATGCACTTTGTTAGAAATTCTACATTTTCAACACTAGAAAAGAGTAAAATACTCTGTTTGTAAACGAACTCCTTTTTGTCAGTGAAATTCACCTATAAGTAAAAGGCCTGCTTCTGTCAGCATTCCAAGGAAGGGAAAGATGTGTGTTGAGATGGAGTGGAATATTCACATTGCAACCAAGCAGGCTTCAAGCCTTGGGAGAGTCTGNTGTCAGCATTCCAAGGAAGGGAAAGATGTGTGTTGAGATGGAGTGGAATATTCACATTGCAACCAAGCAGGCTTCAAGCCTTGGGAGAGTCTGCTTATCCACTCTTATAGTTATGCAACTTCTGCCTAAGGAACAGAACAGCATCTTCCACTATTCCAAACACAACCAGTAGCCAGGAGAAGATGCTCCAGAGAACCATAATGGTAAAGATGGCTCCTCCATTAAGTGAAAAACCCTTTCTATAACAATTCTTGTTTTCCCATTCTGACTCAAATTCAAGCATGAAGAACATGCTAAATTATTGTAGTCTAATTTTATCATTTGTTTTTCAGAAATAACTATCACATTGGATACTGTATATTCTTGCATGAGAAGAGATTTTAACAGTAATAGTGGACATGTGTTGCATTACTTTTATCAGACCATGTATGCCTGTAGCATCAACCTCTGGGATTTGACCAATAGAACAACCTCTGGGATCTAGAACAATCTCTAGAGCCTGACTTTTAATTGGAGATGTAAAAAACATCCAGTCTGTCCAAAATCTGCTTCTATTCAGGAGAGAAGCAAAATATTGCACTACTGCTTGTAAATGTTCCTCTCCAAGACACTGAGCTGAGCTATACAGCATGGAAGATATTAGTGATGGTGTTAACAAATGCTCTAGTCTGGTCCTGTTGTCACTTCTATTTGAGACAGCCTGTTGACATGAAGAAATGGAAAAAAGCATGAGATTTTTTTTTCATTTATGTGAACATTCTCATTGAACTGACATAGGCCATGATTTTCAAATTTCAGTGCCAAATGTTTGGCTTCAAAGATGGTAGGCAGCTACAACTTTTGCTAAGTTTAGACTAAATTGGAGGAGTCACTTTTTAGAAGCCCAAATATGGGTGTAAGTGTCCAACTTCATACAACTGAACTGGAAAAAAGCATCTTTTTAAACAGACATGGAGTGTGGGCACCCATGGAGGGGTGCACCCCTGCATCCGCCTGCTTCCAGCCCTAGCTGGGTTTGCAAGAGATGGACCAGCACAGCAGTTTCCCTGGTCCACAGTCTACCCACGTGGCATCCCCCACCCCTCCCACACCATAGAGTTGCAGGAGCTCACTCAATGTTCTAGGCT
>QEPC01006353.1:3959168-4002356 GCA_003113815.1 Sphenodon punctatus
ATATAAGAGGCTGAAAGATAGCTGGTATTGTGTTTTTAATTTAAATGTTTGGGGGCTATGTTATAATATATTATTAACCAATTAATTGTAATAGCAGAAACTGCCAGATACAATAAAGAGTATTGAATTTATTGGGGATGAGGAATTTATAGAATGGGGAAATATTGGAAGAGGAGGCAATCATCCTTTCTACTTGATGGCTGACATACAAGATACGTCTCCGGATCAAGGATTTGGCAGTCAATTCAGGGTAGTGGAATAGGTGGAGCGTGGCAAGTCCTAATAAGGACAATTTCCGTTCAACCCCTTTCCACCAGCTGTTGATAAGGTTCTGCTTATTATATTTCTCAAGTAAGCATCCACCCGGTAAAGTACAATTCCCCATGTAAGCTAGCTTTATCCAGTATAATAATATACTAAGATCAACCCTAGTCTGCCATGATATCCAGCCAGTTTCAAGATTAAGAATTGCTGCAGGTACAGAAGGAGGAACACCCAATAATGCCCTTAACAGGTGACTAATCACTGGATATAAAATCTTAGTTATAATGGGGTTCACAGCCCACACCTGGGTGCCATACAATAGTTTCAATAAGAATTTGGCCCTGTGTTTCATATATGATGCCTCTACTAATGCATCACAAAATGATGTGCTGCACTATAATCTCCAGATCCCTCTCAGCAGTGCTACTTCTTTTTTTCACAGTTAATCACTGTTGTCACCATATGTCATATTTATACATATGAATTTAAATATAATGCTGTACATTTTGTCTAAATTCAAATTTATTTTACTGTCCTCCGCCCATATCTCCAAGTTGTCAAGAATTCTAATTCTGTCCTCCAAAATGTTTATATTTTCTCCCAGCTATTTATTAAGTATTTTTATTTTATTGTATTGATCACCAGATAACATAGATTTTTAAAATGCAATTCTTCAGTAAATACCCATCTAAAACATAATTGCAAAAAGTCCAAGAAAAGAACTATTTGACAGCTCCAGTTAAACCATTAGACATTCCTGTTCAGTTTTCCTGAACTAATTGAGAGAGCTCTGATGTGGATTCTTACACCAGTGCTGCTTCATTATATTTTCTAATTATCTAGGCAATTGCTGTTAACTTGAGCAAAAGTGAATTATGGTATGTGTGTGCAAACAGCCCTAATGGCAGAAAATGAGCTGACCTTTGTTTTGCAGAATAAAATCTGTTGGCTGACTGGGTGGAATTTTTCTTCGGTAAAAATAAACTAAGGCACAAATAGTTATGGAAAATAACAATTTAGCTAGTCTTTGTTGAATTGTGATTGTCTCTTCATCATGTTTCATAAACTACATATAATTTAACCTTGAATTAAAGGACTTCCATTCCCAGACAGAAACTAATTGTATGTGTGGTGTGTAATCAGAGTGTTAAAATGAAATTAGTACTGCACAGGAGGGGATATTACATGGGAAAACATCCCATCGTAATGGCCTCTAAACCTTTTGAGTATAACATTATTTCAAACCAATGAGATATCTTCAAAGCCATTTTACAAGCTGTCTATAAGCCAAATATATTTTCTAAGTGTTAAATTATCTCTTATGTAAAAGATTGAAGAGACTTTAAAATTAGATTTTTCATGCCAGAAGGTTTCCATCTCTAGCACATGATAGTCTTGGGCAACAATCTCAGAGACTACAAAGTTTCAGATTGGGAATGTAAAGGCTTCATAAGAGGAAATGTGTCTGGAGTGTGTTTTTCATACTGTGGTATTTGCTAACAACCTACTGGCATTCATTTGTCCAATGTAGATGTATGCTCTAAGGAGCTGGGCAATTTGCATGTTTCAATAACACTACAATAAAACCTTTGAGCGAGCATGACAGTTAGGATTACAGCCAAGATAAATTTCTTTTAAAGATCTTTAGAGTCAAGGATTGATGTGTAATATTTTTAATATGTACTTTAAAATAAGTTCAGATTTTATTATATTAATACAGTATTCTTAAGAGTACATGTGGTAAATTACTTACGTGACTGTGATCAGGTTACACTAGGCTGCACCTTATAGCAGCACCTGCGGTAACAAAGATATGGGGTACTATACGCCAGCGCATGATGCGCTTGATCCAACTAGTCAGTGGGTGGGCCAAAGGCAATGACAGCATAAGGAACCTCCATGCCAACGGCAGCCTGGCATTGCGGACACATTCTGCACACTGGGAGATCAGCAAAGGAGACCGGTAGTGTGACAAAGATTTGCAACCAGCGAATCATGCCCCAGTCTACAAGAAAGGAATATTGGAACCAGGTTCATGAGTTTAAAAAAAACATCTATCCATTTCAGCTCTAGTTATGATGGGATTAATTTATATTATTGAAGCCTACTTACTTCAATGCAACTACTTCAGTGTGGTTACATTAGTGTAAGCATAATGTTCTATGGAGGAAAATAGAATTTGGTCTTGAATTTTCATTTCCCTGGAGGCTGAAGTAAAACAGCAAGTGGGTTTGTCTATGATACCTCAGCTCATCAGGTTATATCCTGAGTAGCTTTCCAAAGAAGGGTTGATAGAGCTATTATTCCTTCCTAATTTATTCCCTTATTCCATCTTTTCTCCCCCCACCGCCCACCCCCACTCCCCTAGATTCGGGTGTGACTGCTTCCATATGTCAATCTCTAGGCAGCAGGAGTCTTTGTGTATGAGAATAGAGCATTTCTCACCTGCTAAGGTGTATTCTGACAATCAAGGCCCCCTGTACAATTATCACTCCAGTTATTACTCAACCTTTGGAAGTTTCTAGTCTGGAGAACTTGCCTGTTAAATCCTGAGTTAGCGCTATAACTTTGTGGAACTGTTGCTTGTGAGACAGGAGGGGTCAGATATATAAAAAATGTGGTTGTGGGAAAATTCTGGATTGAATGGATATTCTGGATTAGGATTGATCCACAATTGTCCGAAAACAGGCAGTTGCGGATTAATCTCTATAATCCACAGTACGTGACAAATTCGTATTTATGGGTCTTGATTTCTCCCCACCTCCATCCTCTGAGGTCATGAATCTACTTACCAGCCTCAGAAGGCTTGACTGAGGCAACACCGCTGCTATGCAGCCTCCCACAGGCTCTCGTGCTACGACATTTTCCCTGTTTCTTATTGCAGATGCACAAAATGCTCGCCAACCTTGATGAAAATGATGGTGACCAAGATGAATTTGCCTCCATTTTGGTTAAGGATGGTGGCCATTTTGCACATACGCAATAGAGGAGGGAGGATGCCAGAGCCTCAGCAGCAGCAGTGCTTCAGTCAAGCCCTCTGAGGAAGTAAGCAACACTCTGAGGCCCTGGGAAATAGGGATGGGGGAGTTCCGACCCACTGTCCCAGGGTAGGCTAGGGATGGAACTCTGATGGGCTACGGATTGGTTTCCCATTGACTTCAATGGGAAAATACGAATTTGTAATCCATAATTAATCTGCAAATTAATACAGATTCAAATCCTTAATTGATCTGAATCTGAAATTAAATATGAATGCTCATTCCTGGAGAATACAGATCTGTAGATGAGAAATGATTAATTTAAAATCAAAGTGGAATATTATTAATTTATAGGAAAATCTTAATTTTCTATGAAAATGTGGTTTTTTGCATACTTTCATCTTGAAAAAATCTTATAATTCCATTCTCTAAAAGCAAAAATATTAAGGCATAAAACCATCCAAAATGAAACAAAAAGCATGATACTAAAAAGTATGACAGCTGAGTACTTACAGTATTTAACTCCAACCCTGAAGGTTGGAGATTACATTTTTCTTGCATATCTCACTGGATGTTTGCCTGCAGTCCACCAAAGTACCAATGGATATCTAATCCATTGGGCTAAGCAAGACAGAGGTGATCAGATATGGTGATAGCCAGCCACCTCAGTTCCTTGGGAACCATGGACCACAGGAACTAGTGTGCTTTGACCTAAGGATAGACTGACCCTCAAGGTTGCTGCAAATGTTGACCAGATAGACCACGGACTTCAGGTGAGCGCAATTGGCACAAGGAGCCCAGGGAAGGCCCCACCGGCACAGGTGAGCAGCCCCCAGTCAGCTGCCAGCGGGTCAGGCGAGCGAGGGCGGCTGATAAGGGTGCACCGGGGCCTTCCCCATAGGTGCATGGGCAGGGCACACAGCTGGGGCGGGCCCAGGACACAGGCAGGAGAGCTGTCTGCCAGGACACACCACGGGCACGCAACACCATGGACACGGGCCAGAGGGCTGCATCTTGCCAGTTCCTGGACCTAAGTGCAGAGTGGCACTGGCAGCACACCAACCTCCAGAGGCTCGCCACAGAGCTGCTCCACCTGACCACCCACATCCAGGGGTGCCTTGCAAGGACCGCTGTGGTCGTCCGGTGCACCCACCATGGGCGCAGGTGCTCCCAGGCCAGGCTCAGGGCTCTGCAGGTGTCTAGGCTGTACCAACGGGTTGTGTGCCTTGCCCAAGGGTGTCCTGGTGTCCTCTGAGAGGCAGCCGGCCAACGCAACTGGCGCCAGGCAGTCATGGGGAGTGCAGTAATGCTTGCCATGCCCACGCAAAGGTGGCTCTGGGTCACGGACCAGGCACAGGAATGGTGGGCCAGGGCACTGATATGGTGGGATGATGCAGCATGGAGGGCACACTTCTGCATAGCCAAGCGGTCTCTCCTGCGGTTTGCTGAGCTGTTGGCACCCTGGCTGGAGCAGCTGTGCACCCCCATGCGCTCCCCCATACCCATGGTCCAGTGCATGACTATAGCGGTCTGAGCACTGGCAACACCGGATTCCTGCCAGTCTGTGGTGCTGCACTTCGATGTGGGACTGAGCACCATCACGGGTAGGGATGGGCGAACAGAACCAAGTTCAGAAATTGAGTTTGGTTCGAAAATTGAGTTGGGTTTGGAAATTTGGTTCGGTTGACTGAACTGGTCGAATTCGGTCTGAACTCTGAACTTCCAAATCACGTTCACCCATCCCTAGTCATGGGCATCCTCCAGGACTTCTTCAAGGCTGTGCTACTGGACCGAATGATCCATCTGGTGGACCAGGAGGCCGTGGTGGCTGGCTTCAAGGCTGGTGGGTTCCCCAACTGTCTGGGTGCTGTGGATGGTACACATATCAAGATCCTCCAGCCCCCCAATGGGGATGCTGATGAGTACATCAACAGGCATGGGTACCATTCCTTACAGCTCCAGGCGGTTGTGGACCACCAGGGCCGGTTCATGGACATCTTCATCGGCCACTACGGTCACAGCCATGATGCCCAGATCCTCACCATCTCACTCCTCTATGCCCGGATGTACCAGGGGGACTTTGCCAACATGGAGATGACCAGGACCAAGGGGATGTTGATGCCCCCCTGCATCCTGGGGGACCTGGCCTACTTGCTCCTCCGCTGGCTCATGAAGGCATACTTGGCATTCAGGACCCCTGTGGAGGTGCTGTTCAACTCCCGGCTATGCGCCTCAAGGACCGTGGTCGAGGGGGCCTTCACTGTCCTCAAGTAGCACTGGAGGTGCCTTGCAGGTCACCTGTACTTTGCTGTAGAGACCTTGGCCCTCTTGATTGGTGTCTGCTGTGTCCTTCACAACATATGCAAGACTGATGGGGCCGCCTTCCCCAGGCCCCAGCGGCCACCAGGACCCATGCCACTCTATGTAAATGCTGAGAACCCACGGGAATACTGCTATGCCAAACGGATGCACGCTGCCCTGGCAAGCCGTATAGTCAGTGAGCCTGGGGCCCGAGCACACTGGGCTGGCTCCGGGCCCCCCTGTGGACTGCCACAGGACACCCACAGTCTTTGGGTCATCACCCCATCCACATAGGCGGGTCACAGCACCAGTCATCCCGGCACCTGTGCCCACCCACAGCCATGTGGGGGCCTCCCCATGGCAGGTCCCACCTGTCATCGAGCCACAGCTGATCCAATCCCCTGCCACCTTCCTGTTACCATGAAGCAGACAATAAAGCTGTTGTAGGTGCAAACCCATTTGTTTATTGTCCATACAGTGCTCCCTGTGCCCTATCTCCCCTCCCCCTTCCCCCCTTCCTGCTCCCTGGTCCACCCTACCTCCCCCTGCCACCACCACCACCCTGATGTTTCCTGGGCTGCTTCCTCGGCCGCCCCCTCGGCCACCTAGCAGTCACCGTGGAGCTCTGGGAGATCTCCTCACCCCTGTTGTCCATCTCCCTGACCATGTCCTGGGAAGCCACCAGGTCCAGACCACCATCCATTCTCCTCTCCCTTACACCTTGCTGCATCCCGCCACATTCCCCTGCTGCTGTGTGCCCTTTAAATATCCCTCCCCAGTCTGTGTGTTGCTCATTGCTTGGCAGTGACGCTGCATGCTCTCACCATGGCTGGGGATCATTTGTTATGATTCCACCTGGTGATTGGCATTCAGTTATTATGTTTGGCAGTTTCCTGGTGGAAATCACTTTCACCATGATTCCGGGAATGGTCCCGTCCCAACCTCCGGAACTGTGGTTGGCTTTGGTCCCTACGGGTGATTGACTGTGGTGAACATCTGGATGCTGCTGATAAGACGTTGGGTATTTTCAGACATGATGGGGCCTGTATTGGCCCCGTCATGGAAACACCCATTGATCCCCCACCGGGATCAAACCAGCATGTCCAACAGACGTGCCGGCTGATCCTGGCAGGGAATCAGGGAGGGAGCAAGGCCACGCGGCTCAACGTGCAGCCGCACAGCCCCACCCCTCCATGCTCCCTAGGCTGCCCGCCCTCTGGGAGATTGGCAGGCACCACAGGCAATGAGGCCGCAGCGCCCGCCCACCCCCCCGGGGCATTGACCACGGCCCGAATCCCAACACTGATTCTGGGCCATGGTCCGGGGACAGACGAGACGATCCCCCTGATCACGGGCGGGAATCACATTGAACATGCAAACAGATGGTCCAGGCAGGACCTCCGTTTTCGTGTTCAATGTGATTCCCCCCCGTGATTCACGGGGGTGAATATCTGGCGGGCGCTTCCGTTCGCCCCAACAGATGTTACAAGACCACGATCACCATGTGGGAATTCCCTGTGGTTGAGCTTGATCTCGTAACATCTGAAAATACCCGTTCACAGCTATTTGGCCATGCCACGAGATTGTCCATGGGTCACTGTGCTTGGCTGTAGTCTCGTTACATCTGAAATTACCCTTTGCTGCATGATATTTTCACATCTCTCTCCATTTTGGTTAGAAAGGATTCATACACAAGGACTCTTTGTCCTCTCTCTAAGATGCCACAAATTGTGAACTGTTGCTGAAAATCCTTGAGTCAGAATTTTCTGGAGATTTGTAGAAAATAATTTGAATACTTGAAACAATGCTATTTTACATAGACCCAAAGAGGCGATTTAAAAATTGAGTTGATATGCTGGAAAGACTGGATCAAGAGAGAATTGGGGCTGCATTAATTCATTCAATTAATTCTGAATTAATTGCAGCCTAAGAATAATACATGCTGGGAGTCCCACAAATAAGAAGTTGCAGTCCAATAGATAAGCAAAGCCGTTGCTTTGTTCGTTCTATTTAGGACTCGTCTCAGCCAAGAAATGTTACAAAGAGCACCTCCGTAAACTGCATGGCTGCCTACTTAAAGACCTGAGGCCAATGCAGCAAGCAGACTGGTGTGAAACCAACATGACTGAAGAAAGCATTACATTGAAGGGAGTAGAAGCAAACCAAGAGGACCTCCACTGAACAGATTTGGTTCAGGTCAAGATCCACAGCTGTTGCAAAGCAAGTTAATCAAAGCAAGGTGTCGGTGTCACATTAGAATTCCAATAACGTCCTGCCGTATAAGGTCTCCTTAGGCATTGGCCATTGTGTAAAACAGAGTATAATATTAATTTCATACGATTATTTAAAAAAACAAAATAGCTTCTGATTATTTGGGAAGCTAAATTTTATTCACAGGAAGAAGCCTCTGAAATGATACTGCATCCTATTTTTCTTAAAGATGTATTTATTTTGAGGATAGTGTTGGGGATGGCATGAGCTGTGGAAACTATCTAATGCCATTATAACTTTGTGCCTTCAGATTAATAAAAATGTGTATTTTTAGACAGTCATTATGTAATTAAAAGTTCTTATTATTAATAATTTGTATAGCTTAAGCAATGTACCTGGCACTGTACAATCAATAGTTAATTTTCAAGTGTAGTTCCTCTTCAAATGAGTTTTTTTTTAGTCCAACCTGCTATTGTGTGGTCTGTAAGTTTGAGTGGAAGGAAGCAGTTAATGCTCCTGGCCCAGTCTTTTCACCTGGTTTAGGCTCCTTTACCAGCACCTGCCTTGTGTGTGGGGGGGGGGGAGCACAATCGGAGCACCATACCTTGCAGTACTACACATAAAGCTTAGTACCAATAGCTTTTTTGATGCTTATGGTACTAATTATTAAGATGTGACAAAAGGATGTAGGAATTGCAGGAGCAATCTGTTTCCCAATCTGTGCTGCCTGAGGCCCTATTTAGCATCAGTGTTAATTTGTAGAGCATCTTATGCTAAGATTTTTTTAAAGCCTCTCTAACAAAAAGCAGCAATAAAAAAATTCCCTATTGCAAATGGATTTTTTCTTTGCACATAAGGAAATTCCTACTGAGTGGAAGGCTACATATTTTTATTTTTTTTGTCGGTTTTGCTTTCTGTAGGTACAGATACTAATACTATATCATGCTTTTGAACTGAATTCAATTCTGCCTCTTTAACAGAGCTATGAAGTTCAGCCTCCACATGTCAATAACAAAACTCCCATTGATATGAATGGTCCTAGGATTTCACACCTTAAATGTAGCATAAATAAATAAATAAATAAATAATATAATTAATGATTATATAATGTAATATAATTAATTACATGATATTGTTAATGTAATTGATAAATAATTGTATTTATATAGCTGATTTAGTAGACTGCCATATTCACATTCTCAAACATATTCTCATTTTTCTCCATCCATTCCAAGTATTGTGGGTTAAGGGTTTTCCCATGAGATGAGGTGCTGTGGTAGGTCACTGCAGGAACTAAGCCTTGGCTGGACAGCTCCCTTGACTCACCTGCCCAGACCTTAATTGGCTCCACATGGCCAGACGCCTTTATCAAGTTAAGTGCCTGACGCAGCTGTGTGAAATCACCAGGGAAGGTGACCCTGCAAAGAATTTCTGCAGATGGACATCCTCCAACCTGCTGTACCTGCCTCTGTTACATCTGATGCTGCTGACGAGCACCTGTCTGATCCCCCTATGGACTCTGAGTAGTAACACATCTCCCCTTGACTCCTCTCTCTTCCCCCAGCACCACACAGCTCTCTCCACCCCTGTCCCCATCTCCCACAGGTTTATCTAACGAGGGCTGGGGGGAGCGGGAGCAATACAGCTTCCCCCTGCCCCTTCTCCCTGTTCTCATCTCCACTGTACTGCACAGAGTCGTGGTAGGGGACTTCAGGCGGAGAGGTAGCATATGATGCAGTGGGGAATAGGACTATTTCTTTCTCCAGGCACCTAAATTGGGCCCCACTTCAATCACACTCATGCTTAAGGCATAATGTTAATTTTTAAATGGTAAGAAAAGTAACTAGATACTGGCTCAATAACTCCTTTGGCAAGAAATGTAACCATTCAGCATACAGGTGGGTGAGGTTCTGTGGACTCCTGCTATGACTTGCCGTCAACGGGGAGCATGTCACTTCCGGCAGCACGGGGAGCATGTAAACTCTCCCCGCGCGGCTTTTCTTTCAACGCGGGACTCAGGAGGCGCTTTTCAGTGCCTCGTATAAAAGCGGCCTAACACATTATCCCTTCTCCACCTTTACATTTCCAACATTGTTCGAAACTGGTCAAATTATGTGTCTAATGGTTTTTCTTGTCTAGTGTTCTACAGGCAAGTATTATCTTGTCTCCTTTTGAATCTGGCTCTGATTTCTTGGTCTGCTTCCTGAATCTTTGTCCTGTTTTGTCCTTCTGACTTGGTTGTTTGGCTGTTTATAGTCCTGATCCTGCCAAGTCTTCCCATGACCTGCTGCAGACAACCTGGTCCTTACAGACAATTTAGTGTGAGTTTGGTAGAAAATACACATAAAAGGGAAAATTTTCAAACAAAAAATACCTTCCTTGGTAGCTAGTTTATATTGACCAATTAGTAGAAGTCTAATTGTCATATTTCTCTCTGAAAATGTAACTCTTACTATGGCATATGAAAATAAAATAAATGTATAAAGTAATTAACATAAGGCATATGCTTCAAGCATGAACTTTATCTCTCTCACTTTCTTGGTAATGAGCATATTGGTAAAATTGTAATCTGCTGTGTTTGGGAACATCTTTTGTGTGATGAGGCTAGTGTGGATTTGAGTTCTCAAACATACTAATAGTGATTCCATGCTGAGAGGGAATGCTTTACCTTCATCTTAATTTTACAGCTTACTCATCTGATTTTAAAGGTTGGTAGTTGTGGCAAGGAGATAAAGTTTGTGCTATATCTCATGGTGGCTGCACATCTCTCATTTGCCCCACATGACCAGAAGAAGGAGACCGACGCCAATATTATTTGGAAGGCAATGGCCACAACTTTATTTAACCAATGCAACACAGTCTGGATGGGCAACATTTATATACCTAGGTCCAGCACACTTCTACAAATCCCTCCTAGCCATGATAGTCCCATTGAGGGGAACCATGTTCAAGGACGTTACCTGTAGAATCCCCACAGAAAGGAGCAGGGTCCTCCCACATTTATTTATTTATAAATATTTGTTAGCTGCCCCCCTCATGCCTACAGCATACAGCATAAAAACACACAATAGAATTCATTAAAACAATGTTTTAAAAATACAACCCCCCCACCCCACCCTCCCTTCCGAAGGCCTGGGCGAACAGCCAGGTCTTACAGGCTCGCCGAACTGCCAACAGACCTGGGGCCAAACAGGCTTCCTCCGAGAGGGAATTCCAGAGCCTCGTCCCAGCCACTGAAAATGCCCTCTCCATTGTGGCCCCCCGCTTTACACAGGGGACCTCCAAAAAGGCACCTCCAGTGGACCGCAGGGATCACTCTGAGGCGTGGAAGGCGAGGCAGTCCCCAAGGTATGAGGGGCCCAGACCGTGTAGGGCTTTATAGATCAACACTAGCACCTTGAATCAGGCTCGGTACACTATAGGCAGCCAGTGCAGAGTATGGAGCATAGGTGTTATGTGCTCCCACCTTCCCGTACCCATAAGGAGACGGGCTGTCACATTCTGCACCAGCTGCAGCCTCTGAACCAGAAACAAGGGAAGCCCCACGTACAGCGCATTGCAGTAGTCTAGCCTTGAGGTGATGAAGGCATGAATGAGGGTGGCCAGGTCGGGCCTGGAAATGTATAGACACAGTCTCCGCACCAGATACAGCTGGCGGAAGGCGGCCTTAGCCACCATCTCGACCTGCTGATCCAGCCGGAGCCCCAAGTCCAACACCACCTTCAGACGCCGCACCTGCTGGGCTACAGGAAGGCGGATCCCCCCTACCAGGGGAGCCAGTACCTCCCTTGCCCTACCCACACGCACCAGAGTTTGTCAATGTCCTGTTAAGTAGTGCTGTTCCCACTCTCCCTTAGGTGTCCCCTGAGGTGCCCTGCCACAGGTCGCATATACCTGTACAGCAGAAGGCAGCCCTAAGCCTCACCTGTTATGGAGGTGCATTTTCTTTTATTAATACCCTATTATTATTTTTTACTTTAACCATTGCACTGGACCTCTGCCACAAGGTCCACCAGCTATAGCCTGGTTGATCCACCCATCCAATACTACTAAATACCCCTAACTGTGCCCTCCCTTCTCAGTGTCCCAATAAAATTCTTTTTTCAGTTTTTTGTTTTAAAATCAGATGCTAAGTATGCTTTTCTGAATGGTAGCTAAGTAAAGTTCCAGACCAGCTGGGGACAGGTGAACTCCATCAGCTTGAAAGAGGTCTGGCAGCATTGTGGGTGTATGTGGTTGTACCACCCACCTATCTTCCTCTCCCTAACCCGTATGTTTCAGACTCTGACCTGGCCACCCTTATCCATGCTTACAAATATAAAACCTCTAGATTAGACTCTAGACTAGACTATGGTAACGTGCTCTACATGGGGCTAACCATGACAACAGCTCAGAGGATGCAGCTAGTGCAGAATGCGGCGGCCCATCTCTTGGTGGGATTGGGCTACCGGGAGCATATAACACTGGTGTTCTGTGCTCTGCACTGGCTGCTGATAGAGTTCCAGGCCCGCTTCAAGGTGTTGGTTTTGACCTTTAAAGCCCTAAACAGTCTAGGCCCTACCTACCTGTGGGACCACCTCACCCCCATGGTGCTGGATCGACCCCTGCGGTCATCCGGGGGTGCCCTGCTCAAGGTCCCCTGAGTCTTCTGGGGGGGCCACACAGGAGAGGGCATTCTCGGTGGCCATGCCACAGCTGTGGAACTCCCTTACAGTGGGGGTGCAGCTGGCCCCAGACCTCCCCTCTTTTTGGAAAAGTTGTAAGACCTGGCTGTTCCACCAGGCATTTGGTGTGGGAGAGGGGTGAAAGGGTGGGAGGGGGGAATGGGGTTGGGGTGGTAGTGTTGGTGTTAAATGTTGCCCTCCTTTTGGCAGTTTTTAAAAAATGTTTTATATTGGATTTTATTTGTGTTTTTATATTTGTAAGCTGCCCCGGGCTGCCTGATGGCAGGAGGGGCAGGGTATTAAATTGAAAAATAAATCAATAAATCAATAATGTCTCATGTCCTTTTCCCCCTATTCACCCACTACCTGGCCAACTTCCCTTGCTGGTGTTGCACTGCCCCCCATCATATCTGGCATTCTAACAACTGCAAAAAACTCAAATGCACATGTGAAAACATAGCCCAAATCTCTTCCCAGTCCTTTTTGAACTACCTAGATGACTTGGGTCCGAGGTATCTGAAAGACTGCCTCCTCCCTCATGTCCTGGCAAAGCCTCTGAGGTGAGTCGGGAACACCCTCTTGCAGTTACCATCTGCCTATGAAGTTTCTACAGCTATGGCATGCAGAGAGATGTTCTTTGTGGCTGTCTCATGATTATGGAACTCCCTCCCCTTGGATGTTCATTTGATCCCAAGCCTGCTTGTCTTCTGGAAAGATTGTAAGATCTTGTTATTTGGCAGGCAGGAATAAGTTTGGGTGGGTTTCGGTAGGGGATTAGAGGAAAGGCTGGAAGGGGGCCACAGGGCTTTTAGATGTTTTTACTGATTGTAAGCTGCCCTGAGTCTTGATAGGAAGGGTGGCATATCAATTTAAATAAACAAATAAATCTAAACCCAAAATGCAAGGAAGGTCATTCTCCCCTAAGTGAGGGGGATTAGCTGTCACCAAAGCATCCCACATTGCCCATGCCATTCTACTCTGCCATGCCACTCAGCCCCAGTTAGGAACCTCAGTGTGAACATGTAGCTGTCCTGGCTACCCAGCGTGTAAAGCTGTGACCCACAATCCACACCAGCCTGCACCAACCCGAGAATGCCCAACCTGCAACCAACAAAACACAATTAAAAATGAATGCTGTCAAGGACCACACATTAACTTCCTTCCTGTGGGGAAGTGAGGGAAGCAGGAAGATGTAAAACCAAAAATATCCAGATTGCTATCCACCCATCTCTTGATTGTCCTGAACCCCAAGGCCCAAAACTGTGTCAGTGGATGCCACTCCTATGCAGAAAGAACGAGACACAAAGAACTTTAGCAGCACACTGAGGCTATGAAGGCACTGCATCATCATGGCTACCAGCTGATACCTGGTAAGTGGAAACCGGAGAACCATCTTGGTGCATGAACAGGGGATCTGGAATTGGGGGGCACAAGCACAGGTAAGCCTACAAACCTTTGATCATGCATATCCCTCATACACTAACCTGGGTAAGGCTAACCACCTTATCCCTCCCCCTCTGATCATTCTTAGAACTCGGAACTAATAAAGTTACCCCTTACAGCTTCCAGGCCAAATCACTAATTTGGAGTGCCCTGCATGACTGGTCATTCCCAGAATGTGCCATGTAAGGCAACTCAGAATACTATATCAAACAAAGAAGCCTGATACTCCAAGGTGTAAATCTGTGACAATTCTTGAGAGGTACTGGCTAACAACTCTGGGGACATGGTTTAGGTGAAAGTCAGGCCAAGAGCATTGCTTCCCCCGCCACAACTTAGTTACCTTATATGTCCAGTTACCTATATGCAGACCTCTATGGCCAAGAATGTCACAAAAAAAAGAAAATGGCTTCCATTTGGCTTGCCACTGTACCCTATGGTGTAACTTCAACCTGTATTGTAGCATGTGAGGGGTATGTGGCAGAAAACTACAATCTCAATCTTTCTCAAACTTAAAAACCAGGAATTTGCTAAGAGCCCTGCCGTATGCTGCTCAGGTGTCAGGGGCTAAAGAACCCTGGACCATTTGGTAAAATTCTAAGATCTAAGGGCCCACAGGTGGGTTGGCATTGCCCCAGGTGCCTCCCACACTTCTGACGCTAGTTCCCTGAAATGTTCCTGACTTAGAGCCTACAGCCTGAGCCAATTGCTGCCCAGTTGGGCCAATGTGGACCATAGCAGGCCCACGTGTCTGATAGCATCCCCAACCCCCTCAAAGAACCAGAGACCACCATGATGGGCAGCCATGACTGCTTGTCATGACAGGGGGTAGAGCACTGGGGGCATGCCACTGCATCCGAGTGAACCTGTAGCCTGGCTTTGAACAGCATCCACTCCCTCCAAAAACCTACCCCACTGAAGTCACTAAAGAATTAAGAATCTGAAATCTAGAGAGGCGATATTATTTTTGACACATGGAATCTACTTGGTATAAAAAAATTATATTATTCCTCAAGCATAAAAGCACAATTTAATTACAAACAGTAATTTCATTACAAACAGTAATTGAGATGATAGGGAGTTAATAACATGAACAACTACCACAATGTTGCATCCAAACCATATCCTCTTGTTACAAATTGCTCTCACCTAAATATGGGTGGCAGCAATGATGGGAGAAAACTCCAAGAATATTAAGTCATGTGTCATAATGGACAAAGCCCAGAACTGCGGCCAATATTCTGCACATTGACCCTGAAAAAATGCACCAAAGCCTAGTGCCCATGCTGCATCTGAATGAACCTGTAGCTTGGCCTCAAACAGCATCCATTCCCTCAAGAAACTTACCCCATTGAAGTCACTCAAGAATGAGGGTAAAAATAAATGTGCGCCCAGCATGTCAGCTACACAGCCCGGGGACAGAGGTCGTCCCTGGCCAGGTGTCATGTCGGGACACTGAACCAATGTGTGTCTGACTGGGCCAGCCATAGGGCCCTCCACAGCCCCACTTCTGGCAGGGGAATGAACAGATATGTGTCCAGGTGGCCCTGCCCCCAGCATGCCCCCATAGCACCGCCCCCAGCCATGATGGAAAGCCATGACAGCCAATCACGGTCAGTCATGGCTGCCCATCATGGCAGTCCCTGATCCTCAGTGGGAGATGGGTCTGCTGGCTCAGAATCATCCAGGGGACCACATCTGGGCCAGTCGCCTACCTGGGCTGAGGCAGCAGTGGGCCCACACCTGGAGGATTGCAAACAGATGTACAGGGAAGTCTCTACCAGGTGAGCCATTGTGCCCACATTCACATCTGTTGTCACCCTTAGTCCCAAATTTGGAGGTCCTCGTGTATTTCATGTGAGACCCTGATGTGATGATGAAGGAAGGGGATTCTGATATTACGGGGGTATAGTGTAGATAAAAGTTCCTGCCTGGCACCACAACTCTACAAGTGAAGTTCAGGCTTCCCAATAAGGACTGGAGCTGTTGCAAAGTAAACTTCTTGGCTCCTTGGCAGTGGGCAAGTTCTGACTTCAGGTCAGTCAGCTTATCTGCTGGCAATCATGATTAGGTCAACACTGTATCCATTTTGATTCCCAAGTAAGTAAGTGAAGTCACCAGGTCTTCAGTTTTCTCTTCTGCCAGTGGCACCCCCAACTCTCCAGCTACTGCCCAGCTTTGACAGGCACTCCTCTGATTCTGCTCTCCTCCAAACAGGAAATCATCCAAATCATGCTGAATCAGTGATCTCATTGTCCACTTCCTCACAATGCACTCCAAGATTGAGCTAACTTTTTCAAATGCTGCACAAGAAATTGAGCTTCCCATCAGCATGGCATCACCTTGTCAAAATATTTTTTTCATCAAAGGCAAAGTCAAGAAGCTCAAAATCAACTGCATGGACTAGTAGGAGGTGGAAAGCTGATTTAATATTTTTTGCCACCAGTGCCTGAGCTCTGCAGGTGCATACTACGGAACCCATTTCAGCAGCTCAATCAAAGGATGAATAATGCACAGAGCAGAGTTCAGGAGGGATGGCATCACTGACAGAGTCACCTATTAGATAGGAGAGGTGATGGATCAGGTAGAACTTGCCTGCAACCTTCTTGGAAACAATCCAGAGAGGAGAGATTCAGTGTATCTCAATCAGTACCCTGCTGAAGTGGTCCTCCACCCTGCCCACATTCACTACCTTTCTGTATTTTTTCCTGAACCACTGCTTCTATTCCCTGGACAGATTTCAAATTGTTAACCATCCTATGTACACTCTACCCCTTGCATGGTATCCTTAACCCCTCTGTGAATTCCTTGATTATGTAAGCTGCCGTCACCTGGTTGGGGTAGTCAACTTGCAGGCACTGCAGCACTTTGCAGAGCACTATGGGTTTATGGGGCACTTATGGCTTGTTTGGATGGGGCTCCACCCCAGAAGCATCTTTTAGCTGGGCATTTAGGCATAGCAGCCCCCCTCCCACTGCAGCTCTTCTGAGCCCCTCTCTATAATCTCTCTTCTGGGGGAATTAAAGGCGCTCTCTTGCTCTCTACCCATCCACAGTAGAGGGAAAACAATGAGGGGGAGAGAAGGTGAGGTGGGGGGGAGGTAGAATAGCACAGTGCTATGAACCCCTGCTGTTGCCAGTGACCTGGGCCTATCCACCATCCAGGTGTGCTCCTTGGGAGCCAACTCACCCTCTGCTCCTCTCAACTGTCCACCCTGGTAAGCATCTCACATATGGCTGCTTCAGCCCAGCTGCAGCTCAACTGAACACTTCCTCGCTCTGCTTCTCAGAGCAAGTGGGAAAGCAAAGAGGCCTAACCTTGGTGCACTATAGAAGTGCATCTGCTTCCAGATGCCACTCAGCTGAGTGCCTTCTGCTCAGCTTTTCAGATGTGGGGGAGGGAGGACGGAGAGACCTTCCCTGACACACTGAAGAGGTGCAGCTGGTCCAGTCTCTGGTGCAGTAAATATCCTGGGGGCAACAGCCCCGTTCAACCACACACTGCATGATGCTGCCAGCCAGAAGGCTAGGGAAGTTGTCACAAGGTACCTCTGGACCACTCATATCTCACCTTGCACTTGCCCCCCTTCCCTCTTCCCACACATTCCCCTCTCACCTGTCCCCCAATGTAACCCCTGTTTCTAAGGTGGAGGGACAATCCTCACACATGAATTCCTCCACCACACATAGGTGGGAATAAATACCATCCCCCTCTTACAAGGAGTGGGGGATGAGACTACTTCAGTTTCAACAATAGGGTTTGAAAGATACTTTTAGTTTTACTACGGATAAAACCATGACAGCGGCCCTCTAGGTCTGCTTTGCCCCGCAAGCTGCTGTCACATTTTGTTCATGGCTGCCAGATGTTTACCTGGGGTATCCCAGGTCATGTTGGTGGCTAGCCCGAGTTCTTCTCACGTCGGCAACAAGCCAAAATAACATCCCAGAGTAGCGTGCACCCAACTAAGGCAAATCATGCTGTTCTGGGGCTGCATGTCTATTTCCAGGCCGGTCTGCTAGACCAGGCGGCCTTCACCCTGCCCGGCCACTGGGGCAGCCATCATTGGCCACCATGGCTACCTGTCATGTCAGGGGGTGGGGTGCTGGGCACAGCACAGAGGCGTGGATAGTGATGCCCAGGCTGTGCTGCCATCGAGCCGGTTGGGAGCATGTGTGTCTTTTTTTCTCCAGTCAATACGTGTCCTGTCTACCCAGGCTGCCTGTCCTGGGTCAGCCCAGGATGTAGCAGCCTGGCCGTCACTTGTGGCTTTACCCTATGTTAATAACAACTGCCATGGTCTTTCTATCAATCAGTATGGATATGCATGCTTTTCATTTATATCACTGACATATAAAAGTTTTCATTACTTTTTCATATTCAGAAGAAAACCATATAAGTATTTATATAGTGCTAGCGGTGTACCTGGCACTTACCATTGGGTATTTTCAGACGTTACGAGATCACAGTCAACCATAGTGAACCACAGTCAATTTTGCTGTGGGGCCAAAGCTCCCTGAACGTCTGTTTGGCAGCCGCCAGATGTTCACCACAGCCGATTCCCACATGGGGTCAATTTCAACCACGCTTCCCGGGCTCCCCGCGGGACGAGCTCGGAAAGCGTGGTCAA
The DNA here is from genome assembly GCA_003113815.1 of Sphenodon punctatus. Classification (NCBI taxonomy): domain Eukaryota; kingdom Metazoa; phylum Chordata; class Lepidosauria; order Sphenodontia; family Sphenodontidae; genus Sphenodon; species Sphenodon punctatus. The sequence goes on from QEPC01006353.1 coordinate 3,977,654, forward strand.
AATTATTCCCGGCGGGAAGCAATAAAAGTAACGTCTGGCCGGCGATTACAGCCCGGAATCCCCGGCGGGATTCTGGGCCGTGGTCAAAGCAGCTTGGGGCTGCAGCCGCATGTCTCCCCAGAGGGCGGGCAGTGGGAGAGCATGGGGGAGCAGGGCCGTGCGGCTGCACGTTGCACCACGGGGCCCCGTCCCCTCCCTGATCCCCGCCGGGATCAGTCGGCACATCTATTCGGGCCAGTTTCTGACCACGGGGGGTGGTTATTTCATTCAACCCCACCGGGGATTCACTGGGATGAATCGGGATGGCGTCACGTCTGAAAATAACCATTGTTGTTATTAGAGACAGGTCCCTGCCCAGCGACCTTACAATCTAAGATGGACAAGGGTAAGAGGAACACAGGGAGAGAGAGACACACACATTTCCATTTATTACAGAATGGGAACTGAGGCTGAGAGTTTGTGACTTGCCCAAGGCCACCCAGTAAGTTCATGTCCAAGGCAGGATTCAAATCCTGGCTTTCCAGGTCTAGGTCCAGCACCTTATCCACTCCACCACACTGACTCACTTCAAATAAATTGCTTTAAATAAGAAAAAGCTAAGAGAAGTAGTACAAGTACCTGAAAACAGCCTAGTCCTATTTCTTAAAAATGCTTAGTAGGTTAAACATCAAAAAGTGAAGACTTAATGAATAAACATAATGTTTACAATTTCTGTGTTTGAACATTACATATTTTCTGACCATTGTAATTAGAAAGCATTTTTGTTATGAAATTGGAGAGCTGTTGCCTTACTTAGGAATTTAACATACATAAACATTACAAATGTAAACAAAATAAGGATCCTTATTAAGAAAGCTTGCTTTCTGGTGAGGACCATTACTTGTGATGGTGACTCTCTTTCTGGGCACTGGAAATCTTTTTTTTTGTATTTCAGTTCCTCCAGAAAAGTCACTTTTGCAGACAGAAGTATGAGAGACTAGTGATACCACAGAGACATGGGACTTTAATAAAGAGTTTAGGGAGGGAGAGTGTAGAGAATGAGAGCAACAACAAGAGAGAAGATTAAACCCTGAAACAAAAGAAGCCAGGGTCAAAGGCTGTTTGGAGAATCCAGGCCTGGGAAATTCAGCCTTGGGGGCCTGGAAATCTAAGATCTTTGTTACACTTCAGTTTATTACTTGTGGTATTGAAGTAATCTGTCTACTAAGAAAAAAATACGTTTCCAATGCTTAGGAGAAAATACAAACAAGGAAAACATGTTTCTCTGCATTTTTTAATGCCAAAAACATTAAAATAAACTAAAAAACATGTTTTCATTTGAGTCCATAATTAACATGCAGAACTTTCCCCCAAAGCTTCATGAACAGTCTCTCTTTCCCCCTCTTTCTCTTTTTTAAACATCCGTATATTCTCTCAGATCTCTAAGGAAAAAAAGACTTACTATAAATATTACCATTGTTTTCATTAATACCTGTATCTGTCACTTTTGTCAATTTGCATTTGGCTTCTGCAATGATAAAATAATTATACATATACAGCCTGGTCCAAACACCACCAAATACAGTAGAAGTTCTTCCATTAGTTTCAATAGACTTTTTGTTTGGGCCTATCATCTCCAGGAAACATGAGCAAGGGAAGATATCTAATGAGTAGNGTCTCTCCCCCAGCTCCTGTCTCTCAGATTGTAAGCCCTAGGGGCAGGGACCGTGTCTATTTTATTACTTTGTAAAGTGCCATGTACACTGCTGGCGCTATATAAATGTTTGTTAATAATAATAATAATAATAAAATATGAACCCAACTATTTGACTGTTCTAAGTTGTTAACAGCCTGTGGTCACAATCCTGGAACTACCCAGAAGCTTGTAAGTCCGAATGAACTCAACAGAACTTAGGAGCTCATATGTACCTTCTGAATCGTGACCTATGTTGAGGCCCACTGTATATCTTAGAAAATTTGCCTACCATCTTTATAAAGTTACCAAATTTTGCAAATTCTTCAGGGTGGTCTAATGGGTCATAAATCCAGATTGCCTGCAGTCAACTGAAGAACTCGGTACCAAATGCAACAATGGCTACTTTTAGATGGATGCGGGGCTGGCCACCACTGGAGCTGCTCCGGGGGTGCACCCCTGCATCCAGCATCTCCTGGGTCAGGTTTAAATGGACCTGGCAGTTCCTCCAGCCCACGATCCACCTGCATGGTGCCCTCCCCCCAAACACCATAGACCAGGGGTGGGGAACTTTTTCAAGCCTGGGGGCCACATTCTTGGCCCCCGAATGTGTGTGTGGGCACATTAAAAAGCAATTATAAATCAATTATAATGAATTAATTATAAATAATTAAAACTAGTGGATTAGGGAAACACATTAATTCTCTCTCTCTCTCTCTCTCTCACATACACACACACACACACACATACACACTCGAACTCAGCTCTCACATACACACATTCAAACACAGATTCACACTCCACCCACACACACATACACACATTCAAACACACAAATACACATAGATTCTCTCCCTCACACACACACTCATTGAGACAAACTCACACTGACTCATTCAAACAAACTTCCACTCACACACACATACACACTGAATCATTCAAACTTACACACGGGGGGGTGGGGGTGGCCCCCTGCCTGCACACCTGTTGCTGCTACTGCTGCCACCCGGCCTCAGGCTGTTTGGAGGTCCTGCTTAGCGTGTGCCTCTCCAGGCGCATGCACACTCCGAGACCAGCCATTCCCTTAATCTGGTATGTTGGTACTACATTTCCCAGCATTCCAGATTAAGAAATGGCTGGTACTGGTGTACACACGCACCTGGAGGCACACAGTGGGACATTTGCAATTTCCGCACCGCTGGTGAATCTGAGGAATGGGTCTGTGCGGTCCGCAAAAGCCCATTCGGGCCACAGAGAGGCGGGTTCTGGGCTGCACATCATTCAGTCAGGCCAAAGAAAATAACCCCATGGTCTGGAAGTGGCCCTTGGGCCAGGGGATCCCCACACCTGCCTTAGAGTCACCTAATGCTCTAGGCTCCCGGAACTCTACAGCATTGCCCAGGACAATGGCTGCCCAGAAGTGGAGATGCAGCATGTGTCCACCAAGGAGATGGACTGCAGCTCTGTTTCAGATTGCTGCACCAGGTTTGGCCGGCCCACTCTGCTGGCCATGCTCCAGGATGTTACAGAGTACCACAAACCTGCTCCACTTCAACATCTGGCAGTCCTCCTTTAGCTGGATGGGCCACCCAGAGGTGAAGCAGAGCAGAAGTGGGGCTTTTGTCCATATAAAAACACCCAGTGAGCTATCATCCTTCTTCAATAAATAAAACCAATCACGTTAAGAAAATCATTTCTGGCTGCAAGGACTCAGTGTCTTCCTATTAAACCTATCACATATACTCTGCTTTCATTCCACATTTTCAAATAATGTAATTTCAGATGTGATGGGCCGTTTGGCCCACCACACTGAAACCTGGACCGGGATCCATCTTGGATCCAGGCTCGTGATCAGGCCAGCCGACCTTTAGACATGCCGGCCTGATCCCTACCGGGGTTCGGGGAGGGGGGCGGTGCTGCGTGGTGTGATGTGCAGTCATTCAGCCCCGTCCCTCCGCACTCGTCCGGCTGCCCACCCTCAGGGAGACGGGTGGGCACAGCAGCCAATCTGGCCGCTGCGCCCAATCCCATACCACAGTTGGAACCACGGTCCAGAACGGGGCAAGGTAACAGATGTTACCTTGGCCCCAATCCTGATCGTGGTTCAGCTAACCACAATTCTGGAGGTGAGGCTGGCCTCACGTCCAAAATTGTGGTTAGCTTTGAACCCCGCCAAGAATTCACCGTGGTGAACATCTGGCAGGGCTCAAACAGACGTACGTGCAATCACAGCCACCACCCCGAATCCACTGTGATTCAGGGTGGTTGACTGAGATCCCGTAACGTCTGAAATTACCCAATGTGAGCTCTGAGCACCCTTAGGGATACCCATACAAATAAGGATTTCTAACCTTCCTGGTTGGTAAATGGGTCATGAACATTTGCTTGCTTTCTTGGCCAAAGTAACCAGTACCACCAGCAAAGGAAATGGGAAATAGATTCATATGATAATCAGGTTATTTTATACATTTCTAGAAGGTACTTGGTACTCTAAGGATGAAAGTGACAAAGGAAATCAAACACAATAAAGTTAAAATTCAAACCGATTTCAAACAATAAACCTTACCTTGGCATTTGATACCCTGGTATAACAATTTAATTAGCTTTTGTTTCTTGTCACCCATTCTGCTTTGTTGCTGTTCAACATCTGGTCCTGAATGCCAAGCTTAGTTAAAAGCTTTTTTTTTTTTTTTCAAAGAAAAACTAAAGATCTGTGAAAAATCTGACTTTCTGACCCTAGTTTGCTTTAAAAGAAAAATTGGTAATTAGAAGATCCTTGCATAGATGTAGTGGAATCCAGTTTGATTTGTGCATGTTGTCCAGTTAGTTACTGCTCTAGTATGGTATAATTTTATAGTAAATGCTGTAAAATTGCTGCTGATTTTGTAGTCACTGGAGTTGTGGCAAACTTAGGCAGAATATTTGAAGGTTAGGGATAATGGCTGCAGTATGATTTCTTAGGTTAATTCAATGCTGTATTTGCATATTTATTTGATAGATTATCTGTACAATGTAATTTCTTCAGTATAAACTTCTGGAGGGTTTCTGCATTCTTTAAGACTTCTAAATACTGTTCAATGACCTTCTTAATGGTGTCTTCAAGTGCATCTGGATTGTGAAATATGTCAATTTCTTCTTAGGTAAAGTCTTGAGATTCAAAACTCTAAATTACATGTTCATGTACTATTCTACCCAAATTGCATCATACTGGACTGATAAGGTGGTTTATTTTTAAATATATGTTGGTTCCAGGTTTTTAGATTGCTACAAAACAAATTTTGTTTTGTAATTGGAGAGCTAACTTTTTCTCTGTCCATCTATGCAAAATCACTTTATTATGCATTCTGGTTCTTTGTGAATTGCACCATTTTGCTGGGAATGTAGCTCATTATTCTCTGCTCTTTAAAAATGTGTGTGTGTGTGTGTGTCTGCGTGTGCATGTGTGTGTGTTTGAAGTGTCACGGCTGATATCTTTTGCCGTTTTGCCTTATTGTCTACATAGGAATATAAATTGAGTATTCAGTAGCTGATGTTTCCAGTGGCTTTTTTGAACTTGTGCCAATTATATATTTGGTAGAATGCAGATGGTATGATCGTCCCTATTATTTATTCAACACATGCAGTGGCTATCGTAGGTAGGTCTGAATCTTAGTGCATTTATTTTGGTGATGTTTAGATCTCTTCTGACAGAGCTGATTACCTGTCAAACATGGTAAATATGCCCAGGGAACCCCTCTTGTATTATCCTCACAAACATACAGATCAAGGATTATGTGCACATTCAGCAGTTTCTTAATAACGTTGGTAATACCGTCAAAGCTGTAGCCTTAAGCAAGTCACTTAACCTCTCTGCAAGTGTTGCTCCATTTGTAGAATAGGGATAGCAACTATTAATTACCTTGTTTAGAGGTTTAAGTGCAGGGTTTGAAAACAGCTGGTACACAGCAGTGCTGCATATTGGCATTCTCTCAGGCATCCACGGTGCCTTGTTTTCCAGAATCCCTGCTTTTGGTAAAAGAAAAGTAAGCCTGTGATCCTCAAAGGACTTCACTGATACAAGCCCCTTCAAATTCATGGGGCTTCCAAGTAGCAGAGCATTTGAAGGACTAGGACTGCAAGAGCACAATCCCACTCTCATTCAAGTCAATGGGAGCTGGATTGTGTATGGGAGATGGATTGTGCCTTGACTACTAGCTACTGGGAACCTCCATAATGTGAATAGGCAATGCTCTCCACCATTAAAATCAATGGGATGTTTGAAATTGATTTTAATGGGGCTTATCTCAATCCCCACTGACCAGCACACACAGTACATGTACTGCTGTGCACACTCGTGCATACATGTGGTGACACATGCATGCCATGCACAGGAGGCTTAGGAATGACCCCATCACTTGGATAAGCAAGCAGCAATTTATGTCTAAGGGTGAAAACAAACAAGATGATAGCCCACATTAGTCCACACCAGGTAGGTGAATCTGGACAAATTCGGGCTAATGTGCACCCATGTGTCCATGTCTTGTCAATTAGGGATGTTTTCAAATGAGATGAAAGCCTGCTGGTATTTGTGTTTGGTCTGTGCAGCTTCCACTCAGTTCCACATACTTGTTTAGCATGTCCAACCTAATAAACGGGGCAGCCCTGTGTGTAGTTCTTGTACATGCGGGCAACCCACTTACCCCTGCCCACCCCACCCCATTCACAGGTTTAGTTTGACAAACCTAATAGTTGGGAAGGTGTTGTTCCTTACCGCGGTCTGCCAGCAACAACCCCTCAAGGTCTCCAGCCCCCTGCCATGACTCGCTGTGATGTATCCTGTATATAGGCATATATTTTTTGACTATCTGTGTTTCAATATATTGGGAATCAGAATTGGCCTCTCTGTATGATGAATTCCTAAAGATCTGTCCTATAGTGACCTTTCTACTGAACTCTTGACCAGATACTGGAATAGGAGATTTATTCAGCCTGTATACTGGAATAGGAGATGTAATTAGCCAGTATGTCTCTTAAAGAAATCAACATTCACTGTTGACTAGAGTCAAGAGATGTGACTCCAAAGCAGGGCAGGAAGAGGCCTTGTTTATTTGGAGTTTACTCATTGTTAATCCTATCTTAGATGATAGCAACCTGTTTAGTATGTATTAACAGGCTTCTTACTATGTACTCTGAGAAAACCCTCCCTGTCAGCAGTTTTGCCCTGACGTCCTTTTTAACTGACTTCCAAACAATTTTAATTCCATAAGAAGGGAGAGGAGAAATGGATTTTTCCAAAACAGTTCCTTCCTTGGAGCTTGTCTCATATCCATATGGCAGTATGGGACAAAAGACTGGGTAATATGGATGTATATTCTTTATGATGCATTGAGTCAAGCATAGCAATAATATTTAGAGCATATGTTATATCTTATAGATGTTAAGATCACTGAATTTGTAATAAGAGTTGTTCTTTGAACAGAAATGTCTTCTCAACATAGGTGTTTTTAACTGACACAGTTTCTCTTTTGTACTATGTCTTTATTTGAACTTAAGTAAATTATTGCTTCATATTTTTATAATATTCTTAAGTCTCATAGCTTCATTTATAAATAAATTGTCTTTACAATATATTGCTGAGCTGGTTGGCTTATTAGCAAAGTGTAAACTGAGTTTCCACATATTGGAAAAGAGCACCCTATATCCAGACCAGATTATGTCAGGCCTGGACCACTAAGCGCATTTTCATTTTGAGGAAACTGAGGCACAAACGTGACATAGCAGCCATGGTAAACCATGGAAAGAAGAAGCCACACCAGCTGTTTCTTTCTTTGGCCACATTCACACCTGACACAGTGGTGGCAAAAGACCTGCAAGTCAAAGACACAGCAGTGGGAACAAGATGGGTGCTGGAATTACCGTCAGTGCGAACGGGGTTCTGCCGAGACTTTATTCGCGCTTATCAAGGCTCAAGATCCAGCTTGGATGGAAGACTTTCAGTAGGAGAGCTTCCTGAAATGCATTGGGGAGATCGATGGGAACTATCTGGTGGGATGGCTGCATCCCTTCCTTTCAGATATGGATCTGGCACCGTCATCCGTGCCTTCATAACCTCGAGGCTGGACTACTGAAATCCACTCTATGTGGGACTGCCCTTGAAGACTGTTTGGGGAGGCAGCACATGCAGAATGAGGTGGCGTGCCTCTTGATGGGGGTGGAGTCATCAGGAGCACATTACACCAGCACTTAAGAGTCTGCACTGACTGCCAATAGCGTTCTTGACTCAATTCAAGGTGCGTTGGTTTTGACCCACAAAGCTCTAAACTACCTGGGCTGTACATATCTAAAGAATGACCTTCCTCCTTATGTCCCTTCATGACCCCTAAGATAGCTGAGAGCACTCTCTTGCAAGTTTCATCACTGGCCCAGATCTATACGACCCGGGTTCACAGAGGTGGTCTCGGTGGCTGCTTAATGCCCTTCCCTTGGAGGTTTTTTAAAGCCCTACCTTGTGCAGCTTCTAAAGGCAAGGTAAGACATATTTATTCAACCAGACTTTCAATAGACAGGGGTAGATTTTGCTTTTGGTTGGTGTGAGTGGGTGTCTTTTATTGTTTTATGGATTTTATTTAAGGCTGAAATGAGATCTTGGTAAACCAAGTAATCTCATCAAACTCCTTTTTTTCGTTCTATTCTGGAACCAAGCACCAAGACGTGCACTGTTCACCAACTTCTTGGTGAGCAAAAAAGGAGTAAGCCCCCCACCTCCAGAAAAAAACGAAGAAGCACTGCCAGAGGATTTCCCCCATTTTTGGTTCACCCGCCACCCCCCTTCCCTTCCAACTCTCTACATTGCCATGCTGCCATACTGCCCCCACTCACTCAAATTTCTTGCCTTTCCCAGAATAAGCATGGAGACCATGGATTGAGAAATAAAAATAACAGCTCTATTAAACAATGAAATTATCAATTTAACTTTTATTTAACTTTATAACTTGATACTAAAGTGCCACTTTTTTTTTTACAACAATTTTTTTTCTTCCTGTACCTTCCTCTTCTGCTTCTGAAGACCCATGGTTCCACTGGGCACCTGTGGATTGGGTTTCCATTTGAGCCCGAAGCCTATGTTGCAGCTGGGGAGGTTGTTGCGGTGGGATTGGAGTGGCACATGGTTATCCTCCCATAATCACTGTAGAAGAGTGAAGAACATACAGAAATTAAGCACTGTCATTACCACCTTTGCCCCTCCCTCCATCCCCAGGGAAGCCACGACTTCCCTGGGGTTAGCATGAGCAGCTGGAGTGGGACCGATTGCAATGGGAATAGACAGTGGGAGACATATCAACTAGTTTCTGGCCCCTGGCAAAGGCACAACTGAACAATTTTGATGCCCCGATGGCTCCATCAATACACAAGAACCGATCCAACAGGTCATAGTAGGTAAATGTTTGCCTCCTGCAGCTGGAGGTAAAGTTGTTGTCCCAGATCTCCTTGTAGCCCCTCAAGAGTAGGGATGTGCATACAGAATGCAGTTCGGCTGTTTGGACGTTCGGTCATTTGGTTCAAAACCCGAGTTCGGGTTCAGTTGTTCGGTTCGGCAGAGTTCACTTTGGCCGAACTTGGCCGAACAGTCAAAATTGGCGCTACCGATACCGATACCGATACCAAATTTGGATTTTTTTCAGTATCGGTATCATTTGACCCTGAAACAACCCATGGTCTCCACCCCTGGTGCCAGGAAGTCTGCTCCTCAGCTGCCTCCCCCTTCCAGTCACGTTTTTCCTGCCCAAAGTCACATTTTTCCTGCCCCCGAACTCATCCGAACTCACCCGAACATGACCGAACTGTTTGGCCATTTTCGAGTTCGGTTCGGATGTTCAGTTCGGACATCTGAACAGACTGAGTTCGGTCCGAACTCCGAACATCCAAACCACATTCCCATATCCCTACTCAAGAGATCCTTGGCATTGGTTCATGTCCCTTTGGTATTCCAGCTCCACCATCTGGAGAGAGATCTCCTGGAACACAACCTCATTGTGGTAACACTTCACAAGTTTGTATTGTATGTTCTGCTCCCCTCACAGAGCATGACGGCCTTGGTCTTTTCCTCGCTCCAGGGAATGCATCTCTGGTGAGTAGATTGGTAGGCGGAGAGTTCTTTGGAAGGCACAGTTGACGTAGTAGTGCTGGAGGTTGTCTGGCTGTCATTCTGAGTCATGGCCATAGCAATGATAAGGTTACTGAAGTCACTTCTGAGGTAGCAACAGCTTTGGAAGAGACAGTGTTGGGCATGTGATGCAAACCAAAATGAGCTGGGACAATGCATATTTGAATCTGGTGCATGTTGGGCTTTTAGGTGCCAGTGAGAGCAAGAATGGAGAAAGGGACCGGAAGTGGTTGCTTCTTGGCATGCTCTGGGCTTTTTGCCTGTGACTCTATGCTCTTGGTGGACCTGGACGTGAGGAGGCTGCATGCAACCTAAATGATGGCATGCAGCTATGTAGGCATGCATTAGACCAGGTTCACCAACAGTTTGGGCCCATGATGTTCCTAGACTATGCCATGAGTGGCAGGTCAGCGGTGGCCACATGGCAGGTGGGAACTAATGTTTGGAAGACACCTAATAAATGGGCAGTGAACACCTACTAAACACCAACCTGGCGTCGGCTATTGTCGTGTTTGTTTTTAACCTAAGTTGCGCACAAACTCGCATGCATACAGCGCCATAGAATCTTGCATGCATACAGCACCATAGAAAGCTTAGAGCATCTGAGTGAGGAGTGACTCCTTCTTGGTGGTGAGGTGAAGGGGAGGGGGTGCAGAGTGTGGCGGGGAAGAACGCCTGCCAGTCTATGAGATTTGTTGCACTAAAAACTGCAAGTGTGCTGCATGGACCTAACACAGATTGCAGCGGGCTATCATCCTCTTCGATTTCACCCTAAGTGTTTGTCTACACTTGACTTATTCTGGCAAGTTTTACTCTTTTACTGTATAAAAGCCCAACACAGTCAGCTGTTCATGACACAACAGTTGTGCAGAACCAGAGATATTATTTGTGTCTCTACAACTGTGTGTAGTGGCTTATAAATGGGCATTTTGATGTCTAATCAGGGATTGGCGGAGAAGGACCGTTAATGGTGCTTATTGTATAGGCACACAAACATACATCAAATTTGAAGAAGAAACACAAGGAGACCAGTATAATGGAGATGTTTTCTGGTGCACACAAAATGTGAACGTGTTCTTTCACAGTTTTGCACTGGTTTAAAAGCAGATGTGCTCTAAGTGTCAATCAGTCCTCAGTCTGCAAATCCTTGAATTACATCTTTTGACAGATGTGAACCACTCCACTCATGACAGTGAGGTGTTAGTTTAGCTCTACTTCGATAACTCAGATGTCAAGATTGTTAACTGTTTCATTCCACATGTAAGAAATGAGGGAGGGTCACAAATCTGAACAGTGCACTATCCTTACTGAGAGGATTTATTTTTGATGCCATTAACAGATGTTATCTGGGGTGGGGTGGGGTGGGGATCCTGTCACATTTTTTTCCCTCAGTCGAGAAGGAACCATGCCTAAAAAGTCTAGCAGACTATTGCTAGGGCTTGAAAGTGAAGTTCAGAGACGTACAGTATATTTTAAAGATCTGTTCTATGGCCCGTTTCTAATGGATGTGAGTGCATGGGGGGGAAGGGGGAACAGTGTGTTGGGGCACGTTTCCTCGGACCCCCAACCCACCTCCACTCATCTCCATGCACGGGGCATCCAGCATTGGGTCCATTGCTCCATGCATGGGTGGAGCGCAGGAGCATGCACGCACCCCCCACCCGCCAGCCACGGTGTTCCCATGGACGCCCATGTGTCCCCGCTGCACCCGCCGTGGAGTTCAAACAGATGCCACTTGCACACATGTACAAGGGGGGAGGGGAGGGCATATTTTTGGCTACACTTGGGGCTTAAGAATGGGAAACTTTTTTTCTCCTTTGGGCCACTTTGAAAATCATCTCCACGGGCCACATAAGAGTTTGGAAGTGTAACAACTTGTAGGGAACCTGTAGGTTGAGTCTGGAGTTGCATGGATGGAAGTTTTTCAAGAGAGCTCCAGAAGGGTGTGCATGAGAGTTTGTGCTCTGGTTGAAAGTTGCAGCATGCAAATAGTTTTCTTAATTAAGAGCCTGTTTGTGGCTTACCAAATCATGGATCTGTGATATGTGTCAATCCCTTATATTATCCTCAAATGCATGCTGTCATCTCTGCATCCTTCCCCTGGGGTCACATTGCTTGTGGCGAGGGATTGGATCTATGGGCCAGATACAGGAACTGGAAAGGGGCCAAATATAAGCCGCTGCAGTCCAGATTTGGTCCATGGGTTAGCAGTTTCCCAACCCCAGTCCTGAATCTACACAATTTACTGTACACAGTGACTCATTTTATTGACTGGTATAGTCACACTGTATTCTGTGAGCAAAACTGGGAAGATTAGCACCATCTTTTCTCCCAGTCAGCCCCCTCATTAAGCGCTATGAAAAAGTTCTATGTCAGCATTATTGTTAGCAATCATTCCTTTTATATTTAAATGGTGAAAGTCATGTGATGAATTTGAATATGAGCAAAGATATACCCATTCAGGATTAGTGAGAAGAATGGGATTATATTTTATTTTACTTTCATATTTTGTGTTAGTTTTATTTGCATCCAGGTAATATACTCAGTCAGGTAAGGGGAGGGATTTGCAATTGACAAGTTCCACAAAACCTGAAGAAAACCTCTTTGTTACCCGAATTAACAGAGCAGTTTTTGATGCCCTCATCAGAAAAACCTGATATCTATGGCAATGCATCTTAGAATTCTTTTCTTCTGAAACAAGCCCTCAAACATCTGAACAAAGAAACTAATGCTTTGTCTCTCATCTCTTTCCTTGCCCCTACTGTTTTTAATAATGTATGTCTGACATGTTAACCATCAGGCACATGTTCATGCATTGTTGTCTGATCTCAGCTGTCTGATAATGGCTTAAGAGGGATGATGAGTGGAATCACACATAAAGGGTTTCTTTTGTTGATGGAGTAACCAGGAGTGCATTTCCAATTTGCAGTTTGGCTCTGGGGCTTCAGAAGGACCACATATGTTTGATAACCACCACATTACCAACCTCAAAGGTCAATCATTCCTTTATAGTAGGAGTGGAGAAGTAGGAGAAAGCATTGAATGTGTATGGAAAAAAATAAGGGGCATCTTCACAAATGAAGACTCTTCCTGTTGAGAAAAGTTATGGAGCACAAGATAGCATGGGTGTGTATGTGTGTGTTCTGAGAGAGGAGTGTTTATGTTTGGACTCTTCCAATAATATCATAGACTATTATTGAGATACGCGGTCAATTTGCGCTACTCTCAGAATGCTGTTTCCGCATTATTTTAGAATTCTTAACGGCAAATCTGTACCATGCATATTCATTTGGAATAAATCAGATTTTATTTTGGATTTAGGCCTGAAAAGCTTGTCTGAAATTTCCCTGCCTTGGAAAGTGCTTTTGTACTGTGTTTGACATGTTTAAGTCCATTAACCTCCATCACTGAATAATAGAAGGAAAAGAAATTCAGGAGATATTTTTTTAGGCTAAAAAGCTTACAAAGCCTTGTTTTTCTTAATCTAGAATTACTGAACCACTTGCCCAATTTTCTTGAAATTTACTTAAGGAACTTTCTGCTAACAATATATAAAAAAGTGAAGACCACGTTACACTAAGGATTAATTTGGACATGCAGTTCAACACATTGTTTATCAAGAGAGTTAACTAGCTGCCTTAGACATAATTAATGGCACAAACTTAATCCATTCTAATAAAAGTAATTGCTATGATCCATCATATCCACAACCCCAAGTAGAAGAGAACACATGTAAATGCCATAAGTAATTATATACCCATAATGCGGTAACTTTTTGCACATATATGTTTTATTTTATTTTTGCTTTTCTTTACTTAATGTCCACTAACTTTCATCTGTAGCTCACACTCCACAACTTAAAAATAATAATAATTACATTATGCCTCCTTTACAGAATTAATTTTGCCCTTCCTAAGTAGGGTGTTAAATGTACCATTTTGTATACATCCTATAGGGTATATAAAATGCTCTCACTATTGGCCATCACTGAATATGCAGATAAATTGCATTTCATTGTAGACAGTGGAGTAACAAGAATCTAAAGTAAAGGAGTAGGGAGATTGCTTCACCTCCCCCTCCCCCACCAATTCTTGCCATCATGTCCCCCAAATTAAATCAAATGTCACTGCATACCTAAATTAAATGCTCTCTCTCTCTCTCTCTCCCCGTCTCTCTCTCTCTCTCACACACACACACACACACACACACACACACACACACACACACACATTTTGACAGTGCTGGGCAAGTCACTGGGGGACAAAAGGAGGGGACTGTTTGCACCCCTAACTCAGGGGAAATGTGCCCCCTCTTCTCATGCTACTAGGCCCGTACTACTATGTACCACTATTTTTGTTTGATCCTTTCTCCAAGATGCCCCAGAAACTTGCCAAGGTCTAAAAAGGCAATGCATTATTCATTTGCCAGTTTGAAGGGTTAAACGACACCAGGGTTATAGCAGCAGAATGAAATTTGGTATGCGGGATGTGTATTCTTTGAACATCTTTGTTTTTGTTGTAGTTTTGCTGAGCCTTCGTGAAAAAGAACAATAGGTTGCATTTACTATTCAGCCATCTAGTGAAACCCATTAAAATTAATATTTGAAGGGGAATAAACAAATCAAAATGAATAAAACCCCATGAAACACATGCTGAAATAATTAAGTATCAGAGCCATTAAATTAATAAGCCTGCTCTGTGCTAATTTGATGTTTCAATAGAACTTCTGAAATGAATACTGATTTACAAAAGGAACTTGTTAATTTAATACCTTTGTTGCACTTCAACGATATACACCGAAGAGCTTATTGTACCCACTTCTCATTGTGAATCATCCCACCTGCCAAATACCTCAGAAGTGTACTGAATGGATTTAAACTTTTACGTGCAGAATGACTTACGCACAACCCTGAACAACACCCGTGATGTTAAATCCAAACAGGCCTGTCTTTCCAGGAAATACACTAGGCAGAAAAGTGCTTGAGCCAACTCAGAAGCAGTGCTGTGTACTGGGTGCCCACCTGGCCAGGTTTCACCAAAAGACTGTAAGGACCCGGGCTCAAATCAGCACCCAGGGAGCTCTCGACACAGCAGTGTAGCTGACTCTGTAGCACCACTGGCTCCCACTGACAGGGCCCCAGTCCCCACTATTGGTCATAAGACCTGACCCAGTGGCAGTCAGGCCACACCCCTCCTTAGCTTTGCTCCATGCCCCAGTGTCCTGATTGGCTGCTGGCCGGTATATAAGACCAGCCAGGAGCCACAGGAAGCTGGGCAGATCATCAGTAACTTTCTGGTTTCTGTCTTATCCTCCTGTTTCTACCTGCCTTGAGTTTCCTCCTCATGTTTCCATACACTTTGGGCAGGCTCTTCATTCCCTACCCCTAGTATGTGCTTTGGGCCAGCTAGAGGCTGGCTTTTCTGACCCTTCCCTCCTAGAACCCAGTCCTTCAGATCCTGCTGGGAAGTCTGCCTACCTGGAAACTGGGTCTCAGCATCTGCTACACTGGGGGCTTGGCATCCACTTGATGTGCCCCCTATGTAAGTACCTGAGGAGCCCCCTATGCAACTGCATATAGAGCCCATTCCACCCAACGCCAACTCTGCCTCGTCCTGTCTTATCTGTCCAGTTCATCTTGCCTTGTCCATCCTGCTTCATCTGTCCTGCTCCCTTGGTCCATGTGCCAATCCCCGCCATGACCCTTGGATGCTGGACCCCAATCCTGCATTACTTCCTGGAGCTTGGACCCTACACCCACTCTCTGGACCTGATCCTGCACTGTCTCACCTGGACCAAAGACCCTGGACTAGGGCTGAAACAAATAATTTTAAAAAGTATTTGCTGAGTTCCGAGGACCAGTCTTGAGTGCTTGGACTGGTCCAAGGACCCTCAGCAGATACTCAGGAATTATGAAGGTGAAGGCCGAATAGGGGGCCAGAGGGAGCCTCTGGGGGTGTGTGGAATGGGCCAGGGAAGAGGGGTTGGGGGCCTAGCAGGGACAGAGTGGTAGAGTACTCACCCACCAGAGGGGCTTGGGCAACATGTGGCTTTCTCCAGGCCCCCCGGTAAGTTTAAAATGAAAAAATCTGGGTATGCTCAGAAGGGTCAAATTGCCCCTTCAGAGCATGCTCAGACTTTTCCAAGATGGCACTGGCAGAGTCAGCACACTGCAGACACTAACTTGGAAAGGTCTGAGCATGCTCAGAAGGGGCCATTTGGCCCTCCTGAGCATGCCTAGTTCCCCCCCACACTTTTTAAGCACCCCCCTTGACCCCCCCCACTAGGCCCCTGCCCCCCCCTTTCCTGGCCCCCACTGACCTATTTTCTCCCTGGCCAGGGAAGGGGGACCAGGGTCCTAGCGCCAGCCTCCGGCCTCTTTCCTTGACGTTGACCGAGGATTTTCTGAGTTCCAACTGTTTTGACCAACAGTCTGAATAAGGAATCATGGTTGATTTTAGGCTGTAGGTCTACAGCACTAGCACCTGTTACTTGGAAGAATGAAAGGAAATAAACAACATGCTTTTGTAGATACTTGGAGCATGTGACGTACAAACATTAAAAAAAAAAACATGGACAACACAGCCATTAGCCAGGAGAATGTGTGAATAAAATGAAGAGACTGGTACTCTCACAGGAGAATAAAGGTCTGAATCAGAACTTCGCTTCACAAAGGCAATGAGCTGGAAGAAGTGGAGGAAGTTATGCTAGAATTTGTGCACACTTTCTTGGCCTCCTGGTGGCTGACTAAAGAATCTGTGATTTCAATATCCAGAGACACAGGACATGGCACTCCATACTGTTCGGATGACAAAAGTGGAGTTACAGTGTCTCTGACCTCCTGCTGTGTGTCACCAAATTTTACTCCATTGTAATTCCTTCTCATTCTACTTGGTGAAGAGAGGTGGGTGGTTGAAGAGGGTTACCAATACATTAAAGACTCAAGTGCTCTAGGAAAAACAACCCACTGGCCTTTTAGTCTGGGTTGAATACCAATTTCCACCTTCCAAATATTCATAAATTATCTTCAAATACCATGTCACTATTTGCCCCATTAAGCATAGTTTTGTAAATAAAGCTTGGTAAAATTCTCCTTCCTCTAAAGCGGCAACCCCTAGGGACCCACTTGTTAGTGGGAGAATCCCCTAACTGGTGGACTGGACTGGCAGAGGCCAGACTCAACAGCACCTTAGTGCTGCCACACTCGGCTACATGGCATGGCTGGGCTCATAGCCCTGAGTGGGTCAGAGGGACCAGAGCTGATTTCCCCAAAGTCAATATGGGACTAGGTCACTCTGGGTAATTTCAGGCATTACGAAAACGCCTTTCACCACAGTGAACCCGAGTGGATTCCCTGTGGTGGTGGTATTTCCGTGAATGTCTGTTTGGTCCCAGCCAGATGTTCACCACGGCTGTCTCTTATACACATCTAGATGTGTATAAGAGACAGGTCCCAGCCAGATGTTCACCACGGTGAACCCCCAGCTGGGATCAAGCTTGACCACAGTTCTCAACCTCCGGCCGGCTGGAGGTCGAGAACCGTGGTTAGAGTGGCCATGATCCGCGATGGGTCAAAAGTAACATGCGTTACTTTTGGCCCATCTTGGATCATGGCCACGACCGGGATACGGGATCAGACGCAGTGGCCTGATTGGCCACTGCACCTGCTCGTCTTCCCAAGACGGTCGAGGGAGCGTGGGGGGTGGGGCTGTGCGACCCCACATCATGCCATGCAGCCCCACCCCCTCCCCGATCCCTGTTAGTGATCAGGCCTGCACGTCTGAAGGACGGCCAGTCTGATCACGGACCAGAATCCAAGATGGATCCTGGTCCAAGATTCAGCGTGGCGGGCCTCCGGGCCCATCACATCTGAAATTACCCTCTGTCACCCAGCAACATGCCACTCTCTAAAGTTCCCTTCCAACTGAGCAGGGGTGGAACACTGAAGGAACTGAAATCTAAGACCGCTGCAGCAACAGCCTGGCTTTGGATACTGGGGAACCTGCCTGCTGCGATGTAAATCTGGACTGTAGAACATGTCAGCTATTCTCCTTTCATGCTGCAGGGTTACCTAGGGGGATGGACTTTGTTTTTTTTACCTGTTTTTGGTTTCTGTTCAGTTCTGTTTTTAATTAACTGTTATTTAACTGTTTTGTCTGCTATGTACCTTGTGTGATGTATTGCTATTGCAAAGATTTTGCTGAATGCAATAAATACTTACTAACAACCTGGCAGTCTGACTTTATGAAGCAGGGCAGCAAGAGCACTGCACCAGGCAGTGCGAGAAAAATCGGGAACTGTGGTCAAATTTAAATGATATCCTTGTTTCAGATGCAGTCACCCCCTGCCAAAGATTAGTTATCTTCTTGGCTCTCCAGAATAATTGAGATGGTCATGTTTTGCCTTTGCCTTTGGAATACAAGAGATTGCTCCCAGTGGCTTGCAGCCTCAGAAAATAAGTAAGAAATAGGAAGGGCCAGCGCACTCACAATGAATTCTCAAAACCCATTTCAAGTTACACAAGCTAAATACCGTGCTATAATGTGATTATACTCTGCATTCGTTTCAGGAACAAAGTCAAAACATTTCCTGAGAAGGGTCCTTCATATGTTTTGACAAATGCAGTCGCCTCCCTTGCTACTATGAGAACAGCTTTGCTTAAATAGGGAAACCCAGGAGTACATCCTTTAGCTATTTTCCTCTCCCACTTTTAAATACGTACAATGACAGCAATTCTAAAATGCCAGTTTATCATGCTCTTTTGGACACTTATTGTAATTTGGCTGGTATGCACACACATTTAACACACTGAATGTGATACAGGGAAAACCAGAAACCTTAAGCACTCTAGAAAGTGTCTGGGAAAGATATTGAAGAAGCTCTTTCAGCTGATTTCAAATTCAAGTTTTGTCAGGTAATGGTTGCCGGAAGTCTCTACTGCGTGAGAATGCAGAACACATCTATATGACTGGTAGACAGTTCAAAGCCTGTCACAGCTGCAGTGCACTGGAAGCAGAACTGCACGGAGAGAGGAGGGGGAATCATTCAAGCAGAATTATTTGGAATACCTTCACATGAAAGCCAATGGCATAAAGCGATGCTCTGAAGAAGAAATCTGAAGGTGCTGAAGAAGTGGGAAGGTTCTGTGAAGAAGCTGAATCAAGGTTTCAAGCAACTATTGGTTTAAAAGAAAAGAGCTCTAGATGGTACCAGAAAAGAACTAATAGTTTTAAAAACCCATCATATTCTTGCATTTTCTCCTAAACATTATAGTCTCTAGCTTTTAAAACATGCAGAGAGTCAGAGTGCAAGCAAGGATCTGCCAGCAAACACACGAAAAAGTAAAAATAAATCTGCTGCTGGAATGACACCAACATCCCGCTGTCCATTTGGGGTCATTCACAGACACTCGAAAAGAAAACAAACAAAATCTGTAGGGGGAGAGATTGCGTAAATTGACAGAAGAGCCAAGAAAGTTCCCAAATGGCTTGAAATAATAATAATAATATCAGCCCATTAGAAACATATATAAAAAGACTTAATGCTTTTTCAGGTAGAAGAGAGCAAGCTGTCTTTGATTGTGACCAGAGCAAGGAAATCAGCAAGGAAGCTGTATGGGATTGGAACAGTGTCTGTGATAGTTTTATGGCAACAAAACTAGGGAGATTTCAAAATCCTTTCTGACTTTGTAAAGAACAAGGGACAGGATGTAAAAGTGTCTTATCTGAAAACCCGCGGACTGCCTAAGGTTATGGTAGGGCACAAGGTGTAGGAATGGAGAGAAGTCGGCTGAGAAAAGATCATTAAAAACTTGCAACAATGTTTACCTGGATTTATTTCCCAAAGTTACCATGCTCTTGGCAGAAATGTTCTGCACATTTGTATTTTACCTGTACTTTTCTTTCTTCAGTAGCACAAGTGTTCAGAGCCTGGTGGAAGAGACCAGATCTGACTTTCAAACTGTGGAGAAGGGGAAAAGAGGAAGGGGTTTTTTTTGTAAGAGTTTGCGTTTCAGCAGGGACATTAGCCAGAATAAAGTAGCTTTAAAAGCTACAGGCGTTGCTTCTGCTGAGGTCAGTACATGCAAACTAATGCTTTTTTAAAGTAATTGTACTGACATGGTTCGGTATACCTCTAACAACAGTCACTCTGAATTGACTCTTGAAACTAAGAGTAGACTCCGACCCTATCCTTTCACTTGGTGTGGTGTGCCTAGCGAGGCTACAGCTCCATTGCTGTGATTACATTCTTTATGAATAATTTAAAACTAATAATTAAGGTATCCGAAACCTATTTTTGCTTCTTTTGGAAAGTCTTAGACCACTTTAACATGTGTGCATGGCGCCGAACCATAAAACCATGTGCCATGTCAAAAATCCCACGGGTGGGGTTTAGACGTGATGTCACGTGCATGATTAGCTGCTCGCGCGTGCTTTAGCGCTGCGGACAAAATACCTTGGTATTTAGTCTGCAGCGCTAAAGCTCTCAATGGTTCAATGGCTCGGTCTGCAGTGCTAAAGCATTCGTGAGTGGCTAAGCATGCATGTGACATCACGTCTAAACCCCGTCTGTGGGATTTTTTACGTGGCATGTGATTTTACAGTGCAGAGCCACATGCACATGTAAAAGCGGTCTTAGGTTCTGTGAACTCCACTCAAGCTGCTAAGCCACAATGACTTCTAAAACTGCATTTTTTTCTTTGTAAGAAGAGCAAACGCTACAGCATTTCCTTCAGGCATGCATGAGAAAGAGTTATCTGTTCCCTTAATGAAAAACGGCATCAGGACATGTTTTCTTGTCCCCCCTGTCTGAAATACAAACTGATTTTATTACTCACCAGACCCTGAAAGTCCTCTTTTGTTGGACCTATCTTAGCCTGTCTGTGCCCTGCAGTACTGTGAAAAGCAAAGCAGAGGGAGCAGAAGACTGTAGACTGGTTTTTGTGAATCCAATTTGAAATATGTGTAACTTCTAAAACAGCACTTTTTAGAAGTTAAATATCCTTTTGTTAAAATTAAAAGCCTGGAAAAAAATTCCCCATGTATAATTAGAGAACTAAATGAATGTTTTCCACAGTAAGAAATTAAGCTTCATTGTGTCTCATTTTAATGGAATGCACAACACATAAGTTCTTTATTGGAGTCCATAGATAATCAGCCCTGTATTACATCACACAGGACATTTCAAGCACAACCAAGACCAGAAACTGCTTGGAGTCCAAAAGAGGAAAAAAACCACGGTGGTGATTTTACTGGGGTTGTTAGCTTTCTTCTGTCAAAATGTAGGACAACAACCATTCAAAGCCTGGGGAAATCCTGGATGATGAGGAGGAAGAGGAGAGACTGGAACAAAATGGAATATAGGAGAATCCACTTAAGTAGAATTTGCATTATTTTAATTTCTTGATAAGTGTAATTAATTTGTTTTCCCCAGACCCAGGTTTATGGGGATGTATTGCTTCTTGACCAGGATAAGCAGAATTCTGAACCCTGTTTAGTCAAATTTTTAAAGTGTATAAATTATACACACACACACCCAATAATATATTTTATTTTATTTTAATTTAATTTAACAGCTTTTACCCTGCCCCTCCTTCCCAAGGCACCTTGGGGCAGCTTACAATAAAAATTTAAAACAATATAAAAATAGCATACATTTTAAACAATATAACCACAATGGGGGATGTAAAATAATCAAATCAAATCAAACCCCCCTCCAACCTAACCCCCTCCACAAAACCCCATCCTCCACCCATCTCCCATCCCATGAGGACCTTTGAGTGTATTAATGATTTCTTGGCAGCATGTGGTTGTCGAGGAAAAATCCATACTCATGGATTCCTCCACATTGTTAAAATACTGTAGTATACACCCTGTTATGGTGAGTCTTCATTACGAGCAGTCTGAAGATAGGCACCATGGTGCTCCCTCTCCAGACAAGCAGACTACCACTGACAGCCAGGCAGAGGTCTGTGTGTGTGTGTGTGTTTGTGTGAAACCCTGTCAGCTTTGATTCTGGGAGTCTCAAACAAGCTGTGAGGGGAATGGGCACCAGGTTTCCCTGACTCCAATCCATCCAAGACTCCCAGAGTCAGGACTGGCAGGATCATGCACGCACACACACGCACATACACATACACAGACACACACACACACACAACTACACAAAGAGTTCTGCCCTGCTGTCTCCTTTTGACTCTGCTTCTGAGGGGTGGGAAGAGGACTCAAGATGGAGAAATTTAATTAAATTTATTTATTTATTTATTTATTTCAGATTTTTACCCTGCCCTTCCCTTATAAAGGATCAGCATGGCTTACATAATAAAACATATAAAATACATATAAAAATAAACATTAAAACACAAACATAACGCAGAACCCTCAACCCCTTCACAACACCCACCCAGTACCACAGATTAAGAAACCTGGTGCATACTTAATCTGAACCTCACTTTTCTCCATCTCCTGGTCTATTTCCTTAAGGTCTGGTTAAATCAAATTTCTGATAAATTTGATTTAATCTTTTTTACATGGCCAGAAAAAATTGACTTAGCAGACTTCACTGTATGGGAAACAGCAGGGCTCTCAATTCAGAAGAGAATTTGGAGAGATCTTTTACTTTTGTGGCCAAATTATGGACAATAGCTTCCTTGGATCTGAAAGCTCAAGGAGGGCATACCCTGGATTTAACATTGATCACTGCATTTAGAATTTGAAACTAGCAGTATCTAATTAAAAATTAGCTGACAATTGCTGCCCACAGATACAAAAGAGTTGTTGTTGCCCCTATAGATGCTCAGCATTGCATCACACCACTGCCAGCCACAGCACAGCAGTTCTAACCTCTCCACATTGGGACTGCTGCCCCTCCTCCACTGTGCTGCACCCCTTCAGGCAGCAGGGGGTATTTTCAGATGTGATTGGCCTCTGGGTCCGCCAAGCTGAATTCCAGACCGGGATCATTCCCTGACTCGTCAGTGATGAGGCCGTTCATCCTTCAGATGTGCCAGCCACTTCACTAAAGGGAATCAGGGAGGGAGTGGGGCCAGGGTGGGGCTGAGCAGTATACCATGTGGCTGCACGGCCCCGCCCCCTGCACTCCCCCAGCTGCCTGCCCTCAGGGAGATGGGCAGGCGCAGCAGCCAATGAGTCCACTGAGTCTGACCGCTAATGGTGGCTGGGACCACGATCAGGAATGGGCCATGGTAACAGATGTTACTTTTGGCCCTCTCCTGATCATAGTCAGTCTAATCATGGTTCCAGCTCTGCAGCCAGCCGCAGGGTCAGAACTATGGGTGATTTCAGACATTACGATATCACAGTGAACCACGCTCAATTCCGCGTGGTGGCTGTGATCGCGTAACGTCTGTTGGGGGAAACGGATGTTTCCCGCCAGATGTTACCACGGCTTGGGATTGCATTTGACATGTGAGCAGCCGAAGCGGCGGGACCGGAGGCCACCGCGTGTCGAATACAATCCCATGCTGGGGTGAACCCCGGCATCTCATCTGGTCGGGCGCCACGGCCCGGGATCACTGGCGGGACCCCGGGTCGTGGCGAATGCGGCCCGACGCGGCGGCCGCATTGGCCCCGCCACCCGCCCGTCTCTCCAGAGGGCGGGCAGTGGGGAGCGTGGAGGGGGCGGGGCCGTGCGGCCGCACATTGCGCCGCGAGGCCCCTCCCCCTCCCCAATTCCCCGCCGGGATCCCCCCGGCATGTCTATTGCGACCTGATGGGGAGATCCCAGTGGGGAAGGAATTGGGTGATTTCGGTACGGGGCCAACGGGCCCCGTAACGTCTGAAATCACCCTGTGTTTAGTATTGATCCCTGCTGGGTGTTCACTGTGGTGAACATCTAGCAGGGATCAATCAGACGTTACGAGGATCACAGCCACCCCACAGCGTTCACTGTGGTTCAGTGGGGTTCACTTTGATCCCGTAACGACTAAAAATACCCAGGGACATGGTACAGGTTTTGGACCAGCACAAAGAAATTACTTTGCATTATAAAATCTTTGGTGTTTTATTTTGGTTAGGCAAGGAAGTTAGAATTCCAGTGGGAACTCTCTGTCTGCTTTTACAATATATTACTGTCCGATTTTCTGAGAAGAACAGTGAAATATTTAAGTAAAATCCAGCCCACATCATGTTTTATTAAACAGAGGTTATATTTCATACCATCACTTATTTGGAGGTAAAAACATAAAGTTATTTTAGTCGTAAACTATTTGACAATGTTCCTTGGAAGGAAGAAATAACTAAGTAGAAGAGCACTAGAACCTAGGGATGGCGAATAGATCGTGGTTCGGGCTCGGCCGTTCGGTTCAACTGCATTTGGTTCATCCATTTGGTTCGGCCGTTCAGTTTGTTCGCCAGGTTCGGATTCGGCTTTCAGTTCGTCTATTCAGTTTGGGTTTGGCTGTTTTGGAAATGTTTTTATATGGGTTTTTTTTGTTTTGTTTTTTATATTTTTTTGGTTTTTATTTGGTTTTATATGGTTTTTTGGTTTTTTGTTTGGTTTTTTGGTTTTTATATGGGTTTTTTAATTTAAATTTTTAATCTAATATTATATCTATCTATCTACACCAAATCTAACTGCTATTAACTATTCTAAATGCTATAAACTAAATGGATTATCTAATAAGTACACAGGCCTACTCCTACAAAAACTAAAACTAAATCACTAACGCTATCTCTATCACTAAGTTAACTCCTACAACTGTCTACTATCTCTAAGCTAATCTATCTATATGGGATGGGGGGGGCGGGAATCACAAACAACACAAGGTTTCAGTTTAAGGTTTAAGTTTCACTTCAGTACAAACTGAAATGAAACTTAAAGCAATCTAATAATCCTACTCTAAATGAAAAAACAGGGGAAGGGAAGGGAAT
>QEPC01006353.1:4020385-4045357 GCA_003113815.1 Sphenodon punctatus
TATGTAGAGGTCTATAGCAGTATTTTTGCCACCCTGCCATCAGGCTTGCTTTGTGCAAAACCTGGAATAGACTCTGAATCTACCACCAGCAAAGGGTACTCCCACATACTGGGAGTATGGAATGGACCCCTCTAACACTCCACTCTCTTAGCAAGGCCCTCCCTTCTCTCTGCTTGAAAACTCCAGGAATGGGTGGTATTGTCTCCTCCAGGTTCAATCCATTTGAGACAGATGCCAGGTATATAGATTTTTCTCTGGGCAAGTTACTTTCTCTCTGGGTCTTAGCTCACCATTTTAAAAATGGGGTTGAGTCCCTGCTCTTATATTTTGTCTTGTTTATTGAGCTTGTAAATTCTTTGGAGGAAAGGACTGTCTCTCACCGTGGGTAACATTCTTGCTACCCCAGGGGGCATAAAAACATAAGATGTGCCATACTGGGTCAAACCAGAATCCCATCTAGTCCAGCATCCTGTCTCTGACAGTGTACAGCTCTGATAGCTCAAGAAAAGCACATGTACAGGTCATGGAGGTGTGACCAATTTCTGGCTAACTACTTTCAACTACCAGTAGCCAGGGACTTAAGCCCCAGCTAATACGTTTATGGCTCTATCCTCTAAGAATTTATCAAATTTCCATTCAAAGTATTATGCTGCTGGCTTTCACAGCCTCCTCTGGCAATGAGTTTCACAACTGTATTCTGTATTGTCCACAGCATGAAAAAGTAGTCCTTTTTGTTCATTTAAAATTCATTTAACTTCAGCTAGTGTCCCTTGTTCTCTTTTTGTGAGAAAGGGCAAACAACAGTTCCCTATTTACTTTCTCCAGGCCACTCATGATTTTATAAACTTCTGCCAGATCCCCCATTAATCAACTCTTCTCCAAGCTAAACATAACCAACCTGTTGAGTCTCTCCTCATATGGAATTCAGTCTTCTTTCATCGTAATTGACCTTCTCTGACCCTTTTCCAGTTCTATTATATCTTTCTTAGATGGAGCAACAAGAACTGTACACAATATTCAAGGCGAGGTCATACCAAAGATTTATGGCACAACCATAATGATTAGCAGCATTATGATACTTTCCTTTTTATTTTTTACTCCTTTAGCAATAATGCCTAGCATTTGCTTTGCCTTTTTGACTGCTGCCGCACACTGAACTGATGTCTTCAAGGAACTATCCACAAAGTCGCCAAGATCCTTCTCCTGGTTGGTTACACCCAGATTAGAACCTACCATTGTGTATGTATAATGATCATTATTTTTCCTTATGTGCATCTCCTTGCACTTATCAATATTGCATTTGATTTGCCATTTTATTGTCCATTCACCTAGTCATGCAAGATCCCTCTATAGCTCTTCACAGTCTTCCTGGGTCTTAACTACCTTGAATAATTTGGTCATCTGCAAATTTAGCCACTTCACTCTTTGCCCCCTTTTCCAGATCATTAACAGATATGTTAAAAACAATATTAGTCCTAGGACTGATCGCCCAAGGCATCCCACTGTCTACCTCACTTCAGCTTGAAAAATGACCATTTGTTCCTAGGGATGGGAAACGTGGTTCAGAGATGTTCGGACCGAACTCTGTCTGTTCGGACGTCCAAACCGAACATCCGAACGGAGCTCTAAACGACTGAACAGTTCGGCCGTGTTCGGATGAGTTTGGGGGCAGGAAAAACGTCTCTCAAGGGCCAAAAATTAGGTTTCAATTTCGTTTCGGTTTCGGCTTTGGTTTAGCTAATTTTGAATGTTCGGCCAAGTTTGGCCAAACCGAACTCAGCTGAACCGAACCATCGAACCCGAACTCGGGTTTCAAACCGAACAACCGAACATCCAAACCGTGTTCTGTTCACCCATCCCTATTTATTCTTACTCTTTGTTTTCTATCTTTTAGTCAGCTACTAATCCATGACAGGACTCTTCCTCTTATCCTATGACTGCTTAGTTTTCACAAGAGTTTGAGGGACCTTGTCAAATGATATCAACCAGATCACCCCTATCCACATGCTTATTGATATTATCATCAAATTCTAATAGATTAGTGAGGCATGACTTCCCTTTGCTAAATTCATGCTGGTTTTTACCCATCAAATGCTTGTCAGTATGCCTAGAATTCAGTTTTTAACAATGTTGGGAGCAGACCAGATGTGTGTCAGGAGCTGGGTCATAAGGATCATAAATTTATTTCAGGCACAAGCTTTCTATTTGGCCCAGTATAAAATACAATAAAATTATAAAATAATTATACAGTATCATATGGTAAAACAATGTAAAACTAAATTGGAATTATAACCCAAAAGGAAAGCTCAGAATGGTCAAAATAACTTAACCAATATAAATACAAACATATTTAAAATGAATAACTAGTCTCGCAGGGTTGAGACACTCATTCCAACTATACAGTGCCAAGAGCCTGCCAAGGTCATAAGGCATCACTCAACCTATTCAATGTGGGGAGCTAGTTCCCAGATACCGCTACTTGCGTGACAGGCAAGTCTGCTTGCGTCTGCTTTAACATCAGCCTCTTTTTCCCTGCCAACCAAACAAAGGATGCAATAGAAAAAATTTCATCCCTGGAAGCTAGCCTAAGAAGTTGTTGGAAGTTACCCAGGTCCTGGGTTATCCGAGCTCCCCTCAAAGGGGATATCCACATGGATCTAAGACTCTGATAATGGAGGCATCTCAGCAGAAAATGCTCCGCAGTCTCAACTTCGTCCAGACCACAGGTACAACGGCACAGCTCATATGGCATACCAACATATCTACCTTCCACCACTGCGGTCTGGACGAGTTGAGGAGCTGGGTCATGAGTGGCCTAGGCAGGATCCAGGAAGATTTGTCACAGGATCAGATCTAGGCAGGGTCTGGTAACAAAGACAGTGGGAAGAAAGGCTCAAGTCAGAGTTAGGCTAAAGTGTCTAAACAATAGCCTGTCCAGTCAGGTGATCAAACCAAAAAGAAAGTGTAGGTTACAAGTGCCAGGCAAAAGGGAGAGGTGGTAGTGGTAGTGGTGGTAAGCGGTCTCTGACACACACATTGTTCATTTCAGCTTTATGTTCCTGTTGAAGCAGCCAATCCCGCAAGCAGGGGGTCTGACTTGAGCTATTGCTAGATGGTCTCAACCCCTATTTCAGTCCAGAGACGGCAGGGCTAAACCAGTTCTGTGTACAAACCCCAGTAATTCTGTATTGAGGCCCACAGTTCCTTGGTGTGTGTCTGGAGCATTTATTTATTTATTCATTTTGATTTATATCCCACCCTTTCCCATAGGCTCAGGGTGGCTTCTAATAGAAAGATATAAAATCCAGTAAAACCAAATAAAATCCCATTAAAACCACCCCCAGCCCTCCGAACCCTATCCCAGGGTACTTTCAGACATGACGCTAACCACCCTTTAACCACCCTTGGTGGTTATTTATGCATGTTGCAGGGCTGTATTGGTGCCCTATGCAGCCCTGCAACATGCATAAATAACCACCAAGGGTGGTTAAAGGGTGGTTAGCGTCATGTCTGAAAGTACCCCCAGTCTGGCCAAAGCCTGGCCAAATGAAAAGGTCTTACATTACCTTTTGAAGGTGCTTAGGCTCGGCCTCTGGCAAACCTACAGACAATTTATGGCAACACTAACTTGTAGGCAGCTAAAAACAGTCTTCTGTGACCTAAATAGACCATTAGGTCTGTATAGATTATGTGATGTGTCCATTTGCATCCTGAAGCAGAATTTGGAGGACTTTCTTCTGGCCTGAAGCCACCTTAGCTCCTTCTCTCCCTGGACTAACACACGCTGCACAGAATCTCAGCTAATGTGCATCAGAAACTTGGTGAAGTCAACCTTGAATGGCAGCTCCAGGTACCGCTCGGGATAAACGTATTTAGCAGCTTACTGCTACTCTAACTTCAAGACGGCTGTTGAGTGTCAGTGGCATCCAGAGAGACAATCCAGGTGGTGGGTGGCATATAAACAGTATCAGATTACATATCCCAAGATGGCTCAATTGGAGCGTAGACTATTACAGAGTTATGTTTTCCCATATAGCCAATTGTTTGTTGCCATTTGGAAACTGAACAATTAAGGCTGGGTGGAGGTGTTTGACTGCAACAGTATCTCAGTCTCAGAGGCATAGCATTAGCTACCATAGGGAAAGGAGGGATGCTTGTCCCAGGGGCCAAGCTGGAATTAGGGGGAGAACAAGCCCCTCCTGACCTGTTTTCAGGATGGTCAAACAGAGACTGCACAGAAGTGCCAGAAGCGGAAGCACCTGCAGCGTGTGGGGTGGAGCTAGCACCAACGGTGGCACCAGGCCTGCAGCACAACAAGTGGAGGAGAGGAGCCACATTAGTGTCATGACTGCAGCCGATCAGAGCAGAGGGGAGAAGAGAGAGTGGCGGTCCAGTGCCTGCCCCAGGAGGAGTTTGAGAGCAGCGGGGGTGATTGGGGAACAGTGGTGCCCTGCTCTTGTGTCTGTGGGGGGGCAGGCAGTATGGGTGTGTGCGTGTGTGTCTGTATGGGATCAGCGTGAGGCCAGAGGTTGGGAGGGGGGTTTGTGTGAGGGGTGGATGGGGGTAGGGAGGATGGGTGGGGCAGAGGATCTGGGGGGGTCAGTGTAAGTTGACTGTTTCCTCCAATAAGGATGCTGGGGAGAGGAGGGAAGGGAGGGGTGGGATATGAGAGGATGGTGATGGGCGGGGAGGGCTCAATTTCTTGCATCTGTGTCCATTCTAACGTAGCTATGCCCCTGCTCAGTCTGAAGAAATAACCATTTGGAGACCACTGATCATAGTGATCCCTTCTGGCAGACATAGAGTAAAGCCCCGGCAGGATCTGCATTTGCTCTAGGTTTGGTCCATGGTTGACTAGAGAAACCATGGACCAAAGTTGGATGGTACCCGTAACATGTAATGTAAAAATGCGGGAGAGGGTGGATAGGGGGACACATCCTTCTGTGATCCTCCCTCCCCTTGTAACCCTACGGTGCAGAGGGCAGAAGCCAGATTCAACAATATTAAAGAGGAGAAATTTTCACTGCATCCTAGACTTGCTGTGGGTAATGTGTCCTTCTGCCCTCTTCTCCCTATTGGGAATTGGGGCTCACTCTCACTGAAAACTCTCTGCACCTGCAAACACAGCAGTGACTTGTTTTCCCCACTTGTAATTTTTGTGAGCCACTGTTCTTACAGCCAGGGTCTTTTGTCTTACTCTTGCAAGAGAGTGTTAAGCTAAATATACCACACCAGATTCAGCAGTGCAACCCCTTAGTCTGTAATTTTGGATGTTCCCAAATAATAGAAAATGTATTTGAGTGGGCTTGCCTCTGTATCTAATAGAGGAACACTTTAGAATTCTTGAACCAGTTTCAACAAATGTATATGCACCAATTATAAAGTTTTTTTAAAAATAAAATAAATAAATTATAAAATAAATTAAGTTCAAGTTAAGATAAACAAGGAATATTGGTTCAGAGTTATGGACAGTTGGTACAGAAAAGAAAGGGTTAAAACAATGTAAGCTAAGCTCACTCTAATGCCTCAGAAGCATCTTCAAAAATTCTAACTTAAAAAATAAGAATAATAAAAAAATCTTTCACAGGTTCATTCCAAAGCTGGATTCCGTTTTTCAGACGGTCAAGAGTGGAACACAGTTAATTTTTCTGGTCAAAATCCTTTGATCAGTGCTGTGGCAATTTAATTTCTAGCTTCATTATTCAAAGCTTCCCTGCCTTGCAGGTGGGTACTTCTCACCAAGGCAAGTAAGATATTTGTGCATCTTTAACAATACACTTACTTTGTTCCATGGGCTTAGTCACACAATGACTTGCCCTGTTGGTATAGATTTACACAATTCATTTTTTTTTCTGTATTAGGATTGTTTGTCATTCATATTATTGGGTATATAAAACTACATTTTATAACTTGCACTTTTCATTCATATCTTTTTATATCATTATGCTCCATATTTTGCAAGGATTTAAATTACACCAAACCTGGCTGATTTACATATTGGCATTGGTACTAGAAGAATATTGCTTTAAAAATTATTAATGGCATATTTTTTATAATTATAAGCTTATGATATTACATGAAGCATACACTCCTGCCACATACCCTCTCCTGCTTTTATGCCCTTGACCTCATTTAGGACCTATGGTGAGATAAAGAAAGCAATGGGGTTTTTTTAAGTGATGTAATGAATTCTCTTTTAAGAATACACTTTTTGTGTGCATAGTGTGAGCAGCTCTGAAAACTAAGTGCCAAGAGAATGAGCAAAGTCTTAGGAACTAATCTGTTGTAGTTTGTGTGGGAGATGTCAAAGAGAACATGGTAGGATATGAATTACCATACCGGCCAAATCAGAGAATTCCTGAGGCATCACTGGCTACAATTACCCACCCTAGCCAAGGGATTAAGAATTAGATTGACATTTTTTATAATACCTCTGCCACGGAGGTATTGAGCTCTGATAGTATTACTACTTTTGCAACTGTGTCCAGGCCGGAAAGAACAGTAATTGAATATTATCAGATTTGAAATGACTGAAACGTTGAACTGAAAATCCTGTCCTGTGAATTATGTCATCCTTTGCAGAAGAGACCCTAGGACGTGCTAATGCAGCATGTTTAAAAGGGCTGAGGGTTTGCATCTGTGATTTATTGGCAGGTACCTTGTGCTTGATTTGTGGTCTACTTATTTGTATAGAGGGGACCCCAGAAGGATCACACTGGGCAGGAATGAGGGATCTGAATGTTGTACTAGGATTAGGAAGGAGCTGCTTGCGGGAATATAGGGCTCTGGGAGCTGATGAAGCAGTTAGTGGATAAGACGAAACTCTTGTTGACTTCCTGTTCAATGTACCTGGGATCTCCTCTCCTTAAAGCGATACCTGCAGAAGCCGGTGAGACTTGGGAAGGGATTTGTCTCGGCGGTGGCTAGGGAGATAAGGGGAAGGGGCTGTTTGATTCCACGCTGCTCGAGATGATGCTGGAAGGAGTGTGACTAACATCGCTGGTGGGGCACTCGGCTCCTGCGAGCCCTTGTAAATAACACGGACAGCCTGGACTGATCCCTCCCCCCTGAAGCCTGCCTTTCCTCTAATCCTCTTCCCGAGGCAGGAATCCCAAGGCAGGTTTCACCCGACACTCTCCTGCCTCTCTCACGTGGCCCTTCTTGTGTGATGATCGCTTGAGAGACCTGTCTTCGCGAGCAGGGATTTCGACAAAGCGCCTGGCACTCACACTCGGGCTGCCTTGCTTTCCCCGTGTTTGCACGAGCATTAAAGGCTGCCATTGCAGTTTTGCGCCTGCTGCCAGCCCAGTCGCGTTTCCTCCACCCCCACGATGCCTCCTGCGTTGCGAACACAGGGTCGGGAAGCTAGGACCCAGCGGGCTCCCCTTTGAGCTGCCTGCGGAAAGGCAGCGCGGCAGACTCCTCCTTATCTCCAGTGTCAAACTTGAAATCAGCCTGCAAGCGGAGCATGGTAACTTCTCCTGCAATCAGAGCTCTCACATCAGTGGCATGCTTCAGGAAGATATGCTCCACTCACTGCCCTCTGCACCAGCAACATGGATTGTCACCTCTCCATCCTCCTCCTCCTGCTCTTCGCCTCTGCTCTCAGCAGCGTTGGGGATCTGATTCTCCATCCCACCAACGAAGGTAAGCTAGGGGCAGCAAGCGAAACCCCACCAGGGGCTGCACTTTTTCTTCTTCTTAATTCTGGATCTTTTTTGAAACCTGGTTCACATCATTTATTTATTTATTTATTTTTAAAAGGTGGTCCAGAATTAGAGCAGCGTGTGCAGCATGTGAGCCGAGCTTTTCCCTGATTGCAACGTGAGTGGTACAATAAATCCCTCCAGATCAGAGGGCAGCAGCTGGAGCAATTAGAACCTGTAATTCTAATGCAGAATGGAGGGGCTCCCTGTTAATTTACCCAACGGGGTTCGATTTGCTTCATTCACAGTTAGCGCTAGCGTGGCCTGTCGGAACAAGAAAGTTAAAAAGAAAAGGTAGCCTCTGGCTCTCTTCTCTTGGGGTGATGACATTGTAGTGGCTGTGACCCGTGACACTTGTGAAATCAAGGCACGGCTGGCTGCAATTAGGTGGCGGAGAGTACAGCTCTGTGTGTGTTTATGGAGCGGCTGGATATCATAGACTGGATGGAAGTTGTTTGTGTGTCTCTTGCAAGGTGATGGGCTGCTACGTGTGTTTCAGGCTGTAATGAGCAGAGTTGTTAGCATAAGTAATGCCAAGGGGGCACCGCCACAAGCATGTCCACTCTATCTGCCTAGGGTCACACGTATGAAAAATATGTAATAGTTTGTATTGGACAAAGTGAAAGGGAGAGTAGTAGAAATAGAGAGAAAAATAGGCAATAGGGAGAGGTTATTGAGGACTGTTTCTGTAGGCTTTATATTTTTAGATACTTTCCTAGTTAGTAAGTACAAAAAAAATCTTATATTTGTTCCTGGTTGGCACACAGAGTGTAACTTATTTAGATTCATTAATGCTGTCATTTCCTATAGCATTAAATCTTGACCAGTAACTGTGTAATAAAGCAGCTAATACATATATTTTTTAAAAACCCAATAACTGTCAACATGCTCACATGCTTTTAATGACTCCATAACCAGAACTAAACCACAAACCCTGTTTGAATATATAATTGTATTAGTGTAGCTTATTTCACAAACTTTGAATGTAATAAAAAGATGCCACTCCTGCTGCTCTTTTAAAAGAGGACCTAGTTTGATTGTTAGAACAATTATTTTCTTTGGGTTTTTTTTTCCTTGAAGTTGTTTTAAGAGTCCCATGTTTAAAGTTGCACAAAATAAGGCATTGTTTGATTATTTTCTTCCTCTTATGAGGTTAGTGTTGAAAATTTGAGCAGAATACACAACGTGGGGTGGGAATTATACCCTGGATAGGCTCTCTCTTGAAAACTAATTTAAAATGTTTATTTAAAAGACGTGCTCAGTCATTCCCCATGGAGAGAACGAAATGGTGCTTTGGCTCACTAATACACTGGGCACAAGCTTTGGGATCAGAGTGTACAAAGAAACTGTCTTTTATCTATAAAATCCAAAGGCCAAAAAGGTTGCGCTTCACTTCTGGTAGCAAACAGTTGTACAAAACTTGCACCTGCTTCATATGTAGTATCTTTACATAGGAGAAGACATACAAGCTATTAAGGTAATTATGTGTGGTGCACAAGTACATCTGATGAGCTGAGTAAGAGTGCAGCTCCTTCTGGGGGAAGGGGAACGGCAATCACTGCATCAAATTATTTCTTTATGGTGGGGAAAACACAATTGAATAACAGCTTTACAGATTTGTAGATCAGCTTGATCATAAACACAGGAAGAATTAGTTGCATAGTGATATATAAAGGTTGGATCAGCTGTTCTATGTATGTTTATACCTATGTAATTCTTTTTCATATACCATGTTTTACTGAGATTTGTTAGAAAATAATTTGAAATGCGTTGGGGATAGAAATGCCTTTGTAAAGCTGCATATTGGCTTATAAGTCTTGTCACCCCACGCAAATTATTTTGGCCAATAAAAACAAGAGTATTGCCTACTTGCGTGTGTAGTTCTTATGAGAAAAGCTTCTTGGTAACGTATGTAGTTCTGTTACACAGTCAGCAGAGGAGCTGAGCTTCTGTGACACTGTCATACAAACGCATATTACAAATTAAAACACCACAAGGGAAAAAAAAAAAGATTTTGAGAATTGCTACCATTTGAAAATTTATTTTCAATTTTTTGAAGGAAAAGTATACACTAACTTCAGCTGTTCAAAAACTTGTAACTAGACAATATTCTTGTCTGACTTAATTTCTGTAAAAACTTTCACACATTTAATGGTCTTTCTTGCACAGCAGTTTTAAACTTATGAAAACTCAAAGGAAGTAACTAAAATCATGAACTTTTTCTGTATATCATATTTCTGTTTTTTCTTAAAACTTAAATTTTGTAAAAACAAAAAACTTTAAATACTTTTAGTTCCCTTTTCAGGTTTGAAATGGTATTACCCCCCTCTTTTTTTTTTTAACATTATATTTGGATTGATAAAGTGCACTTTAAGAACTTGTGTGTTAGAATTTGGGAACAGATGAAAAATGATACTCATGTTTCAGTGTACAAATTAAAATCTAACTTGGAAAAGATTTGCTTTATTTGAGTGAACTTATCCAACCACTATCTCTTCAATCCTTTAAAAATAAAGTTAACAGAACGTGTATATTTATAAAATATATGCTGTAGTAACTACTTTAAAAGGTTTTCTGAACTGACCAGCAGTAATACTTTTTAATATTGTAAGGCGGTGCATCTGTGTATACTCTTATATCAATATATTACATACATAAAATATGTTATATAATGTGTGCACATGAAGTTTACCATGAAGTGAGGAATTGCTTCTCTTTTTACAGGCTTTCAAGAGACAACATAGTACAGTCTCCAGTGTATAATTGGAGTGTGTAAATTTGAGGGGAATGTGAACTGCTACTCCACAGAAGACATGTTGATGGCAGTTTGTGGGATGTCAGCAAAACGCATACAGAATTTATCTACATTTCTATAGATTTTCATTAGAATGTACTTAATACTAAAATGTTGTGGAGAATTACATTGCTGTTATGGCTTCAGAAGCACAAGGAAGGACTAGTTATAGAATTATAACTTCATAGGACCTTTATTTAGCTCCAAAATACAGTCTGTTTGTCATAGGGAGGGGCAGAACACGTGATACTTCTCATTGTCTCCAAAAGCTCTCTTTAGATAGAAAACCCAACCTGAATATTCTTTCCCCTTTAAACTACTGCCTCAAAATGTTTCAGTATGAGATTTATTCATCACCCATACTGAAGTGCGAACTGTCTTTTGAGTATTTATTTATTTCCAACATTTATATCCTGCCTAAGCAGCTTGAGGCGGCTTACAAAAATTAAAATGTTTAAAAATATACATACAATATATAAAATACATAAAAAGGAGGCATAAAAGAAAATAAAAACCCATCTTCCCTAACCACCCTCACCCCCCCTCTCTCACCAAAGGCTTGATGGAACAGCCAGGTCTTGCACTGTCGCCGAAATGAGTAATAAGAAAATGTCAGGAAGAATTAACATCTGCATAATCAGTGGATTATTCCCCACTTTGGGGTTGGCATCTATTTCCAGCACACAAATAGAAACCTCGATGCGAGACGGCTGTGCTTTTAAGGTGCATAAGAAACCTCAAATATTGTTTTACACTACTCTATGTTTCGGTTTTCGACAGTATTTTCTACTTTAGTGGGATGGGATTACACTTTCTCATGCAGTGCGATGCAGTTTCTTTCTAAAGAGTTCATATGGTATCAAGAAACTGAACAACTGATATAATTCTGTAATTCAATAGTTTTTTGAGATCCTTCTCTGTAACTATACTATTTGCCGGAGGGTGCCAGCAACCTTAATTTCACTGTTTTATAACCCACAACAGTTAACACTTGACCTAAGTCATTAACAGGATTATCAGCAAATTTGTTTAAGCTTTTACTGACAACCTGAATTGCTTCAATAATATTTTGACTGTGCAGACAGGAAACTTCTTGTAACCTCTCCATCGAGTATAAAGCATTTCTTATGAACATGCCCCCCAAAAGACACCAGTATTGTACATCTGTTTACAGTTCCTGGTTACAAATATGCTCCATTTTGGTAAACGGCATAACTTCCAATATTTCCTATATTCAGTGTATGACGTTCCCATAACATAGCTTTATGTTTTACACCTCTCAGAACTTTTGCTCAGCAGTTAAATTTCATATCTCTGTCTGGGCACACTTTTAGTATTTATGAAGATCATTGAAGTGTTTTGTAGTGATGTCAACTGCTGTATTTGGTTAAAAATCACTGTTACGTGCTGTGCCATCCACAGCTAGATTGCACATATGTTTTTAGGTTTTGTTTTAGGGGAGTAAAGGAAACCGCGAAAACGTTAGTCGCTTTTCTCTAACGACGTAAAGCAATTATATGGAGAACTTCTCTCTCTTTTTTTTTTTTTTTTTTAACAAATATTTTCATACTGTATGTCAGATGTGGTTAGATCATGACAAATCCTGATGTGTAATGACATAATTCCTGATTCATTTAAAGTTTAGCAACTGCTGTTTTTCTTATTTAATTGGAAACTTGTTTTTTTCTTTTTTTAAAAAAAGGAACTTTGTAATGAAAAAAAATATACTGTGTTTTTGAAGTTGAAATTTGAGAATTGACAAAGATGATTTAATAAATAATAGGTTTAAAGA
Organism: Sphenodon punctatus; assembly: GCA_003113815.1. Classification (NCBI taxonomy): domain Eukaryota; kingdom Metazoa; phylum Chordata; class Lepidosauria; order Sphenodontia; family Sphenodontidae; genus Sphenodon; species Sphenodon punctatus. Next base: position 4,032,678 of record QEPC01006353.1, read on the forward strand.
ACTAATTTTTATATAGCTGCTTCTTATTCAAAGCTGCTGTATTTTAATCTGTAGCTATATGGCCAAACAAGTGAAGAACATGGTTTTTAAATTCATTCACGCTATGGTGTTTATAAACTGCAGAGACACAGGAGCAGCAGGCTCAGTGGATACTTCGTTTTATATTTATATAATTGATTATATCTTTGTAAACGCCAGGTACATTGCTGGTGCTATATAAATGCTCATAATAATAATTTGCAGTTTTTAATATTTTGAAGGAATTGTTTCCTTTTTAAGTTTTGTCACTGTTCATATTTCCTGACATGTTTCAGGAGCAATTTAAATTTTTTTAACTTTGAGTATGTTTCAAGTACTAAACTCATCCAAGTGCAATGTTTTTTTGTGAAAACAAATACATATTTTTAACATGTATTAACATATTCCTAAAGCAAACAAATAGTACCAAGTTAGTGTGGGTGTGCCTTTTTAAAGTTTTAAGCATATTAATAGCTGTATGGAAGCGCACATTTTAAAAATAAGGCTTTGTAAACTTTCAAGAAGCAAAGAAAAAACCCACATCCAAACTAAACTTAAACTGATATATGCAATAAAATATTTGCAGTTTATTTATGGTACATAACATTTCTGCTTAAGAAAGCTATTCTGATGGCATTTAAACAAAACAAAACAAAACATGGGATATTGCTATATGGGGCAAATTTGCTGCTGCCGGTGCTTGCTTTCTATTCTGTTTCAAAATATACAACTTTTCCTCTCTGAAAGTATGTAACCACTCTTGTTCTCATAATCCTCATTTGATGAAAGGTTTAGAAATACAGATGCAGGTGTTCCCCTCCCCCCCCCCCCTTTCTTTTTCTTCCCAGTGATCTGGATTTTATCACCAGTGAGGGTCACTACAGAGCTGTTACCAAATGTAAGTGTACAATCTGGAAACTTTTAAATAAAGGCTTGTCTAGTTCCGTTAGGTACACTTTAGGTTACACATTCCGATATATCACTACTTTAGGTTACCATCTAATTTCTTTATTTCCTCTTTCAAGGACATTTTTAGACATGCACCAAATATTGCAGATTAGTGCTTATCACTCATTGAAACTGTGCTTATTTTAATCTGGATTTAATGTTTAGATGTGTGTTATCATGGATTTAGAATTAATCTGCATTTAAAGTAAAGTGCTTTTAACGTTTTCACGAGCAGAGATGCAGATTAAAGCACTATTTAAAATCTGTATTAACTGTTAAAAACCAATTTTAGTCCGTGAGTTTGTGAAACTGGTTTAATAAAACCCCAGTGTTGGGGGTTCATGAAAGCGATTTTACATCTTGAAAATTCCACTTTCAACACACATTAGATTTCTCCAATCCACATTAGTTGTCTCACCTAAAAACACCCTTAGTTTGATAAGTCTGACACAGCATCTTAATGATGTCCCTCAAACTTTGTAATGTTCAAAATTGTACTCTAGATCTCAAAAATTGTAGCATTTATTGAAAAAGACACACTGAAATCCAACTTGCTGAATTAATTAGACAAAGAGAAGGTGCCCAAGTTAGGTAAAGTTTGGCAGGTAGAAGACACATGTCTTACAAGCATTTCACTTTTGAGGCACAGTCCCAGCTGCTAGAAATAGGTTGCAATGCCAAGCAGTGAGGTGAGGAATGTGTCACTGGAAAGGGTGATACAATTTTTACCAGTGCTTTGACTTGATATGGAAAGGAGCTCAGTTGCTGAGGAATATTTGTAACATGGAAAGGATTGCAATATTAGAAGGACAAACTTTTTTTAAAGTGTACAGAGAGAATATTTCCTGTCCATGTTTGTGCACTGAAGAGCTGTGGAAGCTTTATCATATGAAAGTTCAATACAAGAGGGAAACACCAAACTCATGTAATTTCCCTAAACTGTTTTACTAAAAGTCCACTTAAGTTCCACAGTGAATTGTTCTGCAGTGGATTTTCATCTTGCAAAGTTGAAATGTGTTTTAAAGTAAATGTTTGCAAAAGGTAGGCTGTGTCTTTCTAAACAATAAACCTAAATTTCTAATTTTAAAATCAATAGATGTGATGTGGGTCTTGGATTGGTTTAATTCAGGGATAACTCCACTGACGGACTTTGCATCAGTGTAAAAATCAATGTGATGTCAGAATTGGAGCCATGAGATTTCAGTTTACTTGTGAAATTCAGTTCTGAATGGGGTGGATAAAAGAAATGAAGATACAGAAATGAAGATAATCCTCTCTGAAAGAAAATGTTGGGAGAATGGCAAAAGAATAAAGCCCTAGCCTACGAGACTGTTGGCTGACATGAATGAGCCACACCAAACAAAGTCTTAACTTGCAGAGATATTACTAAAGCAGATGCACTGTAAGTGGAATCTTTTATGCCACCCTCATCTTTTGGTAAATACTGTATGTCCTGCTGTTTCAAGCAAAATGAGGAGGGAAAATCACATTAATCTGCTGGAAAAATATTGATGAAAGAATAAAGGCAGACTGGCTGAATAATAATAGAAATTTACAAGCAATTAAACTAACCATGAAATAAAGGTACAAAATAAGGTTCAGTCAGGGTAGTTTAATATGGGAATGTTGAAATTACTGTGCGTTTTTTGTATTTTTTTTCAGTTTATGTCCTATATAGTATTATATCTTGGCAGGACCAAGGAAAAAGTACCTTAATTTGCGTGTTAAAATCCAAAAGAAAAGACTTCTAGAAGTTTGGTCTGAAATGTTTTCCTGTTTAAGATCATAATATCTAAAATTGTGTTTGGATAGAGAGTGGGTTTTTAATGAAATTGCCAGTGAATGGAATTGTAACAAATATCTGAATCTGTATACCTTAAAACTGCAAAAGTCTCTTTGTTGCAGAATACTTTATCGAACAAATTTCCCTCAAATATGTAGTGCTTTTCTTTGTGAAATGGGGACACATGGGTGGGGAGGACTGAATTTAACTTCAGCACTACACACTCCATAGTCTCTGCTTCCTTTAACTATACTCATAAAATTGCTTTTATGAACCTCCTGCAAACTTGTTCAGCAATGACTGCCCAATAAGATTGTCCGTGCCCCCAAAGTTTTAGCTCTTTTTGTACTAGCAAGCTTCATAGCTGTAATTTTCCAGCAGTGCAGTTCCACATCTGGTAGCGACAGAAGAAGCTTTAGTTTAGAACAACATTTTTACCACCCTTAAATAACAGGGCAATAAAATATTTGAACATTAGCGATACTGATGTTGTTATAGATGAATGTAGGGTGTAAATCCTTATTTTGTTGTTATAGATGAATGTAGGGTGTAAATAAGGATTTTACAGTCTAAGATTGTTTTCAGACAGTATAATTACCACCTGCAAATTCCAGTAATGGCACTACCACGTTGACTCTGGTTTCCCTCAGTGACGTTTTTCATAACATTAGAAACATTACTATGCCAGCTCCCAAGGTGACTTGTGTGAGAGGCACCCCAGAAATTTTTAGTGGTGACTTTACTACCCATCTCTTGGTGACATCAGAAGGTAGATCTATTCAGATGTAATATATATGCTAAACGGTGGTATTGCTGCTGAAGTTAATGGGTGATAACTGTGACCGTTTAATACAGCCTAATAGTCCAATCCTGTAGACTCTTCCCCAAGAGACAGCTACGCAACTGATGAATGGAATCCATAGGTGTCTGAAGTAAGGTGAAGGCTGAAGTCTTCCAGAGAAGCTGTAGGACTCTTGTGTGCTATGAGCAGAAAAAACTCTGGCATCAGGGCTGACTTTGAGGTACTTTTGCTCTCTTCAGTCTCTTTGGGTAAAAATAGATTTGCTCGTGGCCTGCAGGCCAAAGTGGGCCACTGCCATGTCTGGTTTTGCACTGCCAGATGTTGGCCTGGGATTGCCCTGGGCTGTGTTTGTGACGAGCCTGGACTCTGACCTTGGAAAATCTCCGAGGTCAGAGCCCAGGCTAGGACCAAAGTGGGCCACAGCAGACTATTGTGTTTATTGAGGCCTGCCATGATAATGGCTGCCCTTCATGGGGGGGGGGGGGGGGAGGGGAGAGCAACCGCAGACACACATGTTTGGTGCCCTGATCCGGCCCAGACTCTGTCCGCCATGCAGTTCTGCCCTGGGGGCCTGGGGCTGGTCGTGATGGCAGCGTGCCACTGTAACATGTGTTTTTACCCTTCTTCTCTACCTCATTCTACATCTCTCTCTCTTTCCATCTGTTCTCTAGCCAATACCCCTTTTCAGTTTCTTCCTAGCAGCCTTCTATCATTACATATCTGTTTATCCATTAGAGCTTGATGAAAAACAGGATTTTTAATTCATTTGATTTTATTTATCTTATTTTATTTATTCTTACAAAAAAACCAAACCCATTCCTGCTGTAAACTTACGCTTCTGAAAATCTTCACTGGGATTCACTGCAGGTTTGTTTTTGTTTTTTTGGTGGTGCAACCTTTTTCCTGCCCTTCCCCTCCTTTTCAACTTATTTTTTCTGAATTTTTCACTACTTCTTTGAAACATTTTAATAAACGTAGAAATGTTTAGAAGATTAAAAGATTTTGTTTGATTAATAGGAAATGAAAATACTAGTTGGAATTTTGATTTTTTTATGCACGTGTACTCACACCTGCCAATTGATTTTAAAAATTGTTATTTTAAACCTCCCCGTCCCCTCGCCCTTAATCAGGAGACGTAAGATACCAACACTGCTTTCTCTACTTCATATCGGGTAACAGAGTGAGGTTAGAATTCCACATAATTGTGAACAAAATCCTTGATGGCAAACTTGGTTTCAAGATGTGGTCAGTGGAAATCATCACAGCAATCTTTGCCTCACTCTGCAGCAGCAAAGTCTACAATCTCATGTCTTAAACTTAAGACTTTTTTTCAGATCAATTCCATAGTGAACTAGTTCCATGGGTCCAAAAAGTTTGATGATGGCCTTTGTTAGTGAACCACCACACTGTTGAAAGAGAGAGGCCGTGTCTAGGGTGGTGAGTGAACTCGGTGTTCAGGAGAAGGTCAAGTAGTAGGGCAGAGAAAACATAGGGAGGGTGTTCTGGCAAACGATATACAGTGAAACGTCTATACAAAGAATGTGTTTTGGGCTCAAAAGGCAATGGATGTTCAGGGAGGGAGGACATGTTGGAAAGGATGATGCGTGTGGGAGGGTAACTGAAGAGGAGAGGTGAAAGAGGAGGAGATGAAGACCATTTTGGGATTGTGGTAGGCAGATTGGTAGGTCAGAGTGCAACAGTCGCATTAGTCTTTATCTTATCTTTGCTCTGAACATTAGTCTTCACCCCAGGTGGAAATTGTGAGATAATGTTAATGTGATTTTAGTTTGGGAAGGCAGCAAATTAAGCCACGGTATTCTCCATTTTCATATAGATAGTACAGCACACATGTTATGTATTAATTACCTCCATAAATTCAGTTAACCTGGCAAACAACAAAGATAGCTTTTTTGTGACATCAGTGTATTGGAGAATTAAACTGGATTTAGCATCTTGGTTTCCTCAATGTGACACTTAATGGAACCATTTGATTCTATCACTGTGTCTTTCTCTCGTTCACACCAATGCACTTAACTGCTTGCCCTGTGGATGGATATATATATATATATAGATAGATAGATAGATATTGTATGAATAAAGAAAAGGATATGAGAGCAAGAACATGGTCTACCTTTTATTTAAAAAAATGTAAAAAGAATTATTATTATGGAACAGGCCCTGTATGGGTGGCCCTCTTTAATGCGTGGTTAGAGCTGTTTAACTTTTTTTATTTAATTTTTTTTGGTCATATGATTAATTACAATTTGTACCTCTGCCCTTATACCAGCAAACTTGCTAAAACTATTTTTTGGGTGAAATTTTCCAAAATGTGATATCTCTCACTTTATATGACTTATCAGAGCCCTAGTAGCTGATGAATAATAATTAACTGGTTTGGGTTTCTTTTCTCGGTTTCAATTAGGGGTGTACATTTTGTATTTGTTATAATAACAAATCTAGCATTTTCATTATGGGTCCCTGGGCCCCTTATTGTTACCTGTTGCCCCCTCTCCCTTAAAGGAGGTAAGGGAGCGGTGCCAGGGTTCTACTTGGCTGGGACTAGGCAGGACCTCTGGGTGGGGGTGCCCTTAAGCAGTATGTGCTGAAGGGCCCTGCCCAGAGGGCCTTTTGGTGGGGCCCTTCGGTGAGGTCCAAGCGGTCAGGGGGACTAATATCCCTCTAATGTTTGCTGATGGAACTTTTTAGTGTAACAGGATCTGAGGGTGGGCAGGGTTTGTCAGGCAGGGAGGTAGTGGATGTCTCAGGGTGTGTTTGAGCTGTTTCTAGTTGGGGTTTGGGTTTTTTTGTTGAGTGTTCTTTTGGTTTGGTTATTGCATTTTGTAGTTTTATTATTAGGCTTCCCCTGGTGAGAGCAGGAGAGGGGGTAGAGTGGGGTTCCTAACTGGTGAGATCAGTGAATACCCTCTTTAGGAATGGCCCCCCCTGTGAGGGGGGGCAAGGATGGGTTTTATTCCCTGGTCAGAGGGGGGAATCAGTTGAGGTGGAGGGAGGGTTGATTGGGTGGAGTGGTTTCCTCCCCATCACACTGGTGGAGAGCCATTCCAGGACTGAGCTGGTGGCAGTCCATTGGGGGGCGGGGTGGCAATTAGGGTCATCCTGGGGAGAGGGGTCCATGGCCTAGGGGGGAGAAGATGTCATCAAGAGCGAAGGTACTGGTGGTTAGTACCGGTTCCCAGCTCAGTTCCCCTGGGATCATGTAACCAGAAGGATAAGGTTGCAGGTGACCCAGGCCTGTCCTTGGTGCGGTGTAATGTGAGGTTAGTGGCAAATAGAATCATGGATTATTGATTATTTATCTTAAAATTTTATATGCCGTCCCCTCCTGCCTCCGGCATCTCGGGGTGGTTCGCAACATTTTAAAAACATTTCAAAACATTAAAATAAACAATAATAATTACAATTAAAAAACCAATATAAAACCTCACCCACACCCCTACGCTATCCCAACCCACCCACCCCATCTCCCTTGGGAAAGGTCTGGCGGAAGAGCCAAGTCTTACATTGTCTGCTGAAAGAGGGGAGACTGGCAGTCGCTGTCAAGCAGATCTCCAACGGGAGGGAGTTCCACAGCCGCGGTGGAGCCACAGAGAACACACACACCCCCGCCCCTCATAGTGGTCACCTGGGAAACCCGGAGGACCCCAGCCAACCACAGGGGTCGTTCCAGGACCCGGAGAGTGAGGCGGTCCTGCAGATAGGTGGGGCCCAAGCTGTGTAGGTCTTTAAAGGTCAACACCAATACCTTATCTTGGATTGGGCCATTGACCTTGTACATGTGACGGAAACCTGGCTGGATGAGTTGTCAGGGCCAATTTTGGCTGACGGTCATTCGGGCTGGATATTCCAGCCAGCCCAGGCTAGAAGGTCGGGGGGAGGCATAGCAATTATTTTTAGAGATGGGTTGCTTGCTCGGAGGTTTTCGGTGCAGACCAAGTTTGGGTTAGAGGTTCTCCATCTTGTGTCTGATTTGGGTGGAGACGGGCCTGTGGGTCTGACCGGGGACAGGATTGGGATTCTGCTGCTGTATTGAGCACCCTGCTGCATGGCAGTATCCCTGACTGCTCTAGCTGCTCTGGTCTCAGACCTGGTCTTGAAGTCTCCTAAGCTTGTCATCTTGGGGGACTTCAAAATCCATGCTGAGGCCAGATTTCTTGGGGCAGAGCAGGAATTCATGGCAACCATGAGGCTATCCCAGGTGGTGGTAGGCCCAGCACATGAGGGGGGTATACTCTTGACCTAATGTTCTGTACTGAATTGAGGTGGGGAGCCTGATGATTGGGGGAGTGGTGAGTTTGCATTTGCCGTGGTTGGACCATTACCTCCTGCGAGCCTCCAGCTCAGCATGCCAACCTGACCATACGGCTGCAGGGCCAGTTAATGGTCCGCACTCAGAGATGTATGGAACCAGAAGGGTCCCGGAATGCTCTGGGGGAGATACCTGCTGCCTTTGATGCTCACGCTATCGATGACCTTATGGCATTTAGGAACATCTGGTTGGCTGAGGTCATTGAACCAGTGGCTCCCAAGCATCTGCTCCCGGCATTCCTTCATCGCAGGTCCCCATGGTTTATGGAGGACCTTGGGCAGCTGAAGTGCAAAGGGAGGCAGTTGGAGTGACGGTGGCACCGAACTCGCTTCCAAGATGATCGGTTGTGGTATTGAGCTTTTTTGAAGGCCTATGCCATGGCTGTGAGGGAAGCAAAGAAATGGTTCTTTGCTTTCCTCATAGCATCTGCTGAGTTGCATCTGGTGGAGCTGTTGTGAGTGGTGAGAGGGTTGGTCAGTCCACCCTGTCTCCTCTTGGAGCCATACTTATGTTTTCAGCATACTTGGAAGATAAAATAACTCTCATTGAGCACAACTTCGATTCTGCCACTTTAGATGCAGTTGCAGAGCCAGAGGTTAGGAATGCCCTGTGGGATGAATTTCAGTCGGCGACACCTGCTGAGGCACCTGTCCTGGGGTCTGTTCGGGCAATGACTTGTTAATTAGATCAGTGCCCATCCTGGTTGGTTAAGGCCTCCAGGGAGACATTGGGGCTGGTGGGGTGATTAACACCTCCCTTTAGGAGGAAAGGGTGCCAGACTGCCTAAAAGAGACTGTGGTTTGGCCCCCCCTTAAGAAACCTTCTCTTGATGGGGATGCCCCGGCAAACTACCGGCCTGTCTCTAACCTTTCCTTTTTAGGGGAGGTTATTGAACAGGTAGTGTCCTGGAAGCTGCAGGTGCATTTGGATAGTACCATTTTTCTGGATCTCACATAGTCGGGTTGTCATCCAGGTTATGGTACTATCCAAATGTACTATCTAAGCTGGTGACCTTAGTCTACAACTTCCTGGTAGAGCTGGATAGAGGTCATATGACCCTACTATATCTTCTAGATCTATCAGCAGTTTTCAGTACCGTTACTCACAAGCAGTTGGTGACTCACCTGTGGAACTTGGCTGGGGTTGATGGAACCGTGTTACAATGGTTCCATTCTTACCTTATCAGCAGATCACAGCAGGTGGTCCTGGGGCACTGTACATTGTCCTTGGGAGCCTTTGTATGTAGGGTCCCACAGGGTTCCATTCTATCACCTCTTTTGTGTATATGAAGCCACTTGGGAAGGTTGCATGCAGCTGAGGAGTGCGTTGACATCAATAGGCAGATGGCACCCAGCTATGTATTTGTCATTTTCATCAGACTCAGGCTCTGCCATATCCTTGATGTCCTGGTGTTTGACTTCTGTAGGGGATTAGATGAGGTTGAGACAACTGAGGCTCAATTCCAATAAGACAGAGGTGATGTTGGTGGGTGGGACTGGGAATCCAGGGGAGGGGAACTCTGTTATTGGGGGCATTCACCCTCCATTAGTTCCATCTGTGAGGAGCCTGGGGACACGCCTGGAGTCTCACCTATGCCTGGATTGCCAGGTGTTGGCTGTGGCCAGAGGCACCTTTTGCCAATTACATTTAGTGAGGAGGCTCCGCCCATATGTCTCAGACTTGGACCTTGCCACCATCATCCATGCTGCATTTGACACCGTTGATAGGGAGTGTCTGTGGCTAAAACTTAGTAGATCTCCAGTGGACAGTCACCTCCTCTTTTTATTAATCAGATTACATCAGGATAATGTTATGCAGGTGTGACCCACTTTGGATCAACCCCCCACAGGGGATATTCCCCTGGCTAGGGGTGTACACCAGAGTTGCATTTTGGCCCTGGCCCTTTTTATCTTAATTATTTAATTCCTTTCGTGGCCGGTTGCAATACACACCCTCCAAAGTTGGGAGTCCACAGGCTCTCTATAATGCTGTACACAGATGATACGTTCTTCTATCTTTGACCCAAATTGACTTGCGAAGAAGTATTCAGAGATTTGCACAGTACTGTACTCAGGAAAACTTGAAAATAAATTACACCAAGACAAAGGTCCTGATAGCTGGATGTCGTCGATGCCAACTTGGATGGCGAGTAGACAATAATTCAATAGAGCAGATCCAAACTTTCAAATATTTAGGGGTGGTACTTTTGGAGTCCGGTAGTTGGACCCCTCATTTCAAAGCAGCCATAGCCCAGGCTCGGAAGATCTCAAGTACCATCATCAGCTTCTACCATACCCGGGGAGGTAAGCTTATAGGGCCAGCCTTACAGCTTTTTAAGGCTAAGGTGATTCCGCACCTTTTGTATGCTGTGGCTATCTGGGGAGCCTCAGTTGTGGATAATCTAGAAGGCCCTCAGATTTCCTTTTTATGTTCAATCTTAGGAGTTCCAACTTGAGTCCCCCTGGTTATTCTGAGGGTTGAAACAGCGACGAAAACAATCAAATTCTTGGCCCTACTTGCCATACTTAAGATCTGGTTGAAAGTGAAAAGTTTTCCCCCCTGCACCAGAGTCCCTTTTGTCATTTATTTTTTATTCAAATACTTCTGATCCTGGGGATTGTTTCATGGAAACTGAAATATCCAAACTTGGCTTCTCAAGGGAGTCTTTGCTCCCTTTAGGTTATAAGGGTGCTGCGAGGTTGATTGGTCAGAAGATTGCTGACCAGGAGCTCCAAAATGAGAATTTCACTTTAGCATCCCAAAAGATTGTCCCAGGTTATAACCATATTAGATCAACTAATTTTCTGCCACAGTATTTAATCAAATGGACATCATGGCCCTATAGAAGAGCCCTTACTCTGATGAGGTACAATGTCTTCCCATCAGCATTTCTGATGGGAAGATTTCGTAGCACTCCAAAAGAGGATCAATTGTGTAACCATTATGATATGGCTGTACCGGAGACAGACACGCACGTAATCCCTTTTTGTCCTGCTACTAGTCATTTGAGGGCTAAATATATTGAATCTTTTGTTAATACCTTGTGTAAACAGTTGAACGATGACCTTGTAATGTATTGTTTGTTGGATGGTTGTGACTCTCCTCGCTCCTCTGCAGTTGCAGCATTTTGTGCAAACGTAATTTTCTTTAAGCAGCACAGGGAAATCGCCTCTTGCTTATAGTCTGTCTTAACATTCGTTAAGTAAGCCTTTCAAATGTTTAGTTTATGGCTAAATAGCCAGTTTCTTGCAGTTGTTATGGGTTGTTTCAACTCAATTGTCTCCCACCCAGTTTTAGCCACATGACGGTCTATTACAGTTTATTTACTATATGTTGTATGTGTTTTGTTTTATTATATTATGTTTTGTTATGGCCTACGGCTAACAATAAATATTTCACCTACCTACCTACCATTATCCATGCATTTGTCACTTCAAGGCTAGACTATTGCAATGTGCTCTACATGCGGCTGCCCTTGGTGACAGTCCAGAAGCTGCAACTAGTGCAGAATGCAGGAGCCCATCTTGTTATGGGGATGGGTTGCAGAGAGCGCATTACACCAGTACTCCAGGCACTGCACTGGCTTCCCATTGTCTTCCGGGACCAATTCAAGGTGCCGGTTTTAAACTTTAAAGCCCTAAACAGCTTGGGCCCTGCTTACCTGAGGAATTGCTTCACCCCTTGGGTCCCCAGACAGTCCTTACTAGCCCACGAGTGCCCTCCTGGAGGTCCTGTATTTTCAATGGGTCTGTACGGACAGGAGGGTGTTCTCAACGGCTGCATCGCTGTTCTAGAATGCCCTCCTGGTGGAGGCTCACCTCAGCCCAGATCTCCTAGCCTTCTGGCAAAGTTGTAAGACCTGGCTCTTCCATCAGGCGATTGTCAGGGAGGAGGGGGGGTGGGGGTGGGATGGCGTTTTTATGCACAGTCTATTGTTGTCATGTTGCTATTTGTGATTTTATATTTTTGTATTCTAGGTTTATTATTTTATATTACTGTTTTAGACTGAATGTAAGCCACCCAGAATCACCTGTGGCAAGGTGGGGGGATAGAAATGAATAAAAATAAATACAATAAAATATTTTTTTACAATAATGTTAATGCATTTAATAGTTACAAAAGCATTATGAAATTTCAGATTCATTATTTCCTGACCTCTGGCACCTGCTCCTCCTCTGCTCTGTGCACCTCCTCCTGTCGTCTTCACTTTCTGTACAAATGCTCCAAAAAGCAGATGTCTGAATCTAGTAAAACCTCTATAGTTTAAACAGAAGCGACACCTGCAAGTGACTTAAGAAAATATACAAATTGTGTTTTAAATCATGAAACTGATATTGGTTATAAAATTGGAACCCTTTCCCCAATCTTTCTGAAATCAGGCAGGGATGCTCCCTTGGTTAAGGGGGTCAACTTTTCTAGAGTTCATCCAAATTGGATGGAAAACAGATGCTACATATTGAAATGTGTGCACAAACCATGAAATGATTAAATTGCTAATAATATCGGGACCCTTTATCCAATGTTCCTGAAATTTGGCAGGGATCATCTCTTTCAGGATGGGTACAATAAGTTCAAATATCTCTCACATTACACAGAAAATTAAAGATGTTCTAGCTGCAAATGTGTGCACAAACCACAAAATGTCAATTGTCGACGCACCCCCTCCCCCCAAAGAAGACGAGGACACAGTATATGGGTTTGAACGGCCGCACTCTTTATTATTTAGCCAAAAGGGGGAAGAGGTAACCCTCCCACTTCCCCCTTTGAACTGGGGTCCTATCAATCTCTTATCCCTAACTGTT
>QEPC01006353.1:4046348-4069659 GCA_003113815.1 Sphenodon punctatus
CCCCCCCAGGGATCGAGTCATACTTACCGGCGGCTGCGGGGATGCCGCGGCCGCTGGTGCTGGGGGGGGGGCTTGCCTCGCCTCGCCTCGCCTCTACTGGGTCTTACTCTGTTCTTTTTGAAAACAAAAAGCCAGGGTGGGTGGGGGGTGTCCCCCCTTCCACCCGCTCAGCCTGGGAGGGGGAGGGGGAGGGATATTTCATTGGTTTCAATGGGGACACAGCGCCCCATTGAAACCAATGAAATAAATCCGGTACCGGCATACCGGATTGAATCCGGTTTTCATAGAACCGGTAACCGGTAAATCCGGTAGCCGGTAATGGGCCCGGGGTCCCACCACTACTAAATAATAATGATAATAAAATTATGAAATATGAATTGGTCCCTGGTGCATGCTCCTAGTTTCAACAAACTCTGATTACCTTAGACTCCCACTGGCTTCTGTGGGAGTATGATTGCTTAAGACCTATCGAGCTCAGGACTTCAAATAAGTCTGTGCTGAAGTTAGAGGAAAAGGACACTGTATAGGAGTGAAATATTTACACTATGAAATATTTGTTGTCTAGCATTGGCTGGGGTGGGGTGTACTTGACATTTACAATTAGGGCTGGTATTTGGTCCTCCGTTTTAATCAGAATTTGCGGAGGATCACCGTGCTTGACTGAATTTCACTGTGTACCAAGGAACTGAGTAATGTCCATGGTACTCGGTTCCTCCCTGATTAAGGGCAGGAAGAGGGGGCGGGGGCAGATAGGCACCAGGGGCAAGTAACCGGGCAAGCCAGGGGTAGAGAAGGGGAGTCAGCAAACTCGCCTAAATGCCATGGAGCCAGGTGCGCTGCTTAGCCTCTGCTGCTGTGTGTTTGAATGCAGTTTGAGCATGCTCCGTCTAAAACTCTCTGGGAGCAAGCTTGGAAATGTAGTCAGAATTCTGGGCCTTGAAAAGTTCTTCAACCCACAGCCAAAGCACCACCCAGAAAAGCAGGCTAGCAAATGTGGGACAATCACTCCAGAAGACAACCCCACGAAAGTGCAACTGTGTGCAGAAAACAAAACAGCCGGAGTGTACCCATACCCACAGCATGCGCCACCATCAGCAGTGAGTGCACCCACTTTAATCATTATGCCAACCAAGCAATGCACAAAAATTCAGGCTAGCAAGAGACATTCACTCAAGAAGAATACCACAAGCCTGTAAAACTCTGTAGCTGCATGGAGAGAAAAATTCCACCAAAAGCCAGGAAGCCTAGGCCCCATCAGTCACAAAATTAAGAAACCAGATATTCACAGACACACACACCCCAACCCACCCCCAGGGGCATCCTCTTGGCACGGCATTGGTACTGTGGCACTGGTAACTTGAACAGACCAGGCAAGGGGTAATGGAGCCAGGCAGAGAGATCCCTCTGGCCTCATGGTGCCAAGTGCTAACTAAGCAGCAGGCAAAACTAGAAGCAATGTGGCACCCAATTATTTTTAAAAAAACCCTGCATGGCATGGCATGGTAAAGGTAAAGCTAACCCACGTCCCCCAGTATTGGCCCTATGGACAGGACAGGCCAAACCATACCAGGCCAGGCATCCTTTCCACCCCCACCCCCTGCCAATTACTTACAGATCCAGCAGCACTGTAACACACAGTCAAATTCACCAAAGAGAATGGACAAAGTGGCTGCAGCCACTTTTATTTTGTCTGGCTAGCCAATCGTAAGTTTGGCATCTAGCTTGGCCAGCCAATCAAAACTTGCTAGCTGGTTTACTCAGCTGTCCCCTTCCATACCTGCCATCACTCAGCTGTCCCCTTCCATACCCTACTACCAAATATTCACTTGCTTGGAGGGGTGCGGGTGACCAGTTGTGAATTAGATCCGTGGCCGTGTCGGTCCTGGCTGGTGAAAGCCAGCCGGGAGTCATTGGGGTCATCGCTGGCTGGGGTTGTCAATGCCTCATTTAGGGAGGGTGGGATGCTTGATGGTCTCAAGACTGTGGTCATCCACCCTCTGCTCAAGAAACCATCTCTTGATGTTGACTTCCCCTTCCAGCTGTCACCCTATCTCTAACCCCCCCTTTTTAGGGAAGGTTATTGAACGGACAGTCGCCTTGCAACTCGTGGCAAATCTTGATGCTATCGGCTTCCTGGACACATGTCAGTCAGGTTTTTGTCCTGGCATGGCAGAGACTATGTTTGTGGCCTTGGTTGATTATCTCCACTTGGAAATTGATAGGGGAAATAGTACCCTTTTTGATTCTGTTAGATTTTTCAGCAACCTTTGATACCATTTAACATGGGGTGCTGTTGAAACGGCTGTGGGACCTGGCTGAGGTGTGCAGGACTGCTCTTGAATAGTTCCACTCTTTCCTGGATGAGAGAACCCAAGGGATGGTGATGGATGGTAGCTCGTTGGCCCTTCAGGAATTTCCTTGTGGAGTCCTGCAGGGTTCCATTTTGTCTCCATTCCTGTTCAGTTTGTATCTGAAACCCTTGGGCAAAATTGTTCAGAGATTTGGAGTGAGGTGCCATCAGTATGCAGATAACACCCAGCTCTATGTCTCCTTTTCATCTGACCCAGGTCCTACAGTCTTGGTGCTTGCTTACCTGGTGCCTGACTGCCGCTGGGAACTGGATGCAGGTGAGCCAATTGAAGCTGAATCCAGGCAAAATCAAGGTGATGATGGTTGGTCAAATTTGTGACCTGGGAAAGGTGGGAACCCTTGGCATTGATGGGGTCCAGCCTCCCTTGGTCACTCAGGTTTGCAGCCTTGGGGTGCTCTTGGATCCACTGCTGTGCCTGGATTTTCAGATTGCAGTGGTGACCAGGAGCGCTTTTTACCAACTTCGTCTTTTGAGAAGGCTGCAACGTTTGGTCACCATCATCCATGCCTTTGAAACCTCAAGACAAGACTACTGCAATGAGCTCTATGTGGGGCTGCCCTTGAAGACTGTTTGGAAGCTGCAGTTGGTGTAGAAAACAGTGTCCCACCTTTTGTAGGGGACAGGCTGCCGGGAACACATTACACTGGTGCTCAAGAATCTGCACTGGCTGCCAATAGACTTCCAGGCACAATTCAAGGTGCTAGTTTAACCTATAAAGCCCTAAATGGCTTGGGCTCCAGGTTTCTGAAAGACCATTTCTTCCCCTATCTACCATTGTGGCCTCCAAGGTCATCGGGGACACCCTCTTGCTAGTGCCAACTGCCCGTGAAGTTGCAGTTGCTGCGCCACAATTGAGATCTGCCTAAGCACAAAGCTGTTTGTCTTCCAGAGCAGATGTAAGACATTTTTATTTGGCGGGCAGGAATAGGGTGGGCTTGGGTAGAAGAGTTTGGGGAGGAAGACTAGTGGGTGATAGGTGGAGATAAAGGGTGGGCTGGGTGGTTGGGATGATGTGGATTTTAAATGTATTAGATTTGTATTTTATATTTCTTATGTCGCAAGTCACCCTGAGTCCTTGGAAAAGGGCAGGATAAAAATGTAATAAATAAATATTACACCACAAGTTTTACTTCCACTACGGGTTCTGCAATAGAAAGCTTCTTAAAAGCCCTTCCACAAAGCATTTGTAGTAAGAAATGTATTATTTGCAAAAGAAATGTATTGCTAAGTCTCTTTAAGTCTTGTATCACCAGTGGACCTCTTTGTGTCCTCTCTTTCTGCTGGCATATAGTTCTGTCCTTTATATTCTCCCTCAGGAAGGAAAATAATTTCTTCTGGTATTTATATTTTTGTGTTTGTAGTAGATGAATATTTGCATATTCAAAATTGCAAATTGAAATCTAAATTTCTGAACACATTTGAAAGGTTCCCATGCAAAGTGAGCGTGCCATCTTGCTTTTTGTTTAGCATTTGGTATTTGTTTATCTGGTAATTTTGAAGCATTCTGTACCATTATTTCTGCTGCAATCGCTTTGATAAAAACACAAAAGTATTAAAATGTTTGGCTTTGATCTTAGTAAAAAATCAAAATAAAAAAGTCAAAGTAGGAGTAATTGACATAACTCAAATATAACTTGAGCTGGACTAGATGTTTTCAAAGGGTGCAAAACTGAATTTGAGTAAGAACATAAGAAGTGCCATACTGGGTAAGACCAATGGTCCATCTAGCTCAGCATCCTGTCTCTGACAGTGGCCAATCACGGTGGCCTGGGAGAAGCCCCCAACAGGTCACAATGGGGAATCAATTCCTTGTTGTTTTCCCCCAGCTCCCACCATGTTCCCTGATCCTGTCTAGCTAATAGCTGCTAATGGATCTAACTTCCAGAAACTTGTCCAAACCTCTCTTAAACTCAGCTATAGTACTGGCCCTTACTCATTAGAGGAATCATATCTTTAAACTTTATTCCCAATTCGAAATTAATATTTGCACCAGCTTGAAGAATTATTTTTTTTGCTTTATGGTACTAATGAAAATTGTACTAATGAAAACTAGGTCCTGTTCTGAAGCATAAAAGAGAGAAAAATCTGTGTGAAATCTCAAGTAAGCATATTCGCTACAGTGCAGACTGTGCCCATAACTCTTTTCAAATGCTGCCTCAGGGACATCAGGACTGCTTTCACACATTACACAGTGGCCTATTATATTTATTTTTATTATAATTTGCTATAATACTGGATATTATAATTACGCAATGTTTAATGTGTGAATGCGCTGTTCCCTCTTTTATGCTGCGAGATCTTGGGTTGGTGTAAAAGCCACATTTGGTTGTAAACGTATGTGCTCCATTTGGTTTTCCACATTGGAGACCAAACTAAGCTAAACTTTGTTGGTATTTACTTAATTTGGGTTGTTTGGAGTTATTTTTGTTTTTGCTTGTACATTTGTGAAATCAACAGTTTAACCACAGATATTGGAAATGACACTTCCCAAATTCATAATGTTCTGTACAAAATCAAATGGGTATTGTACAACATAACAGCAGTATAGCACTGAATGATGGGTACAAATCTAGTTACATTGTATCTCTCTAAAGAATGTAGACAGACCTTGATCGGCAGCAGAATTCCTATTGATGTTACTGGGTGGCTTGTCTTGAACAACAGAAATATGTAGGCCAAAGCACTAAATGCTGTAGATACCTCAGTAGTATGCTTTGCATTTACCAAATGTCTGCTCTGCTGTAGGTATTGGGAGGCAGAAGAATGGTGGTGAGGGACCACACCATCTGTGCTCATAGGGCAAAACTGTACAGCACCTTTGTACAAAGGGGAACATATGGAGTTAATGGCCTTTTGTAGTCCGGTTAGGGGAGAGAGTAACATGGATATGGCCGCTTTGACCACATGCTCCACTAATGCAGTTTATTGGCCCAGATTAGAGGTTATGCAGCATGCTCTAGTTGCTACTGGCAAGAGATGCCCTCTTCCGTATCTGATAACATATTTGTTTTGATCTCCTACTCCTACTCCTAATAATAATTTCTATAGCAATACTAAGCATACACAGCGTTTTACAGTGACCGATTTTTTGGAGACGGGTCCAGGTCCAGTGGGCTTACAATCTAAGATGGACACAGGTGAGGGGAACACAGGGAGAGACAGACACACACACTCCCATTTATGACTTATCCAAGGCCACCTTGTGAGTTCATGGCTAGGGCAGGATTTGAATCCTGACTCTCTAACTTTGCCTTTTTAGGACACTGTCACCTGCACACAGATTCACAATATCGCCAAAGGAAAGTTAGTTACTACAGTGTTAACCATTTGTTATATATGAACAAAAAGGCCCCTGGGGTAGAAACATACCCCAATTCATTTTACCATGGGGCAGATTTGTACCCCGGCCTGGGGTAGAAATCGACACAATCACATTTTATATTAGTTTACACATTCAAGTAATTCAAGTGTTGAATGACGGGGGTAAAAATCTACCCCGTGAGTCATCCAACGTTGTATTTTTAAGCGTTAATTTGAGGATTAAAAAAGGAGACTACTTACCCAAGCAGTTCAGCAGACCGTTTTACATTCTGTCATTGACTGACTAGGAACTATTAAAAGTTTTAATGCCGATACTGGGCAAGAATAGCAGGCGGCACCACTCCTGATATTGGGGTTCCCAGATCAACAGCCCAAATAAAGCTTCAGAGCTGTGCTCTTCTGAAATATTGTGCATACATTAAAATGGAGGATTTCTGGCAACACTACCTATTATTATTATTATTATTATTATTATTATTATTATTATTAATTAACAAGCATTTATATAGCGCCAGCAATGTACCTGGTGTTTTACAAAGCAATTGAATAGACACGGTCCCTGCCCTAGGCTTTACAATCTGAGAGGGGGGGGGGGAGAAAAAGAAAGGGGAACAGAGGGAGAGACGAGGAATGTAACATTCATGAGGATGCGAGGTCTCAGGTGCACGCGCTTGGCTTGGTTACATCAAGAATGATGGCTGGTTGGTCAGTGTGGTGAGGATATGAGTACACAGATGCCCCTTGTAATGCAATCTATGGAGAGGAGACAAAGGGTGAAAACAGACATGACGCTAACCACCCTTGGTGGCTATTTTTCCATGTTGCAGGGCTGTATTGGTGCCCTATGCAGCCCTGCAACATGCATAAATAACCAACAAGGGTGGTTTAAGGGAGGTTAGCGTCATGTCTGTTTTCACCCAAAGATGGGGACCCAAAGCCTGTATGCTTGAACCCAGCAGGATTCTGTGAGCATTTGTAGATGAATTACAGTCCCTTTTTTATGTTTCTTGAGCAGCATAAAGTAAAATGACAGGCCAGCCTGGTCTATTTTGCATATACACTCATGTAGTTTGAATGTAGATTCAAACTGTAGGGAGCTTCTCTGTGTTTGGAAATCATTTGGAGCTACCCTTCACTCTTGAACTCGGTTCTTGTAGATTTTTCAGCATAGTTTAGGTTAGAGCTGCTCATGCAAACAATTCTTTCTCCATTGCCCAGGATTCAGTAGCACAATAACCTACTTTCTGACAAACCTATACTACTTGTCCTTGATGAATGTACATGATGGAGTATGTCTTCAGCCTGACTAAAACAAACTCTGCCTATTTTTTGCAGGTGCCATTTTACTCTGCAAAATGAATCATGGGCCGCCCTCTAATTGCCTCATCAATGTCTGTAATTAGATAGATTACACGTGCAAGCACTCAGGTTTTTGACCTCCATTGACTGGGTCCATGAAATAATCAGGTGCAAACTGTTCCTTTGTCAAAGACACCACTATTCAAAAAAAGGTTGTCAGCATGTCAACAGACAACAGATTTCTGCCTCGAAGTGCCTTGTCTGCTTCCCAGCGTTACACTGCACATTTTTTTTTTGGTGAAAATTGATAGTTAGTGAGTAGCATGACAATCCCCAAAGCACTCTGCCAACCCAAGAAGCGCTGAAGTGAAAGGTATTTGCCCCAGCAAACTCCTTTTGAGAATCAAGCAGCAAGAGAGCTGTTGTTACCAAATCTTTGTATTCCACAACTCAAATTTAGCAGGATCTCCCCCCCTCTCTCTCCCTCATATGAAGCTAGGATTATCATGTTGGTTCTGTTTTACATAGTACATTTTATTATTTTTTTCCTTATGATGCTGGCATGGATTGATTTTGTTGATTTAACTTAGGCTGATTTCAAACACGCTGCGGTGCCTCCATGGTCCGTGGGGGATGGGTGGAAGAGGCAGCAGGTGGGCAGTGTGTGGGTGGCCCATCCCACGGATGCCCACCCACCTCCACGCACAGAGCATCCGCCATTGGCGTGGGAGATGGATGGAATGCAGGAGCATGCACACAATCCCATGGACACCCCCTCCCCACTAACACACACATGTGGGCGAGGGGTGGGGGGGCTTCTGTTCAAAAAGGGTCTTAATTTGCATCATCTTAGACATGCGACCTCTTCTAGACCGTGATCTTGATCCTGATCTCCTCTGACCGCAGGAGGGCGTTCTTGGTGGCACTGGCTGCCCTACTTTTGTGGACCTCCCTTCCACAGGAGGTTCTCCCACAGAGCATCATCTTGAGGTGGTGTAAACATTTTTATTTGAAAAAAGAATTTGGCAGGCAGGGAGAGCAGATAGTTGGGTTTTAGCTAGGACTTAAGGGGAAGGTAGGAGTTTTGAGGTGAGGGTGGGAGTTTTTATTGCATGAATTGTACTGTTAGTGTTTTTATGGATTATAAGCAGCCTTGAGCCTCTGCGGGAAGGGTGGTGTATAAATTTGAACAAATAATAAATAAACAAATTTACACCCCTTGATTTCCCCTGGTGTACGTAAAACCAAACTCAAGGCAGGAGTTTGTGTTAAGCATTCTAAGGGCAAGCATTTGTTTCCACGCTACGAAGACGTTCTCAGTAATACTAAGGGCCTAGATGTTGAAGACAATTTAGAACCCTAATGTTCACATTACTTGCTGTACCACAATACATGTGCAGAGCTTCCTTGGAATGTCTGCTGTGTGTTGCTGTTCCAAGTTCGGGGAAGAGAGTCATCCTTATAATTTGGCATAAACCTGTGCTGAGGCAGCTCATTTTGGTTTCTCTTCAGTTGTGAAGCTGGCTACTGTAGATTCCAACTAGCCAGGCAGGAGGCAGAGCTCTTGGAAAAAGAACATGTTAATAATAGACAACATTGCTGGCATGTGGCCATGTGGCACAAATAGCTCCAGTGTACTGTACTATGAACAAGCCTGTTTTATGAAAGGACTAAAGCTATTGAATTTCCAGAGCTGGGTTTGTGAATGTTGCTCATTTTGTAGAGCACAGTGTTATTTCAATACTGGCAAACAGCTTAGGAAGCCCCCTTAACTTTTTCTTCAAAATCAGTACTCGGCATTGTCTTAAACTGTTAATTAGGTGTTGACAGCAGCAAGGAGTTTGTTACAGAAATCCTTATATCCCCATTTCTCACTGGTATGATGTTGCTGTTATATAACAAATGCCACCAATGACCCCCTTAAAGGGAAATACATGTTTTCAAAAGAAAAACTGTTGTTTGTTTTTTTAATTTTTTTTTGTTAAACATTGGTGCTTTCTACAATATCTGTTCAGCTGGAATCCCAGTTATGTCTTCCAAAATAACAGAATGACCAAGAAATCTTATGTAACAGTTGTCGACACCCCTTTCCCCCCCCCAATGAGACAGGACACACCAAGATGGGTTTAAAATGGCCGCACTCTTTATTCAAATCAAGGATTATTTAGAATTGGAATGGGTGGGGGCAACCACTCAAGTGACGTGGATCCAGCACGTCTCATAAACAAACACTTGATCTCAGGGATTGGCCGGATATACCATCTGGTACCAATCCCCATCAACTGAAACAATGTCTCCCCCTCCCACTTAACGAGCTATTGGGAGGGGGACTAGGCCCCTTCCAGGCTGGAGGAAGGAAGATAGTGTCCCAGAGCTGGGGACAATACGTGTCCCTACTGCCCTCGCGGTCACTTCTCCCAGGGGGTTGACTCCACCGCTTGCCATACCCTGCAATTGTGGCTGGTGTCACCCCCCCCCATCTCTTATGAAGATACCCCTTTCTAATTTTAACCTACCTAACCCTGGTGCTGGACCCCTGCCACTAAGGGGACACCAGCCCTGGCTGGATGGGCCCGACCCACACTTAAATTCCTTGGGCCAGAACTTCCCGTAGCTTCTCCTTAACTGCCACCAGATACCATTCATTCCCAGCTGGGGACAGGTACACCCCATTGCCCCAGTAAAGGTGTGGTCTTCGATGTGTAATGGCGTGGTGCCCAATCGTTAAACCCCCCAGTCCCATTATCCACCTTCCTATCTCCCTGTTGATGGTCTTCCTGGTCTTATCGATTTTGCATGGCAGAATCCCAAGACCTCCACTCCACCAGGTCATTCCATACTATGGTGACCCCAGGGAACATGTGTTTAACCTCCCAGATGTTCTTGATGTCTTTCAACATCTGTACACCTTTTACCTGCACCAGATCGTTCTCACCTAGGTGGATTACTATGATATTTGGCCGGGCGACCCCCTTTTCCCTTTTTAATGTGGGGAGCAACTGCCACCACCTCATGCCTCCGCGTCCCATCCAATGGATCTGGGCATAGGCCAACAACCCTAATTGTGTTCCCCAATCAAATTTCTCTGCCACCTTGCTGGCCCAGCAAACCAAACTGCGGCACACGATCCAAACCCTGCTCTGCTGTTGATGGCAAGAAACTGGGGAAACAGACATCCATTACTATTGACTCGAAGGAAGAGGGGATATATGCCCTGTATGCCTGGCTACGCCACCTGCCTATGGCTTGGATCTCCTGCTCTGGCAAGCCCGCTGTTGCAGCAAAACTGACCACCCCTATCCTAGAGGAATGGGTTCCAAACAGTTTCACTGGGATGTTAAGGGCCGCCAAGGAAGCACGCATTATTGCCAACAGCTGATATCTAGTGAGGAAACTACTGTCCACATGGCGAAAAAGCAAGCCAGGGACAGACGGGCGGACTGCTAAGTACTGTGACAGCACCTGTACTGGACACAATGCTGGGGACCCCCCTGCCTGAAAAAGGTGACCACAAACACCACTGTTAACAACTTGACCTCGGTCTCTGATGAGCAGATGCGGGAGAGGGTCCCGCACATACCCACCAGTAGCTGCAGCATTATTGGCAGTCTCCCATTGGAAGGGGGGACACCCCGCTCCCTAGCCCACACTTCCAATAGGTGTCTGTCCAAAAACCCATGGTCTGGCAGGGAGTGACCTGCTAAACAGCTCATGAACACCAGAGCTGACACTTTACTACTGATGGTGCCCACTGCCGCACCCGGACGCCTTATATCGAGCATGAACCGAAGAATCTGGTACTCCGGGATGGGGAAACCCAGCTTCCAGCCTTGGGAGACACAGTAGCCCTGGAATTTGGTGAAGGCTCTTCTGTATGCAACCCTGGTCCAAGGCGCCAAGGATCCCTGAATGGTGTTATACAGCTCTAAAATCCAAGGGTCCACGCCCACTGGGGTAAGGGCTCCAGGTCCAGTCTGGCTCCAGGTGCGAGCGAGCGAAACCGCTCCATCTGGAAGCAAGATGTGACGTCGGCCACTCCGTTATTGACACCCGACACAGGCCTGGCCCTAAATAAGATGTTGCAGCGCAGACATACCTACACAAATGCCCCAACTAGTCCCATGACCCTGGGGGAATGCGATGACTGGACATTGATAATGCGGACCACCGCCTGGTTGTCACACCAGAAAATCACTGCGTGATTAGGGAACTCGTCTGCCCATAAATGTACTGCTAGAAAGATGGGATAAAGCTCAAGGAATATCAAATCCCTAGTCACCCCATCCTCCACCCACGCCAGGGGCCAAGGGGCTCCACACCATCTATACTTGACTATCATGCCAAATCCCTTCCTCCCAGCTGCATTGGAGTGAACCTGCAGCTCAGCCTCTATTAGGAGCTCCTGCCTCCATAAGCTAACTCCATTGAAGCCCGCGAGGAATGAATCCCAGGTGTCGAGATCGTCTTTCATTTCCCACGTGACTCGTATGTGATGGTGGGGCTGGGGGTAGCCCATCAATTTGGCATATAAACATGACAAGAAGGCCCTATCTGGAGCCACCACCCTGCAGGCAAAATTCAAGCTACCTATCAAAGACTGGAGCTGCCGGACTGTGACCTTATGGGCTGCCAAACACCCGGCAATTTTCGATCTCATATCAGCCAATTTGTCACCTGGAAGGTGTGACACCCCTTCTCCCATGTCTAGTTCTATCCCCAAATACTGTAGGGTGGTGGCCGGATCTATGCACTTTTCCGGGGCTAAGGGGATACCCAAGCTGTCTGTCAGCACCTGAAAGGACTCCATCAACCGCCAACATTCATTTGTCCCTGTGCCACCGATGAGCAGGAAATCATCCAGATATTTGGTGATATCCCCTCCATCAGCTCGCAGCTTGACCAACCATTCAACCAGCGAACTAAATTGTTCAAAGACCGAACAGGAGATCGAGCATCCCATAGGCATGGCCTTGTCAAAATAGAACTGCCCCTGAAAATGGAGACCTAGGAGGTGAAAGCTCTCTGGGTGCATCGGAAGAAGGCGGAAAGCGGACTTTATGTTGCACTTTGCCAGAAGGGCCCCTGTCCCATGTCCCTTCATGAGCTCCACTCCTGTATCAAATGATGCATAGTGTACCGTGGACAGCTCCTTCAGGATGGCATCATTGACAGACCCCGCCCCCCCCCTCTTGGGTATGACAGATGATGTATCATACGGTACTCGCCTGCGGATTTCTTGAGAACTATCCCTAACGGTGAAACTATCCTGTTGGGGAGGAATGAACGGTCCAGCTATTCTACCCTTCGCTCATTCCTGATCAGTTTTTTTTCTTGTCCCACAGAGACTCTAAACCTAACACTGATTTTAAGTTGGGTAAAGCTTTGTGCGGAAGCATCTCACCTGCTGCTATCTGAAACCCCTCCCTGAACCTGCCAACTATGTAATCTACCTCAGCGTGGTCCGGGTGGCATTCGAGAGCTGCCGCCAGTTGATCAACCTTAATTGGCATTGGGGCCTTTTGTCAGAGCTGGCTGCCTGGCTCCTCCCTGCCTTCCTCTACCAGGTAGTCCTGGAGGGGCCCTCCCTTTGGTCCCTGCCCTGGCCCTGGGGCAAGCCATGACATTGTGAAAACCTGAACAGTTGGGGCAGGAATGCTGGAACCTGCATGCTGGCCGGGAGCATTTCCCTGCCTGCGTAAATTCCCAGCATTGGCTTGCCTGGGTAGCCGCTGGGCGTCGTGTGTTGTCATAAAAAAGGTCATTCCCTGGAGCGATGCCACCTTTTGCCAGTAGGTAGCCACTGTTAGATCTTGGGCCATTTGCCGCATCAACCGTGCAGTCCAACCAGAGGTTGGGTGCCTGGGTATCCCACCTTATTCCAGGGGGGAAAGCCACCCAATGACTAAAAGCCTCATTGTAACAGAGCTACGCCCCGGCAGGCCCCAACTCATAGGCCCGGTGGACTATGTCCACGTATTTAAGGAGCTCAGGAGCCTGGGAGGGATGCGTCTGCATGACCATGCCCTGGTAGATCACGAAGGCCACCGTCCAGTTAGTTCAATTTCTGTCGGCCTTGGGGTGCTTAAAGTGCTCCTTCTCCTTCCTATTCTCCGGATCCACAGGGTCGACTATCAGGTCCCTGAAGAGGAGGGTGAACAGGTCTACAAGCTCCCCCCACCATATCTTCTCCCGCGTGGCCAGCAGCAGGTGTGCCCCAATAGGGGCTGACACCACCGCATATCCCACTCCCGGAAGCAGATACTTCCCCGTCTCTTGATTCTACGAGTAATCAGGACCCGCTGGGGCACTGGGACCTGTCCGCACCTGGAGTGCCTGCCCTGCCTGAACTGGGGCTGTGAAAATGGGAATGGCCTGGCCACTCTGGGTGGCAATGCCTGAGCGGGTGACCGGTACCAAGGCCCCATTCCACCATAATAGCTGCATTGCCAGTTGACCCACTACACTCGCCCCTTCGGCTCCCTTCCTCCCCCCCCCCGTATGTTGGCTTAGAGAAGGGGCAAGGGGCCAGGTCTGGCATTGTGCCGCTCTTTGGGCAGCCAGGCCCCATCCACTGTGGTGCCCGCCCCTTGACTGGGGGATCACACCGAACCCCGGCACCACCGCCCCTGTTGGGGCATACCTTGACTCACCCCTGCTGCCATCATCTCCATCCTTGGTGCCACGCTGGCTCATAGTTCAGTCATTCTGCGGATCGCTTGCTCCAGGGCTCCTATACGTGGCTGGAGTTCGTCGTCCTTGCAGCGTTGGGTGGCCCCCAATCGATTAGGTTCCCGACCATCACTGCTGTAGTCAGGAAATGGAGGGGAAGGGACCCCCCAGCCTCCCCAATCGCCACTGGGTGCGGGGGGGCAACCAGCCAAAGGCTGCCCCACCCACACCCACCATTGATGGTGACTGTGGGGCCACATGGGCCTGGAGTGCTGGCAGCGGGGCCAATGTAGTCCCCCAATCAGGGCCTGCGGATGGTTCAGGCTGCATGCAGTGACCGTCTAGCACTCCCACTTGGGGATCCGCCTGCAACTGTCTTGGCACAGGAGGATCCTCTACAAACCTGGCTGGGGGATGCACCCTCCTGCCCCCCTCCGAGGTGGCTGTAAAGGTGCTGGATCTGCCCAGACCGTTGTCCCCACCTGGGTAGAGGTTGTCTCCAGGTCTCCTTGCAGGCCTGCTTCACTTGGACCCGGCTGGGAAACCCCTCACCCCTCCCCCACAGCCAAGCTACGCAGAAGCACCTCGCAGCCCACATGGCACTCCCTTAGGGACGGCTCTTCCATTGGGGGGCCTGGTGCATCCGAGCCCCTCGTGGCTGCAACTTGCTGTCCCCCCATACTGTCCCCCTTCCCCTACCATAAACGTGGGGGGGGAACCCTGGAGGTATCTCCTTGGCCTCTAAGCTTTGCTGTGGGGGAGGAGGGGGGCCCCTAACACCCCTGCGGGTATGTGGCTGCTTTCTGGGGGCTTTCTTCTTCGCCCCCGTGATCTTCCAAGGCTGAGGCCTGTCCAGTCTAGCAATGTTGCTGGAGCAGTGATGCTCCATCCACCGCCACCTCCGAACTGCAGAGGTGAGCGGCATTCTGACAAACTACACCGCCCTCCCCAGGGTGGTGCACCAATCAAAATGTGTACTCTTTGTGCCCACCCAGCCAGGGTTGCCTAGCAACCCAGGCCAGGTAATTACAACCTTGGCAATTACCACTGGCTTCCTCTCTAAACCCCACCCCCACCCCCAGGTGACACCCTTAAATCCTGCGGGGAGAGCTAGTAATAGTGGGAGGGGGAAATCCCTCTCCTTCCCTACCTATCATCCTGCCCCATTTGCTCCCGAGAAAGGGGCACGACACATTGGCCTTCACAGCCACAAGGAGCTGTGAAGGGGCAATTCTGCAAGACTACAGGATTTGAAGAGGGAAGACCAAGCTCTTCTGGCAACAATTAAAATAATACTGCAGTATAGTAATGCTATGCATTGAAATGAAACCTGGTACTCTATGCTATTGTTTACTTCCAGGAAAGGTCTAAGTCAGGGGCCAAATGCAGCCCGTGGTGAGTTTTTTATTAGGGGTGTGGACAAGGAACCAATTATTGAATTTGTCATTTTGTTATTTATGGAGCTTCAGGTTTCATAATTTTGTTACATATAGATTAATTATCATTATTGAACTTAACTTTTTTAAAATGTATTTATTTATTTAACTGTGGACTGATTGTACCCCTCATCCAAGGGATCATCCCTGCCAGATTTCATAAAAATTGGATAATTGTCCTGATTGTGCAAGCACTTGACGTTTGTAGTTTATGCACGAATTTGCAGCCTTAACATTTTTTGATTTCCATACAATTTGGATGACGTTTGTACTCCTTGTACCCACCGAGAAAGATATCATCCCTACCAACTTTCGGAAAGATTGGATAAAGGGTCCTCGTTGTATTAGTAATGTAATCATTTCATGGTTTGTACACACATTTCCAGGTGTAGCATGTTTGTTTTCCATCCAATTTGGATGACCTTTGGACAGGATGTTCCACTCACCAAAGGGATCATCCCTGCCAAATTTAAGAAATATTGGATAAAGGGTCCAAATTTTAGAAACAATATTAGTTTCATGATTTTAACCGAATTTGTAAATTTCCTTAAATCACTTGCAGGCGTTGCTTCTGTTTAAACTATAGAGGTTTTACTAGATGCAGACAGCTGCTTTTTGGAGCATTTGTACAGAGAGTAAAAAAGACAGGAGGAGGTGGGCATAACCGAGGAGGACCAGTGCAAGAGGCACTGGCACAGGCTTCAGTTGTTGGCACCTGAAGATCTGTGGGGGGCAAGCGTGGGGGAGAGTAGTTCCGCTTTTCTGAGCACTTGCAGTAAGGCTACAGCACACACACACACAGAGCACTGACCATGAACCACACAAGATCTAGCCATGGTGGGGGCTGTGCAGCTTGGAAGAAGCTTATATTTGTTCCCCAGTGCCCTCCCCCAGCCTCCTGATTGGCACTGCCATGTTGCTGACAGCACTGAAGAAAGAGCTATCCCAGAGTCTCCCTGATTGCAGTACTGTTAAGTTGGAAGCCTGGGAAGCATCTCCAGAGAATGAGCCTATACCAGAGATTCTCTTACGTTTGTCACAGAGGTGCAAGATGGGTTCGTGATGCCAATTGGCTGGCAGAAATGTCAATTATGTATCCTCATTCTGTGCTGTGCTCACTCCAAGGACCCCTGCTTGTAACGGTTACTAGAAACTTGGAAGCATCTGCTTAGGAAAGAGCCAGTAAGAGATTCTTTTATGTCCTCTGTCACAGTGCTGCAGGGTGTGTTTGGAATACCAGTGGGCCAGCCTGGATATGTCAATCATGTCTCTTGATAGCTGGGATGCTTCCCTCTTCCTTTCTTCCTGAAGTCCCTATTATGTCCTGAAATTTTAGTTTTTGTCCCAAAATGTTTAGGACTTGTATTTGCATGAATTCTGTTTAAAATGTCCACTATCTAGTGAATGGCCTGATATTTGGAATTTTGGGGAAGCTGTGGGTTTTTATTGTCTCTGGAAATCAGGCCATGAATTCTCTACAGTTGTGACCACTAATAATGCCATCAGCTTCATTGGAGGCATCTGCTAAAACTGGACTGTAAGCATTTCTCAGAAAATATAGTTTCATGTGTAACAGTTGTACATTCTGAATATCCTTCCTTGGACATTGCTCACTTCATGGGATTACAGGATGCAAATACACCAGATATATTTGGAATAATTTAAATAGGCCTCTTTATTAGCTTGTATTTGAATTTCTGGTTTAAAATCCATTGGAGCCATTGTTATACACATTGGCTAACTATATTGGCTTACCAACTTTGAGTTAGTCAGGTTAGCTTTCTAGATAAAACATGGTCTTTTAAGTGCAGCATACACAGTATGCAACGGATTTAACAAAATCAGTGAGGATGTTTCATTTTTTGGGTCAGCAGCCTTTTTGTAATCTGCATTAGTTATTTTTTTTTTCCAATCCAGTAATAATCTCTTTCAAAAAGAGGTTTAAAGAATGAACACCAAATCCGCATGTTTTATCACTTTAGTTTTTTTAGTTCCTAAACTTGGATTTGTCTGTAGATGATTTTTTTTCTACAGATTTGGAACATGATGAATCACGTTTTTATACATGACTTCCGTTTGTGTTAATTGCTTCTCTTATTGTGGCTTTGTGATCTAGGTTGTGATAGCTTTTATAAGAATGCAGCAATCTGTATTAATTGTGTTTGTCATGTATAGAGGTGTGAGGGAATGAGATGCTGTGATTCTCCTTCCCCGTGTGCCAGTGAAACTGAGATCTGTATCTCATGAGGCTTCTTAGTGAGCTGTGTGTGTGTGTGTGTTTAAAACAATTAAAATAAAAGTGCTGCTAGATAAATTTAAAGAACTACCATTCCCTTTAAGAACAAAGCCATGTCTGAAGAATTTTTTTGAAGGAATATTCTTCTGTACTAACTTTCAAGTTAGATACGTGGTACATCTTGGTATATGGGTTTGCTCCCCCCCCACCTTTTTTTGCCCACAGTGAAAGGCTGTATAAAATTTGCCCATCTCTAATGTGAATCCCATTACACAAATGATGAAGACGCAGAGCAAAGGGCAGTATATTTTACAAGGACTGTCAATCACCTCAGGTTTTTTCCTTGACTGATTTCTTCCCATGCTACCTGTCTTTTGTGGGCTACTTCTCAGTTTTTGTTAACTGAGGAAGGAAAAGAAAAATTGGCTGTGGTGAGCCCCTGGCTATCAAAGTAAGGTTGCATAAGGCTTCCTGGTATTTGCTATCAGAGGTGCAACATATATTAGACATGTCAATCTCCCTCCCCCCCCAGCATAAATAGAAAGTGACAGTGGATGTACAGAACTATACTCTGCATTGTACAAAGCAGATCAAAGTTCAGCATGAAACTCTTGTTTCTAAATGACAGATCTGGAGCATGGCATTTCCCCCTTCTTTTCTATAAATATGTCAGCATTGACAGATGTAAAGTGAACATGGAAATGTAAGGCATGTGGTTCTTACAGCTAACAAAGGCCCTTTTCACATGTGACGTGGTGGGTAGGGGAATGAGTGTGTGTGTGCTCCCTTTCCCACGGTGCATGCCCACGAAGCCTCCTCTGTTTTGTTGGATGGTTCCATGGGTGGGTAATGGGTGGAGGTGTGTGTGCACCCCCACCCACTTACTGTGGTGGTTTCACAGGTGAGCAGACTGCCCCCCCATGCACACCTGCCCACACACCCGGTGGGGGGTGGCATGTCAAAATAGTTGAAGATGGCAATTTGAGAAAAAAATGTGAGAAGTAAACCAAGACCATCGTTGTATCAAGGTATTGGCCCTTTTCACACAGACACTCTAACACTGATAAAATAGGTGTTACATTTTATTATACATATATTATACCCATAGCGTGCACCTGCAGCCCTGCAACATGTATAATAAACTGTAACACCCATTTTATCAGTGTTAGAGTGTCTGTGTGAAAAGGGCCAGTGTAGCATGAAACTACACACTGCAGGTGAGAACCTGCTTAATGCTCTGCTTACCAACACTTTTACTCCCTGTTGGAAAAAAATCCTATAACTAGAGGACCTGGTAG
Organism: Sphenodon punctatus; assembly: GCA_003113815.1. Taxonomy (NCBI): domain Eukaryota; kingdom Metazoa; phylum Chordata; class Lepidosauria; order Sphenodontia; family Sphenodontidae; genus Sphenodon; species Sphenodon punctatus. The sequence continues at coordinate 4,064,979 of QEPC01006353.1, forward strand.
CTCACTCGGTTGTTATCTAGATAAAGATGTATGTGCTACTGTGAGGTGAAGAACTATTTGAAAACATTGTATACTTTTAATTATTATTATTTTTTTAAGTTTTCAAAAGTTTATTTTCAAATTTCAGTTTCCTTGTACATACATTTATACAACAATAAGGTAACTAAAGAATAACAACATCACTTTTGGTACAACTGTCATCATTGTCCCATCTGGCTATGTTCACTTTGAAGGTTTCTTTTTGGTAAGGCCCTTCTCCACTTCTTCCTAGCAACTATCCAACTCTTCCTTATGTCTGTTTAGATGAAAACCTGTCCTGAATATGAACGACTCCTTTGTTGCATCAGGAATCGAAAAATGTCCTGTATTCTCCTTCCTCCAGCTCCTCTCCTTCTAACACCTTAATGATTGGGGCCGTATACTTTTAATTTGGTGATGATACAGAACCAATTGTGGCTGAAAGAATGTGTTTGTGAGCATATTCAGACAAGACACCCACCCCCTATACATTTTTCAGGGCTGCAGTGGTACCCTATGGATGCCCTGTAACATGTATAGTGGGTGGAGAGTGTCTTGTCTAAAAATTCCCGGTATGAGGCCTCTGAATTACTATTGCATTAGTGTAACAGGGCAGAGTCCCTGTGAGTAATTGGCTCATTAAAGAGATGTATCTCCAGGGCTAGTACGGGTGCCAGGTGGGGCCAGCTGATGTTAGGTGTTGCAGAGTCAGCCCAGAGTTAAAAGCCTAAGCAAGGTTCAGTCAAGGGCTGCTGTGGTAGAGGCAGAAGCTAGCTAGGGAAGAGGAGAAAGTGGGTCAAGCCAGCTCAGGGGGATGTTGCCTGAGCCAAAGGCTTGGACAGGCTTCAGGAGGAATGGGGACCTGGTCTGAGACATATGTGAGTGTTGAGAAACTGTAAGAGGCTTGACTCTGGCCTGTAAAGGGACTAGGCCCAACCAGAAGGGCTTGAGCTAATCCTCAGGATATGGACTATGTATATATAAACCAGTGTATGGTGTTGATATTTTACATAGAAGAATATGAGTGGAAAACTATATATACTGAATAAAAGGGACATTTGAGCTAATAATTCTCCTACATGAAGGTGAATAAAAGGGACATTTGAGCTAATAATTCTCCTACATGAAGGTGACTTGGGACAGGATCCTACAGAGACTTTCCCTGGGCATGACCGGACCCTGCTGCAATTAGATTTGTAACCCATCCTTTTCCACAGAGGATTCGGGGTGGCTTACAAAAAGTTTAAAAAAAAAAAAAAAAGCAGCAAAAACTAAAACAACCCAAATCCCTTGCCCACCCACCATCAAAAATATATTACAATATAAAAGTCACAATTTATGAAACATGAACTTAAAATCGTAAGAAGTGCCGTACTAGGTCAGGCCAGTGGTCCATCTAGCTCAGCATTCTGTCTCTGATAGTGGCCAATTTTGGTTGCTTTAGAGAAGTGTGCAGCATCAGTTTCCTGCTAACCATTCCCAAACCCTGTCAGTCAGCAGTCTCATTCCCCGACCAACTTGACTAATAATTGAAACCAGGTATGCTATTGGTCTTGAGTGGTTCTACTCCTTCCTGTTGGGGAGGTCCCAGCAGGTGGTGATGGGTGATTGTTCATCATCCCCATGGGACCTCCACTGTGGTGTCCCACAGGGTTCTATTCTGTCTTGTTCAACATGTATCTGAGACTGCTGAGCAAGGTCATTCAGAGGTTTGGGTGAGGTGTCCTCAATAAGCTGATGACACTCAGCTCTACCTCTCTTTTTCTTCTGACCCAGGTCCCACAGTCTTGGTGCATACCCAATGCCTGGCTGCATTCATGGGCTGGATGAGAGGGAGCTGATTGAAGCTGAATCCTGACAACACTGAAGTGCTGATGGTTGGCTAGCCCTTTGACTTGGAGGGGATTGGGACACCAGTCAAACTCTGCTTGACATTCTTGCTGGTTCCCGATGAGAGAGGGGGTGGTGGTGTTCCTGTCTTGCCACAAGACAACCCCCCCCCCCCTTCTCGTCATGAACTGGTGAAAATTTGAGGGGGTGGGGCAGGAGCCAGGATTGCAGGCGGGAGCCAGAGCTGACCAGGGAGCAAAGACAAGTACCCCATGGCACCTCTGGCCCCCGCCAGGTCTCCCAGCCTGGAGGGGAAGAAAACGTTCGGGTGGGGCCAGGGTTGGGGGCTTAATGGGGGTCGGGCAGAGAATTACTCACTGTTCAGGGGGGTCTTGACCCTGCCACTGGGATCTACTACTTCTCACTGCTGCTTGGATTTTAAAAGGAGGGGGGGGAAGCACGGTGCATGTGCAGAACTTCTCAGTCCTGTCTGCCCTCTTTAAAAATGGCCCCTGCAGGGCTGAACATGCGCAGAAGAGCTGCTCAGCCCTGCAGAGCCATATTTGAAGAGGACAGACCGGAATGAGCAGCTCTGAAATGCCCAAAGCCTTTTTTCTCTTTTTAAATCCAAGTGGCAGCACGACATGGAGTCCAGCAGGGTCGGGACCCCCCTAAACGGTGAGTAATGTCCTGCATGAACCCTGTTAGACACCGAACCCTGGCCCCACCCAAACATTTCCCCCCCCTCTCCCCAGACGGGGCGGCCTGGCAAGGGACGGAGGTGCCTAGGGGGGCTTGTCTTGGTCCCCTGGTTGGCTCTGGCTCCTGTGCCAGGCCCCTTCCCCCCCCCCAAAATCCTGGTCCTCTCGAGTAATTTGCAAGAACTCGAGGGGGGGGGGAAGAGAACATCTGAGTTCCTGGGGACCCCTTCAATTCTTGTGAATTACTCATGAGAATTCTCCCTCCCCCCCCCCCCCCCACCCCGTTTCAGCCCTACCTGTTACTAATGGGATCTGGTTTCCTCTGGTCAGTCAGGTTCGCAGCCTCTGAGTGCTTCTGGACCCCTTTTTGTGCCTGGATTATCAGGTTGCGGCGGTGGCCAGGTTTGCACCCTCGGAGTGCTTTCAGATCCCTCTCTATGCCTGGAATATCAGGTTGCGGCAGTGGTCAGGAGCGCTTTTCATCAGCTCTATCTGGAGGAGGCTGTGACCTTTTCTCTCTGATTTGGATCTTGCCAAATCAGATTCCAGATTCTTAATCCTGGGGTCCTGTTTACATTGGGGGCGATCCTATGCCATGTGTGAGCAGCGCACAAGCCATGTGTGCGTATGTGCATGGATCCTGCATGCGAGTCCATTGTGGGGGACATTTACAACTCGGAATAATCATAAATCCAGGATCACAGTGTACATATTAATACAGGTTTAGACTAACATGGATTACTGACAATTCCCATGGTGCTTCGTTGCTGAGCTGCTTAATTCCATTGCCTTCTTCCACTATGATTTTTGTTCCCTTTAGAGAGATTGTTGAATGATCCCATGGCTAACTTATGTACCAGGTTTGGGGGAAGAGAAATAAAAACACTGATTTCCTGGCCAGAGCCCCAGAAAGCGCTGATGACTAGGGCTACAATTTTGTCACGGGGGTAACGGTTTTAGTGAATTTTGGCTGACTTCTGCAATTTCCCTGTGACTCCCGTGAAATTCCCCATTTTACTTGAAGAAGCCTGCACTGAGTCGAAAAGCCAGCTATATTCCAGCGAGAAGAGTGCGCCCTGAAGAGCCACAATGCAAAGAACAGATGCAGCGGCTCCAAACCTCTCCTGTTAGCCAGAAACCTAAGCACTGTGGAGTAATGCAGCAGTGTTTCCACTGAGCTCTAAAGTCCTCCTTTTGCAGAAGGTGGAGCTTTGGGTGTGGCAACGCAGCTGCATGACATGGTGTCATCATTGTTGGGGGCAGGGGTCATTGACTGTTCGTCAAAAGGTGGGCAGGAGCGGCAAAGAGCAGATGGTAGCATTTCCTCTGCCTCTCCTCTGTGTCTTTCTTGTTAACAGGGGGTCTTTCATCACCCTGTTACCAAGGACTTCTTGTCTTTGCTAGGGGATTTTTTTTTCTGAGGCTTTTCCCTGGACTTACAATCCAAGGAGGGCGATCCCCCTTCATTTCTCCTGGGCTTACAATCTAAGGTGTGTGTGTGTGTGTTACCCTTCATTGTGTTTTTTGCCCCTGCACTAGGAATAAGACTCAGAGACAAAGGATATGGGTAAAACTGGCCGCAGCTGTTTTATTGAATCCGAATTTAATTAATAACCTGTTAAGAAACAAGACAACAAGTTACGCCAATTGAACTGATGAATAACGGTGGATAGACTTAAAACCAATTACCCTGCTTCAAATTGTTTCCCATGCCGAATTGTGAGGCAATTAGAATGCCAATTAGATTCTGCTTAAAATTAGACCAAATTAACTTGGGTGAATAACAATAAAGGGGGGAAGGGGTGAAGAGATGCCATAACTCAAACCTTAAACTATCTCTCACCCCCACCCGCGTTCAGTACCATACTTCCAACCTTCTGGATTGGAGATACCAGTCCAATCCCCCTCCAATGGACCGACTTGATCCATTCTTCCGAAGGACAGACGTTGCTGCTGCAAACTTCGGGACCGCTTAAATCCTACCCGTATGCACACAACGCCTGGCCTTCCGTCCTGTGATAATTTGGGGCGCCCCTCCCCTAAATTACTCACCAGGTACCCATTGCAGAATGATCCCAATCATCTGCCCATACACCCAAGGCCCTAGAGCCCTTTCCATTTTTAAACCTATG
>QEPC01006353.1:4074862-4091979 GCA_003113815.1 Sphenodon punctatus
GGGGGGGGGGTGTAGGCAAAACTGCCCCACTGCTAAGTACCCTTCAGGCAAGCACCAACTCTGGCCTGCCAATCCTGCCCTACCACTGACGGCAGGATAGAGTGTTTGGGCCCTTTTACAATGAAAAAGGGGGGGGTTATGTGCGAGCCTGCCCCACCACTCAGCCCCTTATGTGAGCACCCTCGCTCAACTGCCCCCTCTGCCCCGCCGCGAGACAATTCCCCAAGCCGGGACAATTCCCCGAGCCCCGATCTCAACCAGAGGGAGGGGGGGACCCCCCGCCCAACCAACAACTCCCAACCGCTCAAACCAATCCCTTCTTCCCTGCAAACCGCTCCTCTGTCGCCAATGGGGGGGGGCGGTTAGAAAGGGGAACCCCGGCGCGCCGACAAAGCCGTCGTCTTCAGCAGCGCGCCGCCAACCAAGTGAGGGGCTGCCCGACGCGCTGCACCACGTGGCCTCAACCAGCCAATCAGAAGAGCACATTTTTCGCGCCACAAACCTCGCCGCTGCAAACTGCAATCCAGACGGATTGCAGCTTGCTCCTCGTGCGGCCAGCTTGCTCCGTCCCCACGCGCAGCAGGAAAGAACAGGACGCCACCCTGCAGCCTCATTTCTTTAGAGGCGGGCCCAAACTTCCCCCGCAGCGCACAAGGCACTTAGCGGGGGGATTTTACCCATGACTTTTCCGTGACTTTTATCATTTTTGCTGTGACCCAGTCATGACTTTATTTTAAAAATTACCATGACAGAATCTTAGTCTGAATGATGACCATAGAGGCATTCCTAGGCAGAGAGGTTGTTTGCTCTATCTACTGATATACTCATTTCATATTTACACAGACTTTAACATGGGTTTATTTGAGCCTGGGTTAAACAAATACTTGAAAATGAGGATGACATTAAACCTAGGGTCAACCTTAACCTGGATATTTTAAACTAGGATTAGATGTTTAGACGGACATATAAACCAAGGTTGAGAGATGTTATTTTGGATTTAGTGTCCATGTAAAAATGGCCATTAATGATCATATAAACAGTTATTCTTGAATAACAACTCCTGAATGACAACTCTGGATTTACAGCTAATTCAGACTAACTTTGATTGTGTAGAAACAGACTGAGTTGCAACCTATTCTCTCTGCACAGTAGTAACCCAGATGCTAGTGAGCAGGAACCTGAGTCTCTCTAGAAGCTTTTGTGTCAGAGGTTTTGTGTATGTGCACAAGGGGGGATGAGCATGTAGGAAGAAGAGGCAAAGTCAAGTGTGCTTACTAGTTTTGGTGCACCAAAGACAAGCTTTTTCACTTAGACTTGGGGTTTTTGTTAACGCCGACTGTTTATATGGCTCCTGAATCAGTGTCAAGTACCGCTGTTCTAGAGATTGTATGATCCTCAGGGCAGAGGCCTATCCTTAAACTTGATGACTCTGCATTTGTCATGATACTGGTACAATCTGGGCATGAGTAGGCTCAGTTGAGACTGGACACCAAAGTCCGAGGTGGACCTTTTCAAGCCAACTCAACGCTGCTAGGAAATGTTCAGAATGGGTGAGGGCAAGAACGGTGCCATTGTTCCACTAAGAAGGAAATTTTCAGAGTGGGCAGGAGCATAATCCTGGCCCCACTCACTCTTGAAACTTCCTGGTATGGTTGCTGCTGCTGGGAACTCGGGTGGTGCTGCCTTCATGGGTAAGTCATGCCCCCTTGCCCTTAGGGGAGGTATAGTTCAGTTGTGAGCCTAGGATCTCCATAGCCTTGCTTTGCCACTAGGTGTATTATTGTGAATAATAATACAATTAATACAAATAGATTTGTTCTGCTTCTGAGTCGCAGTTCTTTGGCACTGGGTGCTGTAGGAGGACCCCAAGACAGCCAGTGGATATTTCCTACATGCCTCAGCAAATTCTCTTTTCATGCCAGCTAGATAGAATTTGGGTATGTTTGCTTCTGGATTTAGCAGGGCCTTCTATTGATGTCCTACTTTGTGAATGTTTCTGTGGCAAAAGTCATGCCAGAGCTATTGACGCTAAGGGCGTTGGTTTAGACGAGACGCAAATGGTGGCTGAGCCCTTTATCAGCCGCCATTGTTGCCGCTCGTCTAAATTCTCTGCGTGCTTGAGCGTCGGCTCTCTGCCTCATGAAGCCTGACCGGCAATCCTTCCCCCTTCAAGGCAGATCGCTGCTGTGCCGGCTTTATGCTGCACTTCCGGGTTCTTTGCCCGAGTGCGCATGCCCAGAAGGGTGCGCATGCGCACAAACACTCTACGCTGTGTCTGATGCTCTTCTGAACATCAGACATGGCGTAGAGAGGAAGGCGGGTGCCCGATGCCGGCACTGAACAATCCCGCTTTTAGGCAATCCCGCTCACAAGTGCCCTAAACTCTGTGCACTGTTTAAGCCTTTAGCCCAAGACTCTGTAAATTGGGAGGGGTGTGTGTGCTTCATTTTAGGCCTCAAAGTTAGTTAACAGGTGTTTTTTAAAGAGCTCAGCATGTTGGGAGTAAGTCTTTTAGTCATCAGTGTTGTAGTGGGAGCCATTGAAAACTGCAGAGGGAGTGTGCCTGCCATGTTGATGTTGGTCCCAAAAATAGGTAGTAGAGACAAAATAGTGTGGTGATTATCTTTTATTGGACCAATTCAAGGTCCAATAAAAGGTGGAGGTTCGCAAGCTTTCAGACCTCACCGAGTCAGAACTGCAGACTGAGCTAAGCAAGGTATATAAAGAGACGGGGAACAATACATCATGGGAAGGTAGGGACAGAGTTGGGGTGGGGTAGTTACATTTGAAAGGGTGAAGGGAAGAGTCAATCAGTAGTCTCCAGGAAGATTCCTGTGACTGTGAATAGTTTAGGCTTGCAAATTTCTGTAGTGGCTTGTGAAATCCATGTCTTGGTTGCGTCCATTGTTTCTTGTATCCAGCAGGCTGATGAATTTTTGTTGAGCAAAACTATTTTTTGAGCAAATGCAAAAATGACATCATCCCCAATGGACTGACTAGATATAATACTCTGACCACCACGTACAACTCACCATATGCAGACCAACTCTGCAGAAGGTCTGCTGAGAAACCACCTAATATGCTTAACATACCATATCCTAGACACACTAAGAAATCTGTCATCCATAATCAAGTCCTCGGAATCTGTTTGGAGGAAAAACCCGTGATGCTCACCTGGTCACACTAAAAACTGCATTCACCAAACATGGGCACTCCATCAGAGAAGTGGACTGCATAATAGAATGGACTATCCAGATACCTCGAAATAACCTACTACAATACAAAAACAAGGAACCTTCCAGTTGTACCCCTCTAGTTGTTGCCTACCACCCCAAACTGGAACAGATACATGACATCCTCAAACAACTTAAACCTATATTTGATGGGGATCCTACCCTAAAAGAGAAATTTTCAGAACCCCCTCTTCTAACCTTCAAACCACCCCCAACCTCTCCCAACTTATTATCTACAGCAAGCTCCCCGATACCAAGAACAGCCCACAGGAACCAGGCTGTGCCAGGACCGAAGATGCAAGACCTGCCCACACATCTCTGCTGCAAGTAGCATCCAGGCATCCTGTGGAAATCCACTCCAAATATGCGGAAACTATAACTGCAAATCCAATAACCCAGTCTACCTCCTCCAGTGCACCAAATGCCCCCACGGGAACTACTCAGGTGAAACCCACCAACCCCTACACAAACGCATGAACTCGCACAGGAAAATGATTATGGACAAGAGCACAGATTCTACTGTTGGCATCCACTTTTCCCAGAATGACCACTCCATTTCTGATCTCTCCACCTTAGTCCTGAAAGGCAGCCTTCACAACACCTTCAAAAGGCATGCCTGGGAACAAAAATTAATCAGCCTGCTAGATACAAGAAACAATGGACTCAACCAAGACATGGGTTTCATAAGTCACTACAGAAATTTGCAAGCCTAAACTAATTGCAACTTTGCAAGCCTAAACTAATAGTAGTCACAGGAATCTCTAACTCCCCCACCCTTACTCTGTCCCCCTTCCCTTGATGTATTGTTTCCCAGTCTCTTTATATACCTACCTTGCTTTGCTTTGCTCAGTCTGCAGTTCTGACTCCTGACCTGCCTGACGAAGAACCCTGTGAGGTCCGAAAGCTTGTGAACCTCCATCAACCTGAGTAGGTCCAATAAAAGATATCACTGTGCTATTGAAAATTGTGGCACTATACCAGGTGCTGAACTCTTTGGAAAGTCTGGTTCTGCCATCCTGCCTGCCTACATGTGAGAATGTGACTTCCTCACAGCTATAAGAGGATGCAGTTATGATTTCCCTACAGACTGTAGTATTAGTAACACTTGATTTTCCCAGTAATATCCTCACCATGGTAATTCTCACTGATTGCAAAAGAAATTAAACAGTGGAGAATAAGGGACAATGCGTTTACCTTCCAACTCATTCATTGAGGAGTAGGGCTGTAGCGGAATATCGCAGCGGTAGCTATTTCCGGCGGAAACAGTGTTTCCGCAATTAGTGGAACGGCATGGCAGAGGCTTTCATTCCGCGGTTTCATTCCGCGGTTCCGCTTATTTAATTCCGCAACTTAGTGGAATCGTGGAAACATGACATTTTCGCGATTTCCGCAATTCCGCCAGCGCCAAAAAATAGTGGGATAGCGGTTTTCCGCGATTTCCGCAATTTTTCCACGATTTTTCCGCAATTCCGCGATTTGCAGAATTCCGGCGGAATTAGCGGAAGATCCGCAGAAAAGTCGTGGTGTGGCGCGGGCAGTTCCGAAATGGCGGAACGGAATCGCGGTGCGGTAAAAGCTGCTGCCGCATCAGCCCTATTGAGGAGGAACACAGTTGTGGGGATATATTCATACAGGAGAGGCCTGGTTATCCATATACCACGGATCTGGCAGATGCTTCACTCATCCAGAGGGCATTGCTTATCTATCGGCAGGATGAGCGAAGCATTTGACAAGCTGGAGTGGCCGGGGGAGAGAGGAGAGCAGGAGACCTTACCACGCTGCTTTCTCCCCTTCCCCCCCTTGCAACGACTTCAGGTCCACATTTTTCTTTGGCTTACAGGTTCAGAAATGGTGTTCACAGGGAAAGCAGGGGCTGAAGTGAGAGGCAGAGAGCACAGCAGGTGAAGGTAGGGAGTTCCAAAAGGTCACAAGGTCATCGAGTGAGCGGCCATCAAAGAAGGAATATCCCCCAGAGCATTACGGAACCTTTCTGGTTCCATAAGCCTCCAAGCTTACAAACAGAGGAACCCTCTGACAGAATTGTCTAGACTGCGTAGGAATGGTTATCTCTTTTTTTGTTGAAAGGTCATCATGTTGAGACGTTAAAAGACCCTTGTATGTGAAATGAGATTTCCAACTATTCTTAGTGCCAGTAATCTCTCTCTTAAAAATAACCCCCTCAAAACTTTTTGTTGTAAATTCTAAATATTGGACAACTGTGAATCAATTTATTGCAAAGATAACAATGCTGTTGTATTAAAATTTCTTATTGTTTTGTACTTATATGGAGACAATCTGTCTTTCCGTGTCAACAGCCACATTGGGTATTTTCAAACGTGACGGGGCGGCTTCGCCCCTTCACGGAAGCAACCCTCAAATTCCCCGGCAGGATCACTCCGGCACGGCCAACAGATGTGCCGGGGGATCCCGGCGGGGAATCGGGGAGGGGGTGGGGTTGCACGGCGCAACATGCGGCCGCATGGCCCCGCCCCCTCCATGCTCCCTCGCCGCCTGCCCTTTGGGGAGACGGGTGGGCACCACAGTCAATGCAGCTGCATCACCCGCCCGAAATTACCACGGGCCGGAATCCCAGTGGGGATTCCGGGCTGTGATTGCCATCCAGATGTGATGGGCCCCTTCATCCCCACCAGGAATCTCCTTCACCACGCGATCAGCGCCGGCCCCACGGATTCAGCCGATCACGTGGTGAATGTGATTCCTGGCGGGGATTGAGCGTGACAAACATCTGGGGGGGGAACTTCCGGTTCCCCAACAGACGTTACAAGACCATTCCCCACCACAGGGTATTGACTGTAGTTGAGCGTGATCTCGTAACGTCTGAAAATACCCATTGAGTCACTTGCTCTTGTTCATAGAAATATATGTGTATTTTATGGAAGCAAGCACCTGTAGGCTTGTCAACTAGATCACAGTGAGGAATTGGATAGATTTTAAAAGATCATATTTTGTCATGGACGGATCATTATCTCCTACAGGCCAGCCTCTCAGCGCACCACCTCCAGAGGGGGATTGGACCAGTTAGGTTGGTCCATCCTTGGAGGCTGATGGAACCGCAGTGGTTCCAGGAGGCTCTGAGGGAGTTAAGCTTAGACCCTAACAGTTACTCTGTCAATGAGCTGGTCCAGCATTGGAACATCTTGATGGGGGAGGCCATTGACAGGGTGGCGTCGAGACGTCCCCTGCCTCCATCTTGTCACCGCAGACTCCCTTGGTTTACTGAGGGGCTGCAGTGTATGAAACAGGTAGGCAGGAGACTAGAGTGACGCTGGCGTCAGACTCACTCTGAATCTGACTGACTTCTTTATAGGACCCATTTGCGGTCCTATGTTGAGGCTGTGAGGATAGCAAAGAAAGTATTCTTTGCTGCCCTCATAGTGTCAGCAAAGTCAAGTCCAACGGAGCTGTTCTGGGTGGTGAGGGCTGATCAGTCCGGCCTTCCTCCGCCTGGATGGGGACTTGTCCCAGGCCCGCTGTGAGGAGTTTGCCATCTACTTTGCAGACAAGATCACTCAGATCCAGAGTGACTTTGAGGCTGGAGGCAGTAGGTGAGGAGTGCAAGGTTATGGGGGCACTGTCTGGTTTACCTTCTTGGGATGCATTTCAGGAAGTGACACCAGCCAATGTGGTGAATGTCCTGGGGTCTGTCAGAGCCACCAGTTGCGAATTAGATCCATGCCCGTCCTGGTTGGGGAAAGCCTCCAGAGAGACTTTGGGGACAGTGCTGGCGAGGGTAGTCAATGTGTCCCTTCGGCAGGGGAGATTGTCAGCCTCCTTGAGATTGGGTGTGGTGCGCTCCCCAGCTGAAGAAGCCATCTTTGGATGTGGGCACACTTGCCAGCTACTGACCCGTCTTTAATCTTCCTTTTTTAGGGAAGATTATTGAACAGGCAGTGGCGATACAGCTCCAGGCGCATCTGGATAACACTGGTTTCCTTGACCCTTTTCAGTCTGGGTTCTGTCCCGGCTATGGTACTGAGACAGCGTTGGTGGACTTGGTGGATGATCTCCGCCGGGAGATGGATGCAGGATGTTCAACTTTTCTGATCCTGCTAGATCTCTTGGCCGCTTTTGACGCAATGGACCATGGGCTGCTATTGAGACGGCTGCGAGACCTGGGGGGTCTGGACGGGACTGTCCTAGGATGGTTCCGCTCATTCCTCTCTGGGAGAAGCCAGCGGGTGGTGCTGGGGGCTGAGACATCAAGCCCCCGGGCCCTGACCAGTGGTGTCCCACAGGGTTCGATCTTCTCTGTTATTATTTAATGTGTATATGCAGCCCTTGGGGGAGATCTTGAGAGAGTTCGGGGTGCGATGTCACCAATATGCTGATGATACTCAGCTGTACCTCTCATTTTCAACTGACCCAGGTCCTGCTGTCTTGATACTTTCCCAATGCTTGGAGGCCATGGCGGATTGGATGTAGCAGAGCAGACTGAAGCTGAATCCTGACAAGACGGAGATGATGGTGGTGGGTAGGGCGAGGGAGGTGCTGGTTCGCCTTGTAGGTTGGGTCCGCCCTCCTGTAGCCCAGCAGGTTTGGAGTCTGGGAGTGTTTCTGAACTCAAACATCCATCTGGATCGACAGGTGGAGGCAGTGGCTAAATCCGTCTTTTGCCAGTTATATCTAGTGTGGAGGCTGCATCTGTACATTTCTGGGCCCGATCTGGCCACCCTCACCCATGCCTTCATCACCTCAAGGCTAGACTACTGCAACGCGCTGTATGCGGGGCTTCCCTTGACGCTGATTCAGAGGCTGCGGCTAGTGCAGAATGCGGTGGCCCATCTCCTTACAGGAACGGGTTGGTGGGCGCACATAACGCCTGTGCTCTGTACCCTGCACTGGCTGCCTATAGTGTACCGAGCCAGATTCAAGGTGTTAGTGTTGACTTATAAAGCCCTGCAAGGTCTGGGCCCCTCATACCTCACGGACCGCCTTGCCCTCCGCGCCTCAGAGCGATCCCCTTTGTCCACCAGGGGCACCTTTCTGGAGATCCCTCGGGTATAATGGGGGGCCACAATGGAGAGGGCATTCTCAGTGGCTGGGCCGCGACTTTGGAACTCCCTCCCTGAGGAAGCCAGCCTGGCTCCAGGTCTGCTGGCTTTTTGCCGAGCCTGCAAGACCTGGCTGTTTGCCCAGGCCTTTGGAGAGGAAGGTGGCAGGATGTGGTAGGTGGGGGTAAATCTGGGGTTTTTAAGGAATTTTTAAAATGCTGTTGTGGTTTTAGTATTTTTATTGAATTTTATTGTTACGGATTTTTGGCTCTTGTAAGCCGCCCTGAGATACCGTAGGCATGAGGGGGGCAGCTAATAAATATAAATAAAATAAAATATTTTAAGAGTTTTGAAAACTTGCCTAATTGACTAGGAAATTTTAAATTTCAAGTGTGTTTCAAAATAAAATATCTACCCTGTTATTCTGGAAGATTAAAAATAAAGCCATAACTCATGGTTATCTGTGGAGTGGCAATCCTCTTTAAAAAATTTGCTTCACATTAAAGTTATAAAATTTTGTCTAATCCCTGTTTTCCTCAGGGTACCTTTACAAAAAAAAATTAAAAATTCCACCAGCAGCAGATGATTTTGAGAATAAATTACACCAGAAGGTAGAAAGGGCATAGTTCTTAGTCAGTTTTTATTATTTGTGTAAGAAATATATGCAAAATCTAAGTCATCCAGGTAATTTAAATAATCATAGCTTACCTATGTGTTTAGATGCACTGACCCAGATTTTAGTCATGTTCTTGGAGAATGCTGTGTGTGCAGCTGATAGAGTTGTTCTTCCTTCCCACCCCTGCTGTAATTAATTTTGGGCAGATATCCATCACTTAATTTTGCCAGTTGTTTTCTTTCTAAAGCTGCCTCTTCTGTACTTGATGTTGCTTTAATACAAATAAGCTGATCCTCTCCATTTGACTGTTTCTCATAGCAAACTGCCAGGTCACCTGAACAAATCAACCATTTCATGAGGTCTCCAAATAAACACATCTTTTAGTAAGGAACTAACTGAGGTTAACTGGACAGAGGCAAATGAAACTCATTCCTCTTCATTTTGTCTTCCTTTGTAGTTAATCTGCTGGATTCAAAAGCAATTCAAGGGGAGCTGGGCTGGATCTCCTACCCATCACATGGGGTGAGTTCACTAGACTGTTAAATGGGAAAGTGCTGCTATAGATCAATGTGCTATTTAACCATTGTTTCCTCTTCAGAGAACACTATGCAATAAGATGTGGCTCTTAAGAGCTTAAAAGAAAGTCTGCTCTAAACTTGGAATTGTGATTGGTGCTCTATTACCATGACACTTTTTTCATTACAACATGCACCATTCTGCATGTAATTCCCTTGGTGAGGGTCACCCCTCACTAAAAAGTATAAGAAAGATGATGTTGGTAAACATTTTATGTAATAAACTTTCTTTAAAATGGTTGTCCCTCCCCTATGACTATATGTAAGCACTTTTCTCACACACTGTACAGCTGTTACATAAAGCTACAGGTCAGTGCTCTCAAATGAAAATAGCAGCAACAGGAAAATGTGGAGAAGTTTCTGGAAAATAATTAAGGATGGTTGATATGCAGCTGTCTATGCCCAGTTTTACTGTTTTCTGAATCGGTAAAAAAGTGCTATGTATTGGATCTGTTTGTATAAAAAACTTGTTAAAGTACAAGTTTATGTGTTCGAGACTTGTCTCTAGAAAAAAAAGGAAAGTGTGTATTTTTATGGGTTTGTGACAGTCTGCAGAGTTAGGGTTCCTATCATTTCAACTTTCTAGTCATTAAGTATCTCCCAATCCAGAGACACATTTCTAAAGAATGTGTCCCATAGCTTCTTGCGATTCTCTGTTTAGAATCAAACAACCGTTGTCCTGTTTTTAATTTGGTACTGCAGTTACTAAAACAGAGGTAGCCATAAGTATTGTTTGGTAGTTGCTGGTTACTCTGCAGGCATAACTGAAACCAAAATAAATTTAGAAATGAAAAGGATCTGTTTGACTACACTCTGTGGATTCTTCTTGTGCTGTTTAATTTTAAAAGTCCCAAGCATTTTAATGGTACTTCTCCCTATTCATTGAGAAAGTATTCCACAAATCAATGCATTGCACAAACGTTTTCCCCTATATTAAATCTGAATCTTCCTTTCTTCATTTAATCAATCACTCCTGGTTCTACTTGCTTTCACTCATGTGTGTGACACTGAACAATTCCTTTTCATTCTCTGGTGATCCTACCATCCATTTTTTAATTACAGATTATAAAAGTGTGACAAACGATTTTTGAATAAATGAATATGCACCATAGGTCAAATTACATCCTATCAGTGACTTTATTTGAGTCATTCCCAACATTTTTGCCTTTGTGTGTCTCTTGTCTATGGCTCTGCTTTTCTTCCTGCCACACCTTGATGTTGACAGAATGCCAAATCTTCTAGGTTGTCCTGTAGAGTATCTCCTATCCTGCGAGTCAACTTGTCTGGGAGGGTCAGTGTTGCAGTATGAGTCAGGATTCTGGCTTTTACGTGGACAAGAGAAGACTTAGGTGGTTAATAGTGGTAGCAAGAGGGATCGTAAAGCGGTAGCATATGAAATCTCCAATTTCAAGGTTTTCTTGGACACATGAAAACACTTAAATATCATGTCAAAATGGATCATCTGAGAACTTTGTTCTTTGCATCTGTTTTGTTTTACTGATATACTTTGTCATAACACAATATTCTCAGTGGGAATTACTGTGTACTGAACACTCTTAGAAAGACAACCATTTATTTCTGCTTAAATGAGAATTGTTGGTTGCATGTCATTGTTGTCTGCATAGCCTTATATAAATAACGTAGATTTAATTTGCCTTGTTTGTATGTTGCTCTGCAAAACTTGTCCTGTTCCTGTCCAAAGTGTGCTTGCCATGTATTGACAGATTGTTCCCAATCCTTTTGCCTGTGTGATCCCATATTGAGACTTAATTCTGTGACTCCAAACAACATAGATTTGGAAAGGGTATCACATATTAGTCAGGATTGTGTCACCAGGTAGCATCTAAGTCTATGGTGCGACTGCACCTTGAATATTGTGTGCAATTCTCCTCACCTGATCTCAAAAAATATATAGTTGAAACAGAAAAGCTACAGAGAAGGGCAACAAAAATGATAAGGGGTATGGAATGGCTCCCTATGAAGAGAGGCTGAATAGGCTGGGGCTCTTCAGCTTGGAGAAGAGATGACTGAGGGTATATGATAGAAGTTTATAAAATCATGAGTGGTGTGGAACACGTTAATAAGGAATGGTATTTACCCTCTCAAATAGTACTAGGACTAGGGGACACTCCATGAAACTAACAGGTAGTAGATTTAAATCAAATAAAAGAAAGTATTTTTCAATCAACACACAATGAAGTTGTGGAATTTGCTGCCGGAAGATGTGGTCAAGGCCAGTAGTATAACTGGGTTTAAGAAAAGGTTGGACAAGTTTCTGGAGGGACAGGTCCATTAGCAGCCGTTAGCCAGGTAGGTTGGGGAAATGTAACCTCTTGCTGTCGGGCGCTGGGAATGAACAGCAGGGAATGGATTGCCCCATAGTGACCTGTTGGATGGTACTTCAAGTAATCGAGATTGGCCACTGTCTGAGACAGGTGCTGGACTCAACGGATCGTTGGTCTGACCCAGTATGGCACTACTTACGTTCTTAGCATGGGCCTGCTTTGAGTCTCATCTGGTAGTTTGGGGACCTCCGGACTAGAGCATGATACATGAATAAAACAAAATAAAAAGTACACAGGACAATGGCAGTTTTCAAACTGTCAACACTGTCAGGAGATTTTTTTGTAAAAGTGTAATTGTCCAATGTGCTGATAAATTTAGTCTGGCTTATTGGTTCCTAATTGGAGCAGATCGATGTTTTACTGTGCTAGAAAATTTTACCCACTTTTAGCAAGGTGCCACCAGGAAACTGGGCTCTCAGAATATCTGGTGATACTTTTGGGTGCTGAGCATTTCTAAAAATCTGGTTCACAATTGAAACACAGTCCTCGGAATTGGCAAACTTGAGTTCTTATGCTGGATCTATCACTGACTCTTCGGGTGTAAATGGATGGATGCGGAGGCCGCTTGCCTCTGGAGCTTGCCCACATCTGCTTGCATCCTGGCCTGCGTCCATTTTAGATGGACCAGGCAGTTTCCCCAGCCTGCTGTCCTGCCTGTGCAACACTTCCTCCCACACCATAGAGTTGTGGGTGGTTCAACCAATGCTCTAAGCTGGCTCATGCAGCATAAGAACATAAGTAGTGCCATACTGGGTCAGTCCAATGGTCCATCAAGCCCAGCATCCTGTCTCCGACAGTGGCCAATCTCTTTATCATGGCAGAAGTACCCAACAGGTCACAATGGGCAATCCATTCACTGTTGTTCCAGCCCTCAACAGTAAGAGGTTATGTTCCCCAAACCTGCTTGGCTAATAGCCATTAATTGACTTAGCCTCCAAGAATGTATCCAGTCCCTTTTTAAAACTAGCTACACTACACTTTCTCTGGCAGTAAGTTCCACAAGTTAATTGTGTACTGAGTGAAAAGATACTTTCTCTTATTTGTTTTAACTCTGCTACCAGTTAATTTCATGGAGTGTCCACTTGTTCTAGTACTGTCAGAGAAAGTAAGTAACAGCTCCCTAATTACATGTTCCATACCACTCATGATTTTATAAACTTCTGTACTATCCCCTTTCAGTTTTCTCTTCTCCAAGCTGGAAAGCCCTAACTTATCAAGCCTCTCCTTGTATGGGAGCTGTTTCATACCCTTGATCATTTTTGTTGCCCTTCTCTGTACCTTTTCTAGTTCTGCAATGGCTTTTTTTGAGATGGGGTGACCAGAACTGCACACAATACTCCAGGTGCAGTTGTACTATAGATCTATATAGGGGCATTACGATATTTTCAGTTTTATTCTCTGAGCTGAAGATTTCAATGTATTGTCCACAATGACTCCAAGATCTCTTTCCTGAGTGGTAACTCCTAATTTGGAACCCAGCATTGTATACATATAGTTTGGGTTACTTTTCCCTATGTGCCTCACTTTGCACTTGTCCAATTTAATTTCATCTGCTATTTGGATGCCCAGTCACCCAGTCTCACAAAATCCTCCTGCAATTCTACTTGGGTTTTAACTACCTTGAATAACTTTGTGTCACCTGCAGATCTGATCACCTCATTCTTTACTCCTTTATCCAGATCATTAATGAATGTATTAAACAACACTGGTACTAGTACAGATCCCTGGGGCACTCTACCAGTTACTTCTTTCCACTGTGATAACTGACCATTTAGTCCTTTGCTTCCTATCTTTTAACAAGTTGCCAATCCATGATAGGACACTGCCTTTTATCCCATGGCTGTTTAATTTCCTCAAGAGTCTCTCATGAGGGACCCTCTGAAAGTCCAGATACACTATATCAACCAGCTCCCCCCTTACCCACATGTTTATTTACACCCTCAAAGAATTCCAAAAGGTTAGTGAGACATGACATCCCTTTCCTAAATCCAAGTTGACCCTTCCCCATTAAGCTATGTTTATTAATACGCTAATTGTTCTTAACTATTTCCACCAGTTTGCCTGGCACCGACGTCAGACTCACTGGTCTCTAGTTTCCAGGATCACCTCTGGGAGCCCTTTTTAAATATTGGTGTTACATTCGCTACCTTCCAATCCTCCTGGTACAGTGTCAGATTTAAGTGCTAGGTTACAAATTACCAATAATAGATCTGACTGCAACTTCATATTTAAGTTCCTTCAGAACTCTGGGATGAATACCATCTGGTTCTGGTGATTTGTTACTATTCAGTTTGCCTCTTTGCTCCAGAACCTCCTCCAGAGTCTCACTTATTTGGGACAGTTCTTCCGATTCATTGCCTACAAAATCTTGGTTGGGAGTGAGTATCTTTTCAACATCCTCAGCGGTGAAGACCAGAGCAAAGAATTCATTCAGCTTCTCTGCAATGTCCTTATACACGCCCCTTTTAACACCACCACCACCACCCCATGTCATCTAATGGTCCAACCGACTCTCTAGCAGGCTTCTTGCTTCCGATATATTTGAAAACGTTCTTATTATTTTTTGTGTCTTTAGCGAGTTGTTCCTCAAGTTTCCTCTTGGCCTGTATTCTTAGTGGTTTTACATCTAATTTGGCAATGCTTATGCTCTTTCCTATTCTCTTCATTAGGACTAGCTTTCCATTTTTTTTAAAGGTTGCCTTTTTGGTTCTAATACCCTCATTCACCTCCCCATTTAGCCACAATGGTAGATGTTTAGTCCTCTTGCTACCTTTATTATTTTTGGAATACATTTAATCTGCACTTCCAAGATGGTGCTTTTAAATAATCTCCACACCTCTTCCACACATTTAACCCTTGCAACTACTTCTTTTAGTTTCCCTTCAATTAGTTTCCTCACTTTTTGCATAATTCCCCTTTTTAAAGTTAAAAGTTACTGCGGTAATTTTTTTGGGGGTCAGTCTCCCTCCTATAGCTTTATCAAATCAGATTATATTATGATCACTATTACCAATAGTTACCTGGATCCTTGCACCAGATCCTGCACTCCACTTAAGATTAGATCCAAAGTAGCTCCTTTTCTCGTTGGTTACAAGACAATGGCAGAAGCAGCTGAAAGCCTAGGACAACAGCCAGCTGAAAACCTAGGTGAATGGCCAGCTGAAAGCCTAGGTGCAGTGTGGGTCCGCCAAGCAGATGAACAGCCACTCTGCTTCGGGCCGCTGCCGGCTGGCCCACTCCATAGGCGGTGCTTCAGGATGTTGTGGAGTGCCGGAAGTGGGGCTGTCCAAAAGCAGGTATAGCCTGCTCTGCTTCCACATTAGGCGAGGCGCTTTTAAGAGGACCAAGCCAACCTGGTGGTGAAGTGGGCTGGCATGTGCAGAACTGGAGCTGTTGTTTGTCTAAAACCACTTTTTAATGTATATCTGGGCCCACCATAGTCCCTTCTTCTCTCAGGGTTTTCTTCCCATCTGTGAGCTGAAACTAGAAATACCTTGCCAATCTACTTTGTGGGGTGATGACTCAATGTTTGAACCACATAAGGAAATTGTTCCATTATGATGAGAAATAGTTGAGAAGTTAGACTTGTATCCCAATTTTGCTCATGGCTTTCCCCACACGTTTTCCAGTGAGTCAAGCCTTGGTGAGTTGGGAGTCCTGGACAGAACACCTCTGCAGTTTCCTAGTGCATCTGTTCTTGGTCTCCAGGTGTGTACTCTTTGTTTTGCAAAGACTCATTTTATTCTTTTGCCAGACCCTCTACTGTTCCATTGATTTCTTTCTAGCTGTGTCTTTGCTCCTGTGAATACCTAAAGCAGCAAGAAGTAGAGATGCAGGGTATCTTGAGTGCTACAAGAAACTGACTTGCCATATTAGCCTATCAGAAGGACCCCTTTGTCTTGTACAATATTTTTATTAGACTTTGAGAGTTCATGTTGGTTTGGGTAAGTTTTTTCAAAGCTTTTGCCATGTATGCTGTTCTTCCTACCATAATTTCCTTTGGGAACAAAACTAGAAATAAATCTTTGGATTGTACTGATGTGCTTATGAGATAATGAAATTCCTAGGTTGAACTTGGTTTATTGTGTGTGTGCATGTGTGTAAAAGATCAAATTTGCATTCCTTCAATCCTGTGATATTTAAAGATAGGGAAGGAAAGTGGTTTGAATGATATCTTTTATTGGACCACCTGCTGTTGGTGGAAATAACCAACATTTGGGACACACAGGACCCTTCCTCAGGCATGTAGCATACCCAGTCAAA
Source organism: Sphenodon punctatus (assembly GCA_003113815.1). Classification (NCBI taxonomy): domain Eukaryota; kingdom Metazoa; phylum Chordata; class Lepidosauria; order Sphenodontia; family Sphenodontidae; genus Sphenodon; species Sphenodon punctatus. The sequence goes on from QEPC01006353.1 coordinate 4,090,907, forward strand.
ATATATATAAACTGAGCAAATACAGGGCAGTATATAAAGAGGCAGGAAAGGGTGGGGCTAGATAAGACAAGGTGACTAGTGGGGGTGGTTTGACAGGAAGAAGTGTGCTAGACATAAAAACCCCAAAGGTATAAAAACAGGACTGCTAAGCATATGTAGAAGTCAGACAAAGGTGTGGGATAGAAGGGAAAGCTACGGTGAAGTGAAAACGCATAGGAAAAGATCTGGGAACATAGAATCTACATATGACAGGGTCTACGAGTAATAGAGAGGGAGACACAGAGTTAGGAATTTATTTATTTATTTAAGACATTTTTACCCCGCCCGTCCTGCCACTGGCAGCCTGGGGCAACTAACAAAAATTCAACACTAAAAATACAATACAATATATAAAAGTATTAGATAAAAACAACAGTAAGAATGGGAAGACAAAAAAAACATCATAACATCACCCTCCTACTCTTCTTCCATGCCAAACACCTAGAGGAACAGCCAGGTCTTACAATTCCTACAAAAACTCGGGAGGTCTGGTGCCAGATGGGTCACCACCGGGAGGAAGTTCCAAACACACAGTGCAGCCACCGAGAACACCCTGTCCCACATGGCCCCCCGGGAAACCCAGGGGACCTCCAGCAGGGCACCCCCAGATGACCGCAAGAGCCGGTCCAGAACCCGGGGAGTGAGGCAGTCTTGCAAATAGGCAGGGCCCAGACCATGTAAGGCTTTATATGTCAAAACCAACACTTTGAATTGGGCCCGGAAGACTATTGGCAGCCAGTGTAGAGATCGTAGCACCGGTGTAATGTGCTCTCAGCGGCCCAAACCCATCAGGAGTTGGGCCACTGCATTCTGCACCAGCTGCAGCTTCCAAGCTGTCACCATAGGTAGCCCCATGTAGAGCGCGTTACGGTAGTCTAACCAAGAGGTGATAAAAACATAGATGTCCGTGCCCAGATCCAGAACCAAAACCAGCAGCCGAAGCCGCCGTACCAGATGTAATTGGCGGAAGGCACTCCTCACCACAGCCTCCACCTGGAGATCCAGGTGGAGCTGTGCATGGTCTACCAAGGGGG
>QEPC01006353.1:4112166-4130504 GCA_003113815.1 Sphenodon punctatus
CAAAAGACCAGATTGTCTTTACAGACCAGTGCCACTCCATCCCTCTGACCCGCAATCCTCGCCTGATGCTGCACTGAGTATCTGGCCGGCACTGTCTTGGCTAGCGGTGCGTTGAAATGGACATAAAACAAGTGGATAAGGCAACTACGAGAAGTTAAGGAAAACTTGATTTGCACTAAGTGTAAGAGTAGTGTATGGTGATGCAATAATTTTTAGAAATGCACATTTCTTATTGCATATTCACAGGAGAAGTGGCAGCAAAGAAGAAAGCTTCCACTGCCACCATAGCCATGGCATGCTTCTTCAAAAACAGGCGTTGCTGCATCCAAAATCCCAGTTTTAAAATAAAGCTTTGTTTGACATTTGTATCTGAGGCTCATTTATAGTTAGCAGTGATTGACTATTGCTTGTTAGCTAGGTGTCTCAGACCAGCACAAGGTCAAGGTGCTGTCTCCACTAAAAACCAGCAGAGGGCACTGCCCCTGGGGGTGTTTGTAGACATTTTTCACCCAGCCTTAAGATTCCGGGTTCTGCAAACTCCTGCATGGGGAGTTTAGACGTTCCCCACCCACCCCCTCCTCATGAAGTCACCCAGGCACCATTGCAAACAGTGGTGCTGGCGACTAGCACATATTTTCAGAAGCACACTTGGTAAGTCCCCGAGGACTTATCAAATGCACTTCTCAAAACATTCAGGAGTTGCCAGTGTCGCTGTTTGCAATGGTGCCTGGGTGACATCCGGTGGGGGGAGGGGGGAGTGTCTAAACTATCCATGCAGGAGTCTGAGGAACCCAGGCTCTTAAGGATGGGTGAAAAAAGTGTGGGTCTAAAACTGCCCCGGGTCTTTCAAATATGTAGTCAGAAAGGTAAGCCAGGGGATCAATAGTCTATTGGGTCAGTATGCATGTCAGCAAGCATGGGAGAATGCAGAGGCACGATTGAGGTCATAGCAGGTCCCATCCAGGCACCTGTGGCCAGTATCAGTACCAGATGGTCAGCTGAGTCCGCATCAGAAAGCCGGAGTTAATACGGGAAAGTCAAGCAGGGGGCTGGACTGGGTAATCCTTTCAGTCACTTCCAACTGTAAGGGTCTATGAGTGAATCCAAGTACCGCTGAGAAGGCGGTGAGGCCGGGCAAGGCGCGGGCTGGGGGCAGGGTGGGGGCTGGAAGCAGGAGCACAATACAGACATACATAGCTGTGGCTAGCTGAAGCCTTCTGGTTGCTTAGACAGCTTCCATTTCCTGTCATGCTTTTTAAACTGTAAGTCAGCCAATGGGAGACAGACAACAGAAGCAGCTCTGCTGTGGTGTTGAGTTCAAGGCAGGTGTGTTGAAGTCCCAGGGACCTGCATAGTGCATTCTAGCCTGGCAGGACCTCACACTAGGCCACTGGTGTTACATAAAAAAAATCAAGAAATCATCATTTTTCTTTCTATGCCACTGCTTGAGAATGAGAACTGTGACAAGGTGCCCTGCTCCAACTGAGAGTAATGGCAGGAATAGGCCCCAAAATTACAGTCTCAGAAAAATGTTCACACACACACACGTCCATACCTTTTGGACCCTGCTTGCCAGTCCACTGGACAGCTTTTCAAGACCTCAGACCGCCCTTGACTGTGTGGAACAGGCAAGCTCCAAACTTTCTCCTTGCTCCAAGGATGATGCAGCTTCCAGCTGCCTCCTACTGTGACTTCTTGCTCCAGGGCTGATCAAGCTTTTTGCTGTCTCCTGCAGCAAGCTCTACCCTTTGAGGCAAGCCCTTGAGCTTTTGGGGCCTTACTTCTCCTTCTTGCTGGGCTCAAGAGGGCTTCTGGCCACCTGACCTGCCCCAGCCAATCATGTGCCCAATTAGCCCTAGCAGCCCCACCTAAACCGCTCAAGCCTTATCACTGAGCCTCTGGAAACTAGGGAATCAGGGCCAGAGGCCTCCTGGAGCAGGTGCAGCTGAGACACTCTACCTCACTCTGCTACAATAACATTTTCTTTCCTTTACAAATATGCACGTATTGTCCAATAAGGTATCTACACCTCACATGTATACAGTACACATTAAATGAACTCAATCCAATAACTCTTACCCGTTTCTGCAACAAACCCAATTGCTACATCATCTCCTTATGTATAGACAAATGGGCATGTTACAGTGAATATCTCCAATACAATTAATGCTGCATTAACTCAGGGTTTTTCCCCTAATACTGCTTCTCTGGCCTGCATGCCAAATGGTGTGTATAACTATGTGGAACAAAACCTGAAAGTACTCTGCATAGATTTATGTAAATGCCTTTTTACCTGTGCAGTTTTCCTTTGAATCTATCTGTAAACACCATAGAAAAATCTAAAGACCGTGTTAGTCAACCATGAAAGGCAAACAATCTTTTTTTGTGTGTTAATGCGAAGACATAGTTGAAATAGCCAAAAGTAGGCAATGCAAAAGTTAATTTTCTTTACTGTGAGTTTTAGTACATTATCATGAAATAGAATACATCAAGCAGTCTCGGCCAGTTTGGCCAAACTAATATTATTGCTGAAATTTGAGCTTTGAGCTTTTCCAGTCTCTGATATTTTGCGACTCAGCTGCACAACCTTAATGTTGCATTCATAATATTTCTTAATTCTTTTTAGTTTTTAAAGATAACATAAGAGAACTCTAGAAAAACAATGCACATACTTGCCTTATCAATAAACTGTTAAAAAACCCACCCTTTGATAAATGCCGATGAAGTATGGTGGGCTTATGAAAATATTGTGCTTTGTTGGCTAAGGATATGTTTTGTGCAAGGTCTGATCTCTGCCCCTCCTGCTGGCATCATAATTCAGTGGCATCCATTCAGGACTTAATGATTTTTGAATTAGAACTTTTTCTTGCAACGCAAACATCTACAAGGGTGAACATTAAGAGAATTGGTATATTGATACTATGTGATGGGGAATGCGGGGGTGGAGAGAGAGGCAGCTTGTAATAATATGAACATGTAGTCCAGCTGCAGTCGTACACTCTACAACACTGAGCTTGGGTAGAGAGTTGGGAGTTCCTTTCCTTAACCCCCACCCCCCGTAGTATACAGGACAAAGATGCATATACAGACTGGTAATTATAAAGATGAATTTACTTGAGATACTGTTGTGATACAAATGTGGGGAAGAGAGTAAGGGGGGCGATGAGGGAAGAGCTAGGCAGGAGGGTGTTCATAAGTATCATGATAAATTAAGATAAGCATTTTCCTCGGTTTTTTAAGTGTAACTGCTGTACAGTTATATTTATTTCATTTATTTATTTATTTTAAAATTGCTGCCACAGGCAGCTCAGGGTGGCTTCCAATCACAACAAAAATAAAAAAACAAAAAAGCTAAAAACAACTCATAAAAGGAGGATAAAAATATCCTGCTCCCCCGATCACCCTAACCCACTCCCCCCACCCAATCACCCATCTCCTCTGCCAAACTCCTGGTGGAACAGCCAGGTCTTACAACTTATTGGAAAAGAGGGGAGATCTGGGGCCAGCCAAGCCTCCACCGGAAGGAAGTTCCACAGCCATGGTGCAGTCACCGAAAATACCCTCCCCAGTGTGCCCCCCTGGAAGACTTGGGGGACCTCGAGCAGGGCACCCCCAGATGACTGCAGTGGCCAAGAATCCGGGGGGTGAGGCGGCCCCACAGATAGGTAAAGCTAGGCCATTTAGGGCTTTATAGGCAAAGACTTGAATCAGGCCTGGGAAAATACTGGGAGCCAGTACAGAGAACGGAGAACTGGCGTAATATGCTTCCGGCAGCCTAGCCCCACCAGGAGATGGGCCGCTGCATTCTGCACCAGCTGCAATTTCCGAGCCATCACCATGGGTAGCTCCACGTAGAGCGTGTAACAGTAGTCCAATCTAGAGGTGATGAAAGCATGGATGATAGTGGGCAGGTCTGAAACATACGGCCACTAGCCCTCATCAGGCCTTGAGGCAGGTGGTCTGTTAGTGGGGGGATATAAGAGTTATGTCCTTGTCATGGACGGACCATTATCTCCTACAGGCCAGCCTTTCAGCGCACCCCCTCCAGAAGGGGAGTGGACCAGTTAGGTTGGTCCGCCCTCAGAGGCTGATGGAATGGCAGCGGTTCCAGGAGGCTCTGAGGGAGTTAACCCTAGACCCTGATGGCCACTCTGCTGATGTGCTGGTACAGCATTGGAACACCTTGCTGGGGGAGGCCATTGACAGGGTGGCTCCGAGATGTCCTCTGCCTCCGTCTCATCACCGCAGGGCCCCTTGGTTTACTGAGGGGCTGCGGTGTATGAAACAGGCAGGCAGGAGACTGGAGCGACTCTGGCATTGGACTTGCTCCACATCTGATTGACTTTTCCATAGGGCCCATTTGCGGTCCTATGTTGAGGCTGTGAGGACAGCAAAGAAAGAGTTCTTTGCTGCCCTCATAGCATCTGCGAAGTCGTGTCCAGCAGAGTTGTTTCGGGTGGTGCGGGGGCTGGTCAGTCCGGCCTCCCACCCACTGGATGGGGACTTGTCCCAGGCCCGCTGTGAGGAGTTTGCCATCTACTTCGCAGACAAGATCACTCAGATCCAGAATAACTTTGACACCGGGTTGGAGGCAGTGGGTGAGGAGCACGAGGTTCTGGAGGCACCGTCTGGTCGATCTTTCTGGGAGGAGTTTCGGGAAGTGACACCAGCTGATGCGGTGGATGTCTTGGGGTCTGTTAGAGCCACAAGTTGTGAATTAGATCCATGCCTGTCCTGGCTGGTGAAAGTGTCCAGGGAGACGTTGGGGGCGGTGCTGGCGAGAGTGGTCAACGCATCCCTCCAGCAGGGGAGGCTGTCCCCCAGTCTCGAGGCTGTGGTGCGCCCCCTTCTGAAGAAGCCATCTCTGAATGTGGGTGCACTCACCAGCTACCGCCCTGTCTTTAATCTTCCCTTCTTAGGGAGGTTATTGAACGGGCAGTGGCTCTGCAGCTCCAGCCGTATCTGGATCGTATCTGTTTCCTTGACCCTTTTCAGTCTGGGTTCTTCCCCAGCTATGGTACTGAGACGGCATTGGTGGCCTTGGTGAATGATCTCTGCTGGGAGATGGATGCAGGATGTTCAGCATTTCTGATCCTGCTAGATCTCTCGGCCGCTTTTGACACCGTGGACCATGGGCTGCTGTTGAGACAGCTGTGAGACCTGAGGGGTCTGGACGGGACTGTCCTAGGGTCGTTCCACTCATTCCTCTCTGGGAGAAGCCAGTGAGTGGTGTTGGGGGCTGAAACATCAAGCCCCCGGGCCGAAACATCAAGCCCCCGGGCCTTGACCTGCAACGTTCCGCAGGGTTCGATTCTCTGTCCATTATTATTTAATGTGTATATATGCAGCCCCTGGGGGAGATCGTGAGAGAGTTTGGGGTGCGCTGTCACCAATATGCTGATGATACTCAGCTGTACCTCTCATTTTCAACTGACCCAGGTCCTGCTGTCTTGATATTTTCCCAATGCTTGGAGGCCGTGGTGGATTGGATGCAGCAGAGCAGACTGAAACTTAATCCCAATAAGACGGAGGTGATAGTGATGGGAAGAGCGAAGAGGGTGCTGGCTCTTCCAGTGGGGGTGGGGGTCTTCCCTCCTGTATCCCAGCAGGTTTGGAGTCTGGGGGATGGTGTTGGATTTGGACCTCTGTCTGGATTGGCTGGTGGAGGCGGGTGCTAAATCCGCCTTCCGCCATCTGTATCTAGTACGGAGGCTCCGTCCATACATCTCCAGGCCTGACCTGGCCACTCTCATCCATGCCTTCATCACTTCGAAGCTTGACTACTGCAATGCACTCTACGTTGGGCTTCCCTTGTTTCTGGTCTGGAGGCTCCAGTTAGTGCAGAATTCAACAGCCCGTCTCCTTACGGGGATGGGTCGGCGGGAGCACATAACACCTGTGCTCCGCACTCTGCACTGGTTGCCTATAGCATACCGGGACAGATTCAAGGTGTTAGTTTTGATCTATAAAACCCTACACGGTCTCGACCCCTCATACCTCGGGGACCGCCTCGCCCTCCGCGTCTCAGAGCAATCCCTGCGGTCTACCGGGGGTGCCTTCCTGGAGGTCCCCCGTGTTAGGCGGGGGCCACAATGGAGAGGGCGTTCTCAGTGGCTGGGCCACGACTCTGGAATTCCCTCCCAGAGGAAGCTCACCTGGCCCTGGTTCTGCTGGCATTCTGCTGAGCCTGAAAGACCTGGCTGTTCGCCCAGGCCTTCAGAGGGGAGGGTCGGAGGGAGGGGTCTGGGGGGAGATGTTTTTTTAAAATGTTTAAAATTAATAATTTTTCATTGTTGTTTTTAGTGTTGTAAGCTGCCACGGGATGCCGTGGGCATGAGGGGGTGGCTAATAAATATAACAAATAAATACATAAATCCAGTCCCCCACAGCCATCAGACACTGAGTAAATACAGAGACTGCCGGGCCTGGGTCTGCTGAAAAAGAGAGGTAAAGCTGGGTTTCATCAGCATATTGATGACACCGCACACCAAACCTCCTAATCACCTTACCGAGCGACTGCATACACATGTTGAACAAGAGAGGTGACAAGACGGAACCCTGCGGGACTCCACACGAGAGGTCTCTATATGATGAAAAATAATTCCCAAGCACCACTTGCTGAGTTCTTCCAGTCAGGAAGAAGCAGAACCATTCAAGAACAGTCCTGCCCACCTCTGCACAATCCTTCAGGCACATCACCAACATCAGCGGTATCAAACGCAGCCGACAGATCGAATAGAATCAGCAGGGTCGAATTATCCTGATCCAATTCCTGGCATAGATCATCAACCAATGCCACAAGCACTGTCTCTGTGCCATGTCCTGGATGAAATCCTGACTGAGAGGGATCAAGAAAACTGATGCGATCAAGATGCCCCTGGAGCTGTTAAGCTGCTACCTGTTTAATAACCTTCCCTAAAAAGGGACAGTTAGAGACAAGCCGATATCTGGCGAGGGAGTCAACATCAAGCTATGAGTTCTTGAGCAGAGGCCGCACCACCACCTCCTTGAGACAGCTTGGCACTCTGTCCTCCCAAAGGGAGGAGTTGACCACCCCAGCCAGCAACTTCCCCATTGTCTCCTGGCAGGCCTTAACCAGCCAGGATGGGCATGTATCTAATTCACAAGAGGTGACCCTGACTGCCCCAAGAACATCCACAGCATTGTCACCAACTGGAATTGATCCCATAAATTCAGATACGGCAGAGCGTCCATAACCTCTGGTTCCCCTAGTGTAATAAATGTAGTGTCGAAGTCATGGTGAATATGAGCGATTTTTATCCACAAATTAATCCACAAACATGTCACAGCATGCAGTAGATGACTCCACTCTAAGGTGGAGGGAGGCTGGACTGACCAGCCACCTCACCACCTGGAAAAGTTCCGCTGGATGGGATTTTGCAAGTGCTACGAGGGTAGCAAAAAACTCCTTTTTTTTGCTGCCCATATATCCACGGCATAGACTCGTAAACTGGCTCTATGATGCAATTTATTGGCTTCAGCACGCGAACGATGCCACTGTTGCTCCAACCGCCGCCCTTCTCACTTCAGTAACCGTGGTTCCTCAGAAAACCAAGGAGGCCTGCGGTGCCGTCGCTTGGGAAGAAGACACCTAGGAGCCATGTAATCGATGGCCCCTGTCAGCAAGGTATTGCATAACGCAATGAGGTCATCAATGAGATGGTCATCCAGGTCAGAGGGTGCCTCACCCAGAGTAACCTGGAACTGTTCCTGTTCCATCAGTTTCCGGGGGTGAACCATTCAAATTGGACCTTTCCGGGGGCATACATGCGCCAGAAGAGAGGTCTGCAGGAGGTAATGATCCATCCATGACAAGGGCACAGCGGATAGCTCCCCCGTTACTGGAGCACCCGCCTCAAGGCCGGTGCAAAACATAAGGTTTAAGGTATGTTCCCCCCTGATGTGTTGGGTAGATAACCATCTGGGAGAAGCCCATGGTTTCCATGGCACCCATGTCTTTGGGGACCGCAACACCACCCCCAATACCAACTCCGCCAGAGAATGTAGGGAGGCTGCTGCACAGACAGGTGCACGGTATACCAGCAGCGCTCCCAACCTCTTATACACATCTAGATGTGTATAAGAGACAGGCACAACCCAGTTGTGAGACTGTTAGGAGCCATCTCCAAGAACCTTCTTTACAAGGCAACAACTTTCTGATCACTCACATGGGGAGGAGTTGTTTGTAAACAAACAGTTTTATCTCCTCCAATTCCCCCTCCCTAACCCAATCCCTTGACATCCCTTCCCCTCCTAAATTCAGACCCACCCCCTAAACACAATGCACTAAAAAACCCTCACCCTCTATCCCCCCGACTCCCTTCACACAAATAATAAAATATAAAATCCCCTCAAATCCTTCCACCAATCACCACATCTCCAAAAACCTGTATAGACTTTTTTCCAGTCCTCCCCCCAGGCCCCAGTAAGGGCCCCTTTCCATGGCCTTTTGGTGCGCACCTGTGGCACACTGCTCTTCAGCTCCTCTCTGGGCCGGAAGCCCACCCAGAAGTCACCAGGGGAAGCCTCTGAACCCACCCCTCTCTCCCTCTGCCACCGGGGGGGCAGCAACAGGGGCCGGGAAGTCCTGTCTCTGAGGCCCTTTGGGCCAAGTGAAACCCCTAGCTCAGCTCCGAGGAAGATGGTGTGGGGTGAGCCCAACTGGTTCCCAGCCCCCTGCAGCAATGAGAAGCAGCACAATATTTGTGGCAGCTGGCAGGCATGCTGCTATTCACCCCGTCGTAGCCAAAGGCGCACCCAGAAGCTGCTGGGGGAAACCCCTGGCCCCGCCCCCCTTTACCTCTGCCACCGGGAGGGGGGGAAAACAGCATCAGGGGCTGGAAAGTCCCATCCCTGAGGCCCTCTGGGCCAAGTCTAACCCCAGCTCAGCTCCGGGGGAGATGGTGCAGGGCAAGCCCAACCGGCTCTCAGCCCCCTGCAGCAATGAGGAGCAGCATGATGGTAAAGATATATAGAGAGAGTGATTTTCTTCCTATTGCTCTGAGATAGTAGAATGGAAGACACTCGAACTGTCTCAGTATATTCCTGAAAAGTCTGTGGTCAATTAAAAAATAATCATCAGATTTTTATCCCATACATGTTGATAAAAGATAATGGTGGGAGAAAATTTAAAGAACTAAGAAGCCTTGGGACAGAAAAGCAGTGTGATGAGACCTTTAATTTTATGGACTCTGAGGAAACACTTAACAGGGTGTAAGAAACGAGACGATAGCCCACTGCAGTTGAGGTTTGGTCTGTGCAGCCCCCAGTCACATGTTTAGTGTGTCCAACCTAATAATACACATGCCCCCTATGTGTATTTCATGCGCCTGCAGGCAGTCCCCATTTGCTGCACCAGTGAGAGTGAGAGCAGAGAGAATGGCAGTAAGCGGTCACTCCTTGGACTCTCTAGGATTTTTGAATGTGACTCTATGGTACTGGCTGACCTGTACTCATGGAGGTGCTGCACACAACCTAATTGATGGAGGGGCATAGTTAGGGTGGAATGGGCTCCTGGCCAAGAAGTCAAAATGGGCCCCCCTTTTTGTGTCCCGCCAATTGGCCTAGGGGCGCTGCCTGGCTCGGCAGGCCTGGGGGTGCTGCTATCAAACACACAAGACGCAAAAAATGTAGCCAGCCTGTTGAGCACATTATGCCATGAAAAGATAGATGATAGATAGATAGATAACCAGTTCAGTTGTGCCCCCATAATCAATTCACACTGCCCCCGCTCCATATAATCAATTCACGCTGCCTCCCACCCATAACCATTTCACTTGCACCCCCAGGGTAGTGTGAATTGATTATATGGGGGGCGCAAATGTACTGGTTATGGGGTGGGGGTTTAAAGACCGTATTCCTGTTAGCAACAACATCATTAAGAAGAGTTACTGAAATAGCAGCCATAATAATCTCAGAACCATATTTGCAGATTTTCCGAGATAGAATAGATATTGCTTTACATCCTAAATTCCTACCTAAGGTAGTATAAGTAAAACAGTTGTGAGAATGTGGCCCTTTTTACACGGGCCTCTCCCACCCATGAACGTGCAGATTTCTGCATCTTCATGGGTGAGGGAGTCCCGTGTGAATGATGCAGCGTGCATCCACAGTGACTGGGGCCTGCCTGCATGTGCCCGCCTAATACACATCCCCACTCACCCCCCACTTGTCCCCACGCACTGAGCAACTGAGGGAAATGGAGGTTGCTCCAAGGATGTGGATCAGTGGGGGGGGGTGAGTGGAGTTGTGTGTGCGGATGTGTGCATGCCCCACTCATGCACCGGCACACCCATGGACCCCCCACCCGGTGGAACAATGTAAAAATGGCCTGAGAGGAACCACTCGAAGACGAACAGAAGGTTGCTGCTTTGTAAACAAGGTTATTTGAGATGGCTTCTAACGTTCTCACAACAGCCACCCTTCCAGCCGCACATGGAATTTTATTATATTCCTAGAAGGGTTGGAAGGAACTGTCATTCTGAGGGGGAGAGTGCTTTTTATACTAGAGGAGCTTGAGACCATCATGTGGTCTATTATTTGAATATGGTGAGCATGCACAACCCAGTTGTGAGACTGTTAGGAGCCATCTCCAAGAACCTTCTTTACAAGGCAACAACTTTCTGATCACTCACATGGGGAGGAGTTGTTTGTAAACAAACAGTTTTATCTCCCATCCCAATCAGCTGCTGCTGCACTACTAGCAGGCAGAGGCAGGTGAGGGAGGGGGACCCCCCCATGATATGAGGGTCCCCTGCACCTGGGCCTCCTCCAGCTTAGCCCAGGTGTAGGGCTGCCCCTGTGGGGCCAGGCAGCGACCCCCCTGGTGCTTTGCAGCCCCTGACTTTATGCTGCCTATGTTCCTGCATGGAAAGTAAACATGCGGGTGCACATTAGCCCACACTCACCTGCACAACAGGCTCCACATTTTCTGAGACCCTGCTGTGAGTGGGGGCTGCAGGTCCAGTGGGTGGAGGCCATGTGGCCAGTGGGACGAATACCTAACAAAGGGGCAGGTGGACACCCACCTGGTGTGTGCTAATGTGGGCTAAAGTCTCATTTGTTAACACCCACAAATTCTTGTTATTTTAGTCACTGCTTCAGTGTGTGCAGCTGTGGAGGAGGGCTTAACAAGGCAGATCAGGATGAAACCCATGGATTAGTACAGTTAAGCCAGTTATTGGTATGAATGTACACACTTTTTTGAAGTTACACAATTCAGTTGTTTTTGTATTATGAATGCTGATAATTGTGAAACTTTTAAAACCAGGAGGAGCTTGTTGCCTCATTCACTTTCACACTTTTGCAAAGCCCATTCTTTGAACAATATGCAGCTGAGAGTGACTTTTCTACTCAGAGACTGAAATAAATCCCTGCTATTTTTCAAAGTTATACATGGAAATAAGAGTGTTAGATTATGATGAATAAGATAACACTCCCCCATGTGAAAGAGGATATGAAGATGAATGATAGGATCATAGGACATAGCTTACTATGTTAAGCTATAACTGGTTATTTTCAGTGACCTGATCCAGAGCAATGCTACTGGGGAGTGGGTGCTAGGGGTATGCAGCAGAAGCATTTTAATTTTAATTTTTACTTTCATTTTTATTTTCATTTTTTTTTTTTTTTATAACAAATGAAAATTCACATTTTTGTTTGTTATTAAAAATGAAAATCAAGGGGTCAACTGGGCATGTGCAGGCTGTAGGTCATGTGTGGCTGCGCTCCCACTGACCCGCTAAAAAAACCAGAGACCCTGAATGCAATTGCATCCAGAAAGAAGTTGAAATAATAAGAGTACATAAAGAGGAATGAGCGAAACAAAAAAGAAAGAACCTGACTCAACGATAGACAGATTCTGTCTCCCCCGCCACAGCGCCAGGAAAATTGATACCGCTCAACTCAAAATGGTGGACGGAGCGCTGCGAGAGGAAACCGGGCACCTAAACTCCTTGCTACAGGTATTGGACCTGTTTAAAGTTATTAAAGAGGATTTATCGTTCAATAAAGAGGGCATAACAAGTATAAAAAGCAATTTAATAGAGATGAAGGCCCAGATAGAGGGCATAAATAAAAGAATTGACTGCATGGAACAACATATCAGTGACCAGGAAGATCATAGTAATATAATGGATCAAAGAATGGCTCACACTGAAGAGACAGTCATCACACTTAAAGAAAAATTAGAGGACCTGGAGAACAGGTCAAGAAGAAATAATTTAAGATTCTTAGATATTGCAGAAGGGGCTGAAGCAAATGGAGCCAGAGACACTTCATTAAAAATATTAAAAGCAGTGTTCCCTGATAGATAGGAGCTGCATGCAGTAGAAATTGAAAGGGCACATAGATCCCTTAGACCGAAGCCAAGAGACCAGGCCCCTCCACGCACGATAATAGCCCATTTTCTGCATTACCAGGACAAGGAGAAGATATTAAAGGCTGCTAGATCTGTGAGAGATCTAACTTATGAAGGAAAGAAGATATCAATATTCCCAGATCTTGCATATGTTACGGTGCAAAGAAGGAAGGCCTGGAGGCCACAGCTTGAAGAGTTCAACCAAATGGGAATGAAAGCTCAGATTTTATACCCTGCTAAATTCTCATTTGTGGATAAAGGAAAAAGAAGATATTTCTGTGATAAAACTGAGCTGGAAAACTACATGGCAAAAAACGTAAGGGAGGATACAGTAATTAATCAAAGGAACTAAAGTGTGTGAATGAGTCAGGAATAAGAGGAGGAAGTTTGACTCCTTTTGTATTCTTTTTTCAGAATGTTTAAATTCTTCTTTGGGATGCACAAACTGTAATATGGTGGGTCGGTGGGGGGCAGAAAGCCCGCAATACACGACTCTCCGAAATAGGGGGCCAAGTTTAAGATTTAAGAAAAATTGATAGAAGTTTAGAGGAGGGAAAAGAGGGTTTCACAAGTTTATAGATAAGTTTTAGTTAGATAAATAAGGGTAGTTTGATAATTAATAAGGGAAAAGGAATGACATGATGGAAGATACAAACAGAAAAAAATGCATTGGTGAAACAATTAAAAGGATTGTAAAGGAAAGAAAGAGAATGGAGGAAAGACAGATTCAAAGAAAAAGGGTGAAAGGAAAAGAAGGCTGGATTAGACCCAACAAAGAAAAGGGAAAGGAAAGGAAAAAGATTTTTAAAAGGTACTCAACAAAAGGGAAAGCAATAAAATGGCCAATTTAAAAGTAATATCATTTAACGTATGTGGGTTGAACAATCCAATTAAGCGTAAGAGGGTTTGGAAACATATACGTATATCTCGCCCACATATATTTATGATACAGGAAACACACTTACTCACACAGGACAATTTTAGATTTAGTGATACATTTTATAAGACTTATTACTCGAATGCAGGAAAAACGAAAGCTGGAGTGCTAATCGGCATCCTTAAAACATTAAATTTTCAAATCAATAGTATAGATAAAGATACAGAGGGACGTATACTAACCCTGAAAGGGACTATTAATGATGAAAAATACTCAGTTACCACGCTTTATGCACCTAACAACAATACAGCAGCCTTCTTTGCTGAAATAATCCGAAGAATAGTGCAGGAAATTGAAGGTATGGCAATAATAGCAGGAGATTTTAATTCGCCGCTTTCTCCTTTAGATTTATTTTCAAAAAGAAAATTAAATAAGCAGCAGGATCGAATAGTGCAGCTAGTGGAAAGATATGGGCTGAAAGAGATATGGAGAGTGTTGCATCCTACTGTACAAGAATTTACTTTCTACTCTAACCCACATAAAGTTTCAACTAAAATTGACCATGTGCTAGTTAATAATGAAATGCTGCAAAAGAGTGACAAAGCATACATACAAATTATCCCCTTTTTGGATCATAATTCACTGGTACTGGAGATAAAACGGGATAAAAGAGAAAAAACAAAATCCCAAATGGGGGCTAAAAAAGTTTTATTTGAGTAATATTTGGATACAAGAGCAAATTCAGAAACAAATTGCAGAATACATTCAGTATAATGATACACCAGATGTTTCTCCATCTACAATGTGGGAAGCAGCTAAGGCTGTCCTTCGAGGACAATTTATTTCTTTGGGCACACACCTGAAGAAAGAAAAAAAGAAACAAATTCGTGATCTTTATATACAAATTAAGCAATTGGCAAAACAACCCAAGCTAAATGCAACTAGTATAGCAAGAATAAAATCCCAAATAAATTTAATAGAAACAGAAGGCACAATTAAAAAGGTAAGATATACAAAGGCCTTCTATTTTGATAAAGCAAACAAAAACGATAAAGCGTTGGCCTGGCTAGTAAAAAAAAAAGAAAAGAAAAAGAGATCCCATTTATTAGGGAAAATCCCACATCAGACATATTAAAAGGTAAAGAAAAAGAAAGATGCTTTTCACAATTTTATAAAAAATTATACAGAACTGGTGGCCCCACAAAAGAGAGCATAAACAAGTTTTTGCAGGCATACAAACTTCCACAGTTGAATAGGGATCAACAAAGCTTCTTAAATAGAGAAATAGAAATAAAAGAAGTGCAAGAGACTATTCAACACCTTCCAAAAAATAAAACCGCTGGCCCAGTTGGCTACCTGGCTGAATTTTACAAAACATTCTCAGCACAAGTATCCCCATTATTAACTAAAATGTTCATTTCATTGTACTATTCATTTCTTGTACAAAAGGAAATGCCTAAATCTTTCTATGAGGCCCATATCACCCTCTGTCCTAAACCCGAGAAGAACTTGGAAGTGTGTAGTGGATATCGTCCTATATCCTTAATAAATACGGACGCGAAAATATTCACAAAAATACTAGCTAACCGGTTAATGGAGGTGATGCCACATATAATAACGCCAGACCAAACGGGCTTCATGCCCGGGAGACTGGGTATAGATAATGTGCGTAAAGTGGTGGACATCATCCATCATGTCAAGGGCAATGGGGCACCAGTGGCGATTCTATCTCTAGATGCAGATAAGGCTTTTGACATGGTGGAACACTTGTATTTATTTGAAACTATGCAAACCATGGGTATAAAGGGCCAATTTCTGCAGTGGATCAAGTTAATATATAAAAATCCTAAGGCGCGGATTATTATAGATGGGGAGCTTACAGAAGAAGTAGAATTGACTAGAGGCACTAGGCAAAGATGCCCAATGTCACCGCTACTATTTAATATAGCAATCGAGCCTCTAGCAATAGCAATAAGAAATTTGCAAGATATACAAGGGGTGAAAGTGGGTAAGGAAGAGTATAAAGTGGCAATGTACGCCGACGACATGATGGTATTTCTGTCTAACTTGTCTCAATCTGTTCCTAACCTATTGGAGGTCATAAACCAATTCAGTGTTGTATCAGGATACAAAGTCAACGTGGATAAATCTCAAATGTTGTTATTTAATGAAAGGGGATTGTCTAATGAAGAGTACCAAAAATCTACACCATTTAATGTGCAAAAGCAATCGATTAAATATCTGGGAATTAATATTACAAAGAGTTGGAAGGATTTATACAAAACAAATTTCTTGCCATTACTGGAAGAAATAAAAAAGAAAGAGGAAGCTTGGAAGAAACTACAAGTATCCTGGATTGGATGCATAAATTTGATCAAAATGATAATCCTTCCAAAGCTTTTGTACACATCTTTTGCGCTACCAATTAAATTGAATAAAGAGTATTTTGGGACTGTGAAAAAAGTAATCGCCCGCATAATATGGAACTGGAAGAAGCCCCGGATTAGGAGATCAGTTGTATATACATTAAAAGAACAAGGTGGAATGGACATGCCTGATATAAAATTATATCATTGGTCATCAGTTTTGAGAAGAGTGAAGGTGTGGTATCATGATTTAAAAGTACCAGTCTGGTTAGCGCTGGAAAAAGAACAGTGTAAAACCACAACCTTCAGATATTTGCTAACGGATGAGCAAAAAATTAATCCTCAAATAGGGTTAGATCATCCATTTATACATACTGCATTTCAAATTTGGGAGACAAGCCTAATAAAGGCAGAAATAATAAAAGAAACTAATCCATATACACCAATATTTGGTCAGTGGGCAATAGGGGCTGGGATAGCAAGTGAAATTTTTTTTAAAATGGGACTCAAAAGAGTTAAAATATGCATACCAGCTGTTTGTTAATGAAGATATGTTGAGTGTGGAAATGATTACACAAAAAATTGGAAGTGAACCAGGATTTATGTTATATGCAAAAATTAAGAGTAAATTCAATAATAAGAGGAGTAAACCAAACTATATTAGGAAAATAAAGGACATAGAATATGTTCTACATGGAGGTTCCTCACAAAAACATATTATTTCACATTATATATAAAGTTTTGCAGAGATGGTATAATTTACCTGATGACGGATATTTGTCAGCTTGGGAAGAGGATTTACAAACTGAAATAGATGAGATCAAAAGAAAGTCCATATGGGAAGCTATGTTGACTGCGTCAAAATCATTGACAGTTAAAGAGCCACAAATTAAAACAACTTACAGGATATACCTAACACCTCAAAGACTAAATAAAATGAATAATGAGTACCCAAAAGAATGTTGGCAAGGATGCAAGGAAATGGGCACATGGATGCACTGTTGGTGGCATATACAGGATATATCCTCATATATACAGGATATATCCTCATATACAGGATTTTTGGAAACCAATCTGGCCATCATTAAATGAGATAGCCAGAGAAGAGAGACCTTTCCAGCCAATCATAGCACTGCTGGGTATCTTCCCGGATCTTAAAATAATTAAAGAAAGAAAAATTGCCTGTCAACAGCTCAGGCTAGCGGCAATCCATACAATACTCTGTAATTGGAAATCAAGAACTAAGCCTGCTTCCTTGAAATGGATAAATAGATTATGATATGTACTTACAATGGAGCGAATCCAGGCAGAGATACATAAAGAACTGGAGGGCTTCTACGCAGTGTGGAATAATATCTGGACAATAATTCAGGAAAAAGTTGAAACTAATTCTACAAAAATGTCAATATGCCGTACAGAAATATAAGACTTTATCATGTCACGCTTTATATAATGATAAAATGGACCGTAGCTGTAAGGGGATAGATATTTGTCGTCCCCAATCGGTCCTTTCTTTTAGATGCAGTTAATGTGTATATAAGTTCTCGTTTATGGAAAATAAAATCTATCTATCTATCTATAAAAAATGAAAACCATAAAAAACCAATAACTTAAAACCAAAAACAGTCATTTCTGCACCTTCCAAAAGTGCTTCTCTGATAATTGTCTCTTCCCAAAGCTTGCCAAGAGTGCCCCAGGGTGGCAGAAATATCAATGAGAGATTGGTACACAGCAGCTGGTTAGAGGACAGAGCAAACACTGGCATGCCGCAGATGCTGGGCACGGAAACAGCCAGGCACTTGCACAGGAAGAGAAGGTGGTTCCCCAAATATGGCAAGGTTTCAAGTTGAAGAGAGAGCCCCCGGGAGGCTGAATGTCAGTGTGAGATGACCATGCAGAAGATAGACACAAGTCAGAGAAACTGGTAAACAATGGGCACTGGGCACTGAAGCAGCATGGACTAGCAGAGGAGGAGACGGTGATGCCCCAAATATGGTAAGAGTTCTAGCTGAAGAGAGAGCCCCTGGGATGCAGAAATATCAATGAGAGATTGGCACACAGCAGGTGGACAGGACAGACCAGATACTGGCAGAAAGCTGGCACTGGCTACTGAAACAGCAGGGACTGGCAACAGAGAAGACTTATTCTCAAACTAGCTAGCATGTCATGGCTTCAAGCGTTGCTGAGAGCGTTTTGGCAGGGAGGGTGGGGAGAGGCAGGGGACATAAGGGAGCGAGATCATCATCAAAGAATGGAGTAGCAAGAGCCCACTTTGTGGCAATGCATCATCCGCTTGGTGCAGCAATCACTCCAGGGGGGCAGTGAATCTGAGAAAAAGAGACATTTGGGTAGCAGCAGTAGGAGGCAGGCAGGCAGGCAGAGAAAAGGAGTTATGGGCAGGTAGGCAGGAAGGAAGACGGGCAGTGGCACAGGCTTTGTTTGTCATGGTGAGCTCTGCAAGTTATGACAGTGTATTGAAAAGTGCCTGGTGGGTTTTGAGGCTGGAGGGGCAGTAAGGCCAGCGAGCCTAGGGGTGGAGCCAGGGCAACGGTAGGCGGAGCCAGGGCAATGGTAGGCAGCATAACCCAGCAGCAAGGAGTTCCCAGGGTTAACATACAAAACACAGTTTGCATGCACATCAAGCTTAAAATAAATAATTTATAAACCCAAAACACAGGCACTCATCCTTGTAAAGCACCCAAGTCACAGCCTGAGT
>QEPC01006353.1:4161872-4179823 GCA_003113815.1 Sphenodon punctatus
CCCCCAATAATAATAAATAATGACATCTTACCCCCTCCAATTATCCCCTGCTATTATCAGTCCTAACATTCCCATCCTGTTCCATTCCTCCATCCCTCCCCCCATAATACATGTGACTTAGGTTCTGGTTTTCCTTTATTTTTTCCTGTTCCTTTTCTTTTACTTTAAACAATGGGTGTTTTTCACTCGCACGCAAAAACAAGTCTACAGCCAACACATTTGGGTTAAAACTGACCGCAACTCTTGTAGTCTGGTAAAAACATGAGAGAGGTAAACAATCCAAACTAGAACCAAACCGTATCCCTTTCCGTCCAACCTGTCCAGTGCGTCAGCTCACTGATCCCAAATGGATTCCCTAATCCATTCCTATTCCAGCCACCTGGACCCCCTACGGAGTAAGAAATAGATGTGTCAGCAAAGAAGCAAGCACCCAGACTCCCACAAAGTGGCTGGAATTATGGATTTAAATATGAACTCATGCTTAGGGTAAGATTAAAGCTTAGGGATTTCACAAGTAATGTAACCTTACGTTAGCTTTATATTTTTTTATTTGATTTGTACTCTTGAATCAATCTTGTCTTGTACTTAATCTGATTTTACACATATAAAATTATTTTAATCAAGCTTTGAACTGCTTGTGTACCTGTGTGGATACTGACAATGGGTGACACAGTAAATAGTGCTTCTGTGTTTGCCTGTTGCTGTGGATTTGGGCAGTTCCCTCAGTGATGTGTGCTCCGGAATCTTCTGGAGCTTCAGCCTGCTCTGCTTTGTACATCTGGCAGTCACTCTTCAAATGGGCAGGTCAATCTGGGGATGAAATGGACTGGCATGGACAAAAGTGGAGCTGCTGCATCCCCACTGGGTGAGGTCATATGAGCAGGTGGCAGCCAGATTCCCGCGCGACCCTGTGGCAGGCAATTGCTGGCCCCACACAGTGGGGCAAGTGCAGAGAGCTAGTCAGTTGGTTGTGGAAAGCCAGGTGAGCCAGTCCCGGTCAGAGTCATCACCTTGGCTGGGGAGGACCGTGGTGCTGGCCACATGAGTGTGTCCAGCCCTGTTTGACTCCTTCTTCAGGCCAGACCCAAAGCCTGCCATTTGCCATGACATGGCTGTGCACACCAGGCTCCAGCACCTGTCAGCCACAGCCGCAATGCAGACCTCGCCGCATGGCAGGCAGTAGGAGCCCGGCCACACGGGTTGTCCACATAGGGTAGCCTTACCCTATGTGGGGCATGGCTGTTCTGTGATGTGTCCTCAGAATTTTTCGAGGGCGTATTGCGGAGCAGTCAGCTGCTCCACCCAGGGTGGGGAGAAACATCAGGTGGGTCCTGGGCATACAAGCCACTGCATCGCATATTTAACTTTTATTTTATTTATTTATTTATTTTAACTTGTATGCCTCCCTTCACAGAGGCTCAAGGCAGCTTATAAACCATAAAAAACATTAAAATACAAAAAAAAAACTAATCCCCCCCCCAATCCTTCCACAAACACACTCAATACCACTACCCCTTCCCAAACCATCGCAATCCCCTAGCCACACCCACCAAGTGTCTTTACAAATAAATGTCTTGCACCACCTCCAGAAGACACCCAGGCTCAGGCTCATATGAACCTCCAGGGAAGGGAATTCCAAAGCATCAGGATAGCAACTGAGAATGCCTCCGTGTGAGCTCTTGTTGTACGAACAAGACTAACAGATGCACAGCGAGGCATTCCCAGCAGATTGCAGGGGCCACAGTGGGACATGGAAGGACAGGAGATCTTTCAGATATGTGGGGGCCAAACCATTTAGGAATTTAAAGATCAAACCATCACCTTGAATTGTGTCCAGAAAACAATAGGAAGCCAGTGCAGACTTCGTAGCACCAGTATAATATGCTCTTGGTGCCTTGTTTCCAAAAGGAGGTGAGCTGCATTCTGCTCCAGCTGCAGGTTCCAAACAGTCACCAAGGGCAGCTCCACGTAGCACGCATTGCAATAATGTAGTCTAGAGGTGATGAAAGCATGGATTACAGTGGCCAGATCCAAATAAGAAAGAAAAGGATGCATCCTCCTCATCAGATGGAGGTGTTGAAAAGCGCTCCTGGCCACCACCGCAACCTGACAATTCAGGTGTACCAGGGGATCCAGAAGCACTCCAAGGCTACAAACCTGATTGACCAGAGGGGGCCGGACTCCATCAATAAAAGAGTTCCCAATCCCCTCTAGGTCACAAGGCCGCCCAACCATCATCACAACAGTCTGGCCTGGATTCAGCCTGAAACAGCTCACCTCATCCAGTGCCCGACAGCAGCCAGGCAATGGGTAAGCACCGAGACTGTAGGGCCTGGTTTGGATTAAAAAAAGAGGTGGAGTTGGGTGTCATTAGCATACTGATGGCACTTCACTCCAAACCTCCCAATGGCTTCATATACACGTTGAACAAGAGGGGAGATAAAATAGAACCCTGCGGGACCCCACAGGGTAGGTTGTGAGAGGGCCATGAGCAATCATTCATCATCACTCTGTGATCTTTGCTATAGGAAGGAGGAGAACCACTCGAGCAGTCCCACGTCCCCCCACCAGGTTCTGCAATCATGTCAACACCACCTCATGATCAACTGTGTCAAAGGCTGCTGAAAGATCTAATACGATCAACAGGGTAGAATTTCTCTCATCAATCTCCAGGCTCAGGTCATAGACCAAGGCCATAGCACAGTTTCTGTTCCATACCCAGGATGAAAGCCTGACTGAAATGGGTCCAGGAACCCAACAACATCAAGATGAGTCTGGAGCTGTAGGGCAAACCACCCATTCAATAACCTTACCTAAAAAGGGAAGATTAGAGAGAGGCTGACAGCTGGTCAGGAAGTCAGTATCCAAACATAGTTTCTTACTTAGGGGCTGGACAACTGCAGTTTTAAAGGCATCTGATACAGGCATTGACAACACCAGCCAGCAACAGCCCCAACATCTCCTGGCTGGTTTTCACCAGGCACAGGCAAGGATCTTATTCACAGTTTGTTGTCCTCATCGCCCTAAGCACCTCCCCTCTGTCAGTAGGTGATACCAATTAAAACTGGTCAAAATAAACAGGACAAGACTGAGCTTTCATAACCCCAAACTCCAATTCTGCAGCTAAAATGGCAGCACCCTAGTCATGGTGAATATGTGCAATTATGTCTGCAAAGTAATTGATAAAAATGTCACAGCAGGCATTAGATGACTCCATTTCCGGGTGGAGGGAGACCGGATTATCCAGACCGGAACATCTGCACCGAATGAGACTTTGCAGGTGCTATGATAGTGGAGAAGAAAGCTTTCTTCACCACCATCACAGCCACGGCATAGTCCTTCAGAAATGATCTGTGCTGCAATTGGTTGGCTTCAGCGTGAGTCAAGTGCCACTTGCGCTTTAGCCACCTACCCTCCTGCTTCATCTGCCTCAGGTCCTCTGTATACCAGGGGGACATGTGCTGCCACAGCGGTGGGACCAGATGCCTGGATGCAACCATGTTGATGGCCATGATCAAGATGTCATTCCACAAAGCAACCAGACAATCGACAGAGCAGCCGCTAAGTTCAGTAGGTAAATCCCTGAGGGGGTTATTGGGGGGGGGGAGTGGGAATCATTGTAGTCTCTCCTCTCTGTCGCCTGTGGCCTCAATCACTGTGTTAATCAGATTCATTTTTCAGTAGATCACATAGTCTCCTTTGTCCCAATTGTATTATGACAAAAGCACTCTGCTCTCTTAAAGCACTCTTAAAACTGCTGCTTATGATAAAATGCAGTTGGCTAAACAAAGCCTTAGAATGATCTACGACTGTCTCTAAATCACGATGTGTGTGGTGGACACATCCACAACACTTGTTAGCCTACTTTATGTGCACTCCTGTTGTTGCTAATGATACATGATTTCCTACAAAGACCATAGCTGATTGGATAACAAAAAAGCTTGTCACACAGAAAAATGTCTCTTTCGTCTCACCTTTGTCACTTACTTCCTCCTCTTCAACCTGTTTTTATTTTAAATTTGCAATTTAACTGTTCAGCTCAGTATATTGTTTTAAGGTGCAGTTTCATTCACCACACAAAATAAAACCTCTGCTGTGCAAGCACTTCTGCATGCAAGTCATGCTGACTTAAATAAGGGAACTCCTGTGCAGAATGATGCATATGCTTAAAAGTTTGCTAGATGAATCCAAGGCTATTTTTAATTTAACATAGCTGGGGTGGTGGTGTCCATGTCCATTGTCCACTGAGTGGAACAGCTATGGAGCACACACTCGGGGCAGTGCGTGGGGAGGGATTCTGATGGGCGGCTTTCTGGGTGAGTACTGCAGCAGCCCCAGCGCACCGCACCCAGCGCTCTGCATGGACCATGGGGGAGCGGGAAGAGGGCAGGGCTGGCCTTTCCAGTTGTCGTTTCCAGGTCAAGTGATGGGGAACCAAGGCTCCTTAGCACTCCTGGCCAGTTCCTGTGCCGTGGAAAGGCTGTTTCCCTGCCTACAGTGCCTCTGAGTGATGGCCCACTCAGCTGATCTGGCTGTCTGTTGCCGTTCATATGGGCTGCAGATGCATGGGCGTTGGCTCACAAACATTTTTGGGCTGCCTCCACATGGCACACTCTGGCTTCTTTGTCATCAAGAGTGGGTGCTGCGTGGATCACGGGCGCACACACCCACTCACACCACCTTCACACAGGCACGTGGGTGGACATGGGTGGTTGCGTCTTGTTTAAAAATGGCCCAGTAGTTGTATTTATTTTATATATTCATCTTATTTTGAAGCAAGACAGTCCTCATAATGGTATAGTAGTGGATATTTCATTTTACTTTATGCAAGAAGAACAGACTATGAAAAGCAAAGTTCTACAGGAGCTTGACTTACTACATCGGGCTTAAGGCACTGGAGTTCACTTTGAGGTTGTGGAGAAGTATTTGACCATTGCTTGGGAGCCTTGCTTGTCAACTGCAGAGGGATGGAATTCCCACAGTTAGGTCACATGTACTGACCTTGTCTCTGCAGCTTTATCCTATTAGTGAGCTTGTTGGAGGGCTGCAAAATATGAAAGCATTTTTTTTTTAAAAAAAAATTAAAATGGCATTTCATTAGAAGTGCTTAAAGCTCTAGTAAAACCCAGCAAGAGGAGGCCAAAGGTTGGCAGTGGTTTAAAAAAAAAATCTTGAACTAATTTAAAGTCTGCAATCAACATGGATCACAGGTGGCAAGTAAAAGTTTTAATGATAGACTGGCCTAGTCCTTGAGGTAAATTATGCATAATTATTCATAACTGCTATTTTTGGCTTGCCTGCATTTGTCCTAGACCTCTGCCTAAGGAAACAATTTGAAATAATTAGTGTGCTAGTGCAGTGACAATGATGAATGAATCAAATGCGTCTGGTGCCAAACATGGATCTTGATAAGAAGCAGATAACTTTGGCAACCATGGGATTTTGTTTTTAAATCTCCAAGAGTGGTAATAGTTAGTTCATTTTATTTGAGCTGACATACTCAATATACAACTCTAACAATCTCTGTTCTGTGATCAAAGTTGGGAATTTTGGCACTGAGAGCACAAAAATGTTACTATATTATGTGTGTGTAAAATATTTAGTGCAAAATAACTTACAAAAATGTTCAGGTTTTGAAACTGAAAGCACAAGGCAGGAAATGAAAGAGCTGAACTTGCTTCTGTTATATTAGCTCTTATGTTTTGGAGTATATATTTAACAACATATGCAGTTACATATGGATCTACAGAGAAGGTGAATATATAAAACATTACATGCTTTCTGAGATGGTTGCCAAGTTAACAGTGCTTTTTGGAACCTTTAACTTTTCCTGGCTTGTGTTCTTGATTTCTCAACCTTTCATTTGGCTTAAAGTTTTGTTTTTTGCACTGACATTAAAGTGATGTTAAATTGCGTTTTTGTTATGAAAATAAATAAATAAAAAACAAAACAAAACCCTGAGAAATGGTTTGTCTTAAAAATGTATCTAGGATTGTCTTCCTTCTGCCCCAACCCTGAAAGCCTTCAGGGAGGATAAGTAGTAAGAAATACCGTTGACCTTACCTATGTCTAGCAGATGGACAGTGTACCGAAGAATAGTTAGATAACAAGTAGAATGAGCCAGATGTACTTACAATCCATTTACATCTCTAAACTGTATGGTTTTGAGAAGATACCGCCTCCTTCAAATGGTATGGCGTACATAACTTATTCTGAAATAATACAGCAGGTTTAAAGAGAGAAGGTTCTTTGAGGCAGAAATATGCATCTACAAAGTTAGGCAAACAGCTGGTGAGAGCTGTGCTACATCATTCATCTTAACATTTCATATTTTACTTAAGACTGCAATGGCTGTTTTGCAAGGAGTTAAAGCTGATTGGTTGTCAACTTCTTTTTTAAAAAGGAAGTTTAAAAACCCATAAAGTAACTTCTTGGTTGAGTTCAGTTGTCATATTTGTTTGTTCTGTCTTGGCAGTACTACAATTTCCACTTCGATCTAATCAATTAGTTTTATATCAGTTTTAACTTGCAGTGTATGAAGGCCAGTTGGTTCATTATGTAAAGTTTATTGTAGTTTTGCTTTTATTTATCTAACTGAAGATCTTACGTAAATGTTGCATAAGCTCCAAAAGTGACGTCATTCAAGCGACTAGGGGTGAAAACAGACATGACGCTAACTACGCTTGGTGGTCATTTATGCATGTTTCAGGGCTGCATAGGGCACCAAGGGTGGTTAAAGGGTGGTTAGCGTCATGTCTGTTTTCACCCTAGGTCTGTGTTGCACAGAATAATGCCTCATGAAGAGCAATCTCTCACTGTTTTCCATTAAACTTTGACAACTTAAGATGTCAGATACATTCATTGGGCATTTCCCCCTTGTTTTAACAACTATCATGGTCATTGGTGTATTCTTTAAAAATCATTCTTTACTGAAAGCGTACTTTATGAATGATTTCATTGCTAGTGATAAATATACTACAGACTGAATCTATACTTTAATGATATAGGAATTTCTGAAAGTCTAATATTGTGAGATTTGTGATAAAATAATGACAATCTCATCTTCCATTAGGAAAATTTCTAGCTCTACTGTTTGTAGAGAGAAGCAAATGTGATTTCAGTTTACTCAAAAGACTCAGGATCCAAAAGACAAAGCAACAATATTTTGTTATTTTTAAGCTGTTCTCGTGATTTTTGGCAGCCTGGCACATGATTTTTGACCATTTGTGCTTGGCAACCCTGAGTAATGAGCAGCTGTCTTTCACTGAGCCACAGGCATCACTGGAAAAGGGGCTCACCATGAAAACGTATAATTGAAAAATGTGGGTACGTGGGTGGGCAGGGTTAAATTCCCATAGCGCACCTTGAAGATCATAGACTACTGATACGCCAGTGCACCCCAGTGAAAATAACCAGAGCTCTTATTCTTTGGCTATATTTCCCCCCTCTCAGGATCCAGAAGTATAGCATGGGTTGTGAGATAGCAGATTTTCAGTGAAGAGTACTTAATTCTGGAATTAACTTTTGGTTTTTGCACAGACTGAGTCTGTTAACATCATGTCTACTGCAAGGCCTGTCTCTTTTCCTAGGCTTTTTTTTTTTTTTTTTTGGAAAGGGAGAGCGAGAGAGATTCTATTAAGTAGGAAATAAGGAAAGACAAGCGACTTAGTTTGGTGGGAGGAAGTATCTTTATGCTCAGGCTTGCCTGATCTAAACGTTTGTGTTTTTTTAAAAAATAAAATAAAATATGTGCCCAGAGCTCTGGATGGATGTATTTTTACAAACTGTAAGAAAAAAACTGTTTGTAGCCATCTCTCATCATGCAGAAGTTACATTTTACTTCTCTGCGTAGTCTTCTACAAGTTGCAAAATGCCATTGCCGACGCACCGAAGGAGACAGGACGCTTTGCTGGGTTTAAACGGCCGCACTCTTTATTTAACAATTAACCTACAAATTCAGGTGGGGGTAAATCGCCTAATGCGATGCGGGTCCAGTACTTTAACATTACCAAAAACAGTACCCAAAACCTGGAACAGGGGTGGCTTCGATGTACCCTCGAATGCCCCCCCAATGACGATCACACGTCTCCCCTCCAAGCGGCGCCACAGGCCGTGAGGGGATACCTTACTTGTGAGTAAGGAGAATGATGCCTGCCGACGGGGGGCCATACTTGCCCCTACCGCCGTCGCACGACACCCCTCCCAGGGAGGCTGCCCAGCCGCTTGCCTTCCCCTGCTTTCCGGCAGGTGGGCCTCCCCATCTCTTACAGAGATGACTCCTAATTATGCCCCCTCTACCTACTCTAACTCACAGTACTGGACCCCTGCAAGAGTGCGACAATAATAACGAGCACAACAACACCCCTAAAAACTAAGGGGTAAGATTAGCCAAATTTCCGGCACTGCGAGGAAGGCGAAAAACGGAAAACCCTATTCAGGCCTGATTGGGTTAAACGTAAAAATTCCTTCCTGGCCCCTGAATCGGCGGCCGGCGATTCCCACAGTGCACAGGGAGGGCGGGGTGGGTGCCGTTCTTCGCCGCTCCTGGGGCTGTAATGGAGCCCGAGCGGTGTCTTGCTGCTCGTGATCCCCGCCCAGGGCGGGGTCACGTGCTTCCTTCTAGCCAATTGGGAGGCTCAGCCTGTGCCTGATGCAACCAGGCTGCCTCCCCTCTCCCCGTGCGCCGTTGTTTTTCCCCGCCGCGGAGAGCCGCATCAGCCTCCGACGGCGGGGAAAACTTTAACCCTTTCCGTCCTGCCCCTTTTTAGGCGGGCGCGGCAAAGGGCTCCCGCCCCCAACCCCCGCGGGGGAGGGGGCGGACGCAATTGCCGACGCACCGAAGGAGACAGGACGCTTTGCTGGGTTTAAACGGCCGCACTCTTTATTTAACAATTAACCTACAAATTCAGGTGGGGGTAAATCGCCTAATGCGATGCGGGTCCAGTACTTTAACATTACCAAAAACAGTACCCAAAACCTGGAACAGGGGTGGCTTCGATGTACCCTCGAATGCCCCCCCAATGACGATCACACGTCTCCCCTCCAAGCGGCGCCACAGGCCGTGAGGGGATACCTTACTTGTGAGTAAGGAGAATGATGCCTGCCGACGGGGGGCCATACTTGCCCCTACCGCCGTCGCACGACACCCCTCCCAGGGAGGCTGCCCAGCCGCTTGCCTTCCCCTGCTTTCCGGCAGGTGGGCCTCCCCATCTCTTACAGAGATGACTCCTAATTATGCCCCCTCTACCTACTCTAACTCACAGTACTGGACCCCTGCAAGAGTGCGACAATAATAACGAGCACAACAACACCCCTAAAAACTAAGGGGTAAGATTAGCCAAATTTCCGGCACTGCGAGGAAGGCGAAAAACGGAAAACCCTATTCAGGCCTGATTGGGTTAAACGTAAAAATTCCTTCCTGGCCCCTGAATCGGCGGCCGGCGATTCCCACAGTGCACAGGGAGGGCGGGGTGGGTGCCGTTCTTCGCCGCTCCTGGGGCTGTAATGGAGCCCGAGCGGTGTCTCGCTGCTCGTGATCCCCGCCCAGGGCGGGGTCACGTGCTTCCCTGTAGCCAATTGGGAGGCTCAGCCTGGGCCTGATGCAACCAGGCTGCCTCCCCTCTCCCCGTGCGCCGTTGTTTTTCCCCGCCGCGGAGAGCCGCATCAGCCTCCGACGGCGGGAAAAACTTTAACCCTTTCCGTCCTGCCCCCTTTTTAGGCGGGCGCGGCAAAGGGCCTCTCGCCCCCAACCCCCGTGGGGGAGGGGGCGGACGCAATTGTCGACGCACCGAAGGAGACAGGACGCTTTGCTGGGTTTAAACGGCCGCACTCTTTATTTAACAATTAACCTACAAATTCAGGTGGGGGTAAATCGCCTAATGCGATGCGGGTCCAGTACTTTAACATTACCAAAAACAGTACCCAAAACCTGGAACAGGGGTGGCTTCGATGTACCCTCGAATGCCCCCCCAATGACGATCACACGTCTCCCCTCCAAGCGGCGCCACAGGCCGTGAGGGGATACCTTACTTGTGAGTAAGGAGAATGATGCCTGCCGACGGGGGGCCATACTTGCCCCTACCGCCGTCGCACGACACCCCTCCCAGGGAGGCTGCCCAGCCGCTTGCCTTCCCCTGCTTTCCGGCAGGTGGGCCTCCCCATCTCTTACAGAGATGACTCCTAATTATGCCCCCTCTACCTACTCTAACTCACAGTACTGGACCCCTGCCACTAAGGGTTCGCCGGGTTTACCCGGACAAACCCGACCCCCACCTAACTCTAACTTCCTTCCAGTGACCGAATCAGAGCTTTCTTTAGGGCCCCCAGGTATAGGTCATTCCCTTGGGGGGACAGGTGCACGCCGTCTCGCCTGTACAAGGCCGGCTTCTTGTGCGTCAACACTCTGGTGTCCACATGCTCGCCTCCCAAGCCGGTGAGCCACTTTACTATGTCCCTATTGACTGTCCTTCGGGTTTTGTCAATTTTTTGGGGGTGTACCCCGTGACCCCAAGATAATCGCTCCACCAAGTCCGTCCAGAGGAGGCAGACACCAGGGAAGAGTTTCTTAATCTCCCATAGGTCGGATTTGACGCTCTTGATTAACTGGACACCTTTCAGATGCGGGATGTCATTCTCTCCAAGATGAATTACTATGACATCCGGCGGAGGGTCTCGGGGAGCGGCGTGGACTGCCGGCAGCAGCTGGTGCCACTTCATCCCGCTACGACCCCTCCAGTGAATTTGTGCCAGCGTTGCCAGACCTAGCTGCGTTCCCCATCCCGTCTGCCCGGCGGCCTTGCCTGCCCATCGGACAAGGCTGTGGCCGATAATCCACACCCTCTTCCGCGGCCTCGGGGCAATACCTGTTGAGATGAAATAACAGTTAGGGTCTCGGGGGTGGGGGCACCCCGGACATACGTCCGGAATGCCCCAGATCTCCACCGCCCTATTTCCCTAATGCCTTGCTCGGGCATGCCATTTTCTGCGGCAAAGCTTGCCGCCCCTATGCGGAAAGAGTGCGTGCCGTAGGCAGATGGGGGGAATCCTAGATATATTAGCGCAGCCCTCATAACAGCTGTGAATTGATACCTTGTCACCTGTTGCCCAGTGGCATGCCTAAAAAACGAGCCTGCAGCAGACCCACGCACTGCGATGTAAGCTTCCGTAGCCCGGACTGGGCACGTCTCGTGTGTTGATACACGGTTCAGCCTAACTTCCTGCCCTCTCCCCCTCTGGTCTGTCTTGGATCGACGAATTTTCAATGCCATAGATGTTGGGCCGATCCTGATATCGTTGTACTGGAGTGCCCTACCTGATGTGTCCCTAGCTGAGTCCGCTACCAGTTCGCTCACTCGAAAAGCCCCGAAGAAGGCTAACTTAAATAATGAATTAAACAATGAAACTTCACAATGATCGTAACAAACATGGGACAGCCCCCCACAAATATCCAAAAGTAATTGCAATGTGACTGGGGCCCGCTGGTCTTGTGTCCTCCCCCCTTCCCGCTGCCAACTCTCCAGTAATCGCCTAACATAAAACCCCCGGTCGGGAGGGGGGTGGCCTGCAAGGTTGCTTGCAAAGGCCAGGGCGGAAAGTTTCCCTGATATTGTACTTGGGGCCGCACCCTGGCGCCGCAAGGACATGGCAAATTGCAGCATTTGTTGTTCCGGGATTGGAAACCCGTGTGGCCAACCCTGTTCCCTTTGATAACACTGAAACTCCCTGAAGGCCCTGTTGTAAGCTGTCCTGGTTCGGGGCGCAAGAGATCCCAGAACGGTGGTGTGCAGCTCTACAACCCAAGGTTCCACACCCTCGGCGGCAACGGATCTGGGTTCAACCGAGCCTGAGGCGCCAGCAGACGGAAACGCTCCATCTGGAAGCGAGAAAGGGCATCGGCTACACTGTTGTCCAGACCTGGCACATGTCTGGCGTGGAACAGGATGTTAAATTCCAAACATGTGAGCACGAAGTCCCTTACTAACTTCATAACCCTTGGGGACCTAGAAGATTGAGTGTTAATTATGTGTACAACGGCTTGGTTGTCACACCAGAACAAGACCGATCGATTTGCCAGCTGGTTGGGCCATAGGTGTACTGCCACCACGATTGGAAAAAATTCCAAAAAGGTGAGGTCCCTAGTGATCCCTTGTTCTGTCCAGTCACTCGGCCAGGGGGCTGCCACCCACCGATCCCTGAAGATCAGTCCGAAACCCGCTCCGCCAGCAGCATCAGAGTGCACCTGCAGCTCCGCTTCCAGTAGGAGCTGGTCCCTCCAGAAACTGGTGCCGTTGAAACGATCTAGGAAAGTGGCCCAGGTCTGGAGATCTTCCTTCATCTCCTTGGTGACCCTGACGTGGTGGTGGGGTGGTGGTGGGGGGTTGCCGGCGAACTTTGCGTAGAGGCGGGACAAGAAGGCCCGCCCCGGCGCAACCACTCGGCAGGCAAAGTTGAGACTCCCTACGATTGATTGTAAATGCCGAACCGTGACTTTGGTAGCTCCTAGGCATTCTCTGATCTTGACCCGTAGCGACTTCAATTTGTCCTCGGGAAGGCGGGAAACAGCCTCCTCGGTATCCAGCTCGATACCGAGATAGGTCAGTCTGGTGGCAGGACCCTCCGTCTTTTCTGTAGCTAAAGGGATACCCAGGTTTTCTGCTACTTCGTGGAAAGTGCGCATCAAGTCAATGCATTCGCTTGTATCAGTCTGGCCAATGAAGAGGAAATCGTCCAGATATTTTGTAATTCCTCTTTTTCCTGACCGGATTTTTACAATCCACTCAACTAGGGTGCTGAAACGCTCGAAGACGGAGCACGAAATCGAGCACCCCATTGGCATGGCCTTGTCATAGTAATATCCTCCCTCGAAATAAAACCCGAGCAAAGAAAAACTGTCGGGATGAACAGGGAGCAAGCGAAAGGCCGACTTGATGTCGCACTTCCCCAAGACAGCACGGGGCCCAAATGACCTAACTAGGGTTACCGCTGA
Source organism: Sphenodon punctatus (assembly GCA_003113815.1). Taxonomy (NCBI): domain Eukaryota; kingdom Metazoa; phylum Chordata; class Lepidosauria; order Sphenodontia; family Sphenodontidae; genus Sphenodon; species Sphenodon punctatus. Next base: position 4,174,858 of record QEPC01006353.1, read on the forward strand.
GTCAAACGATGCATATCGGACCGAGGCAAGTTCCTTGGGGATCGCATCGTTGACTGAGCCCCCCCGGGGGTACGACAGGTGGTGAATTAACCGAAATTCCCCGGGGGCCTTTTTCGGTACCACCCCCAAAGGGGATATAACCATATCAGGAAAAGGTGGGGCTGGGAATGGGCCTGCTACCCTTCCTTCGGCCCTTTCTTTTTGAATTTTTGCTCGGACTATGTCCTCCATCCCGACTAAAGATTTCAAGTTTGCGCACAACCGGTGCTGATGAACTTCGCTAGCGGGGATGCGAAAACCCTCCTGAAAACCCGATATTATACCCTCGGCTTCTGTTTGATCCGGGTAAGGTTGGAGGGCTTTAACAAGCTCTGCCACCTTAACCGGGGTTGGCGCCCTTGCTTGGTGTGGGTGTGTTGTTTCCGCTGGGGCCTCCTCTGCCCGGCCCCCAGGGAAACTGCTTCCTTTTGCCCCCGCCCTTTCCTTTCGGACAGGCTGAGGCAGCATGGTATCCGGTACAGTTGGCACAAGTGTGACGAAATTTACAGGTTGCTCGGGAGCAGCGCCCGGACCGGTCAAATTCCCAACATACTCCTGCGGAGTGGGACGTCCCTTTCTTACCTTCGTCCCGAAAGGACTCCGTTGCTGACGATGCTCCCCCTTTTGCCAATAAGTGGCCACTATCTGCTCTGGGCACATTCCCCGCCCCACTCATGCAGTTCAGCCACAGGTCGTGCGCATGCAGGTCCCACCTAAGGCCGGGCGTATACGCCGCCCTGTGGCGGAAAGCCTCGTCGTATCGAAGCCATGCGCCCGCTGGTCCGGCCTCGTACGCACGTCGCACAATGTCTGCGTACTTTAGGAGGTCAGCAGCCCGGGCAGGATATGCCTGGATCAGGACTCCCATGTATATTGAGAAAGCGGCTGTCCAATTAGACCAGTTACGGTCTGCTTTGGGGCGCTTAAAGCGCTCCTTTTCTTTCTTGTCCTCCTGTTCAGTGGGATCCAGAATCGGGTCACTAAACAGGAGGGCAAACAGGTCCATGTATTCCCCGCGCCATATTCGCTCCTTCGTTGCCGGGAGTAAATGCCCCCCGATTGGGTCAGAGACTGCAGAGTAGCCCCCGCCCTCGGGCGGGGGACACTGTGCGGGCAGAGCCGTCAGCTGATTCCAACTCCCCGTGCTCGGTGTAGGTAGCGCTGACATGGGTGTTGGGGCCCATACCTGCAAGGCCTGCCCCGCGAGGGCGGGTGAGCTCTGCGCACCCACCGGGGGAAGCACCCCCCTGGTTGAGCCGCCCGCTCCGTTACCTCCTTGAGGGGGGGGTGGTGGGATCGCTGCGGGAACCCAGTTCCCACCCCACCAACTTAATTGTGTTGCTCCACCCCTTGCCCCAAAACCCTGGGGGCTCTCCCTTAGCTCTCTCTCATTGCCCATGTTTCCCATTGCAGGAGCCTGTATAAGGTTCACCCTATTGTCCCCGCCCAACCCTCCAATGGGGGCGGGGGTATTACCTGGATCAGGGGCGGGCTGGACTGCTTGAACCGCCGCCTGTGCTCCTGCTGTTTGGGCCCGCTGCTCCAGTAGCATTTGCAGGGCCCTTTCCATCCGGTCCATTCGCTGCCTCAGGTCTCCCTCATCCTGTCCCTGTCGTGCAGCTCCCACTCCTTGCTGTTCCTGCTGGAGAAAGGGGGGAAGAGGCTCCCCAGCCCAGCCCAGTGCAGGGGCTGCCTCTGCAGCCTGCCCCTGACTGGCTGCAACCTGAGTGGGCTGTGGGATCCCTGAATAGGGCAAGGGCCATTGGGGATCCACTGGGAGATGCCCTGAATACCCTGGGTAGGGGCCCCTACTTCCTGCTGTTATTGCCCCTCCCAGGGCCCCCGCAGGCACCGACGGTGACTGCAGGTTTACTGCCGCAGATATCCCCGCAGGGGGGCCCCGAGGGGGCCTCTGCCCCCTACCGGCCTGCAGCGCTGAACCCTGAGCAACCTCACCAGCATAACGAGCTGGGAGGTTAATAGGGCGCCCCCCACGCCGTAGGGGGGGGTGTTGTGCAGAGGGTGCCCCCTCCACATTGGCTGTGCCCATCATAACATGTGATGGGCCAGCCTGCTGTTGGTCCCTCAATTGCAGGGGGGGTGGGCAAGGGTGTGTGAATGGGTTACCCCCCACCCCCTCCGTAAGCTGGCGAAGCAGGGCTTCACACCCTGCCATCCTGAGTGCCATGGGGGTTTCCTCCCCCACACTCTGCCCCAGGGTGCCACTTGCACCTCTTTCTTGAGGGGGGATCAGGGGCTGCCCCTCCGAACTCCCCGCTGCTGCCTCCCCCCCTTCAATTTCCCCTGGTCCCTGGGGTACATTTAATTGGGTGGTCCCCACCTTCCTTTTCTTCGCCGCTCCTGCGGCATTCTTTTTGCTCTTCCCCATTGCGGGGACTCCCTTTCCTTATTTAATTTTATATTTAATTTTATTTTTTTTCTTCAGCCGGCAGCCACGTGCGCTGCCGTTCTTCGCCGCTCCTGGGGCTGTAATGGAGCCCGAGCGGTGTCTCGCTGCTCGTGATCCCCGCCCAGGGCGGGGTCACGTGCTACCTTGTAGCCAATTGGGAGGCTCAGCCTGGGCCTGATGCAACCAGGCTGCCTCCCCTCTCCCCGTGCGCCGTTGTTTCTCCCCGCCGCGGAGAGCCGCATCAGCCTCCGACGGCGGGGAAAACTTTAACCCTTTCCGTCCTGCCCCTTTTTAGGCGGGCGCGGCAAAGGGCTCCCGCCCCCAACCCCCGCAGGGGAGGGGGCGGACGCAATTGTTTTAGGTCAGGTTTGGTCTGATCGGGCCAGCATCATGTCTGTACGTTTGTTCTGGGCTTGCCAGAGGATGGTCTGGAACAAACCCCACCCGGGGTGGCGGCTGGGCCTGGATTGTGGGCCTCGATCAAAGTGGGCCCACAGTCAGGGCCAAGCAGCCACCCAGATGGGCCAAAGAGGGTGGAACTGGGTGGGAATGCTCTGGCTCCTCCTAATGTGGGGGGTTGCCATGGTACCCAGTCATGGCTGCCTATCATGGCAGGGAGTGGGGTAATGCCGGGAATATAGTGATGTGTCTGAGCAGCCACACATCACTCCTGTCCTTGCCCCCTCTCCCCAGCTGGGGGAGCCTGGGGGAATGTTTGTTTTGCAGCCAGAGCTCACCTGGCTGGGGGAAGTCCTCCCCCTCTCCCAGGTGGGGCAGATGTCCAGGAGGGCATTTCTGTTGGAAACAGGTCATTCGCCAACATTCACACAACGAGGAATCTTCCTGGCTTTTTTGCTATTTCTTGCTGGGTTTCGCTAGTTTTTACACAACATGAACTGAGCTGCTACCAAGTATGGTTAGCAGCTTATGCTTTACATACCAACTAAGCTACGCAAAAGTGCTGGAAACTGATGCAAATGGACAGTCCTGAAAAGTTCTGAAAAATCCATGATGGTCCCAGAAAGTCCCCAAAACCCAGGAAAGTGCCAAAAAGTGTTGGAAATGACAGAAAAGTGCACTTACTGTTGATCTCGCAATGGTGAAAGCGTAGAATTGCTCACCAGTGGGGAAATACTGATGAACTGATAAATACTGATAAGGGCTCCCAAAAGGTAGTTGTTTCCCAAAGGGAAAATCTTGGTACTAATCAGCACAAGCCCTAGTGTGAAAAGATAGGATATCTATCATCCTGTCTCCTTCCTTTTGCTTCCAAGCTGCTTGAATGAACGTGTTGTCTACTCCTGCTGCCTTGATTTCCTATCCTCCAACTCCTCCCTCCACCCCCTCCAATCTGGCTTTGCCCCCCTTCATTCTACTGAAAGTGCTCTCGCTAAGATCACCAACGATCTTCTGGTGGTTAAATCTAAACGTCTCTATTCCATTCTTGTCCTCCTTGATCTCTCTGCTGCCTTCGATACTGTTGACCACTCACTCTTGCTGGATTCCCTTCACTCCCTTGGGTTTTGTGGCTCTGTCCAAAACTGGTTCTCCTCCTACCTCTCTGACCGCTCCTTTAATGCGTGTGTCTCCAATTCCACCTCCTCCTCCTTCCCCCTCTCAGTTGGTGTTCCTCAAGGATCTGTATCCTCTATCAGTAGAGCTCATTCTTGTAAATTTACAGTGGGAGGGAAAAAACCCTCAAAAACTCTGCTTAGACAAGCCCACAGTTTTCTATTCTTGTGAAAAAAGCAGCTTCCCTCTAGCTAAAATATACGCAGGTGTTTTTGACATGCTTTGATGTTCAAGTTAAAGGTCTGTTCATATTAATGGTATGTTCTTGAGTGCATTGTAGGTCTTTGTAACACAAATGCAGCATCTTCCGTTGATTATTTATAAGGGCACTTCGTGCTGGCAGAGATTAAAGCACACAAGCACTATTAAAAATGGCTGTTGTCTTGAGGAATATATTTTTTTCAGGTAGAAGCCTGGCAGCTTCAATTTCATGGTGTCACAATGTAAATGCAGACATCCGTGGAAACAGAAGCAACAGTCGAAAATGATCAAATAGCACTAATCAGAATTAATTATGTTTTTTGAGTGTCAGAAGAAATTAATGCTGCATAGTAAGCAGGGTGGTTTCTCTCTCCTTAAGGCAGTTTCCACTACAGTAAAAACCTGGTTATTTTGAGTGTTTCACCAAGACTGGACTAATTTATATTTAGATCCTGAAAAGTTTGTTGAATGACTGATACCACAAGGAGGTAGCATGGAGTGTTTTAAACACTTATTTAGTCTAGTCTCCAATAAGGTTAGTAAAACGGGAGAAAGCCACAGCCATTTAAAGAAAGAACAACACATATCAAATGTTGAATTAAAATGCTCATGGAAATCAAAAGACCATCATAGAGGCAAACAATCTAGTCATCAAAATCTATTACATCAAAAGAGGAATCTGAAAATAACCAGATTGTTACTGTAGTGGAAACTGCCATAACTCCTCCCGCCCCCCCCCCCCCC
>QEPC01006353.1:4180223-4210404 GCA_003113815.1 Sphenodon punctatus
GGGGGGGGGGGGGGAACATTACTTTAGGTGGGAAAAATGTGACTGGAATGGGGAGGCAGCTGAGGAACAGACTTCCTGGCACTAGGGGTAGTTTCAGGAAGAAATGATAACGATACCGAGAAAAAAATTGATTTCGGTATCGGTATCGATAGCGCTATTTTCAGATGTTCAGCCGACTTCAGCCGAACTGAACTCTGCCGAACTGAATAACCGAACCCAAACTCGGGTTTCGAACTGAACGTTCGAACATCCGAACCTCATTCTGTTTGCACATCCCTAGTCATTATAGTTGTTTTATGATCCTCCACTATGCCATTGCTATCTATTTGCTCCTCTTGTCACTTGCTTTTTCCTTGCCTATAGATGATGATGCATCTGGTAACTGGGCTATCAGCAAGGCACAGGGGAGTAAGCACTAGGGGGCAAACCTTCCCAGGAGAAGCAGTGCTAGTGCAGCAGTGAGTACTCTGGAGTGTCAGTGGCATTGGGAGTATTGACAGAACTGTAGTGCCAGTTCTCCCACCTCTGCTGCCACTCCCTATGACTAAGTCATGCCTCCACTGCCACTCCTGATTCAGAAACTGCTACCGCTCCATGGGAATCTTCACCACTGCTCCACTCCTCCCAGGCTCCACTCCAGGTTTGCTCTCCTACCCTACCTTCTGTTGGGTATCCTCTGCATGTTCTGTAGCTACCCAATACTGTTATGTGTGGCAACCAGCTACAGACTTGTAGCAGGAAACAGGGGGTGGATTTTTCTCAGGTTTCCTGCTATGTCTAGTAGGGATGGGAATTTTGGTTTCCGATAGAACTGAAATTGCCTGAAAATGGACGGTTCGAATTAATCAAACATTTTGGATTTTTTTCAATTCCAGCATTTCTGTTCTTTTGCATTGATTTTGTTTAGGTTATTTTGCCTTGTGCTGGTTTTGTGTTTTCTTTCATTATGGCTTGTTCCCATTGACTTCAATCAGATGGAAGAAAAAGATCCAAAATGGAAAAATCCAAAACGAGATTCAAAATTCATAAAGAACTGAAACTGAAATTCCTCCTGGAGTCCCATCCCTAATGTCTAGTACCACAGCTGAGCTCAAAGGAAGGCAGAAATGAAGTCATGCGTTACAGACAGGAGATGTATCTATGGCACAGGTCAGAAGTGGCCAAAGTTCCCAACTACAAGAGCACATACCAAAATCTTCATCTGGTCAACAGCCACAAGACACTCTCTCTCTCTCTCATGCTCATGCATAAACCTCTCCTGCTTCATGACTGACCGGCAGAGCAGCCTGCCGAGATTCTGAGGAGAAGCTGCGATTCAGCTGCTGAGGCTCAGGTACAGTGAACTAAGACTCAGGTACATTAAGGTTTATGCTCTAGCCGAAAGCTTGAACCGCTCAAGATCCGCATGTAAATCCTGAGCCAGTTTGGCTTCCCCTAGTGTAGATCCATGATCTGGGCCCTCCCCTTCCTTCTTGTATCCTGAGCAAATCAATGCACAGCATGCCACTGTCTCTCCCATCCTCAAAAGGTCCACCCTCTACGCTTCTGACCCTTCTAGTTACCGGCCGGTCTCCCGTCTACCCTTCACCTCTAAGCTTCTGGAATGTGTTGTCTACTCCTGATGCCTGAATCTCCTCTCTGCCAACTCCTCCCTGGACCCTCTCCAATCTGGCTTCCACCCCCTTCACTCCACTGAAACTGCTCTTTCCAAGATCACCAATGATCTACTTGTTGCTAAATCTAAGCTTCTTTACTCCATTCTTGTCCTCCTTGACCTCTCTGCTGCCTTTGACACTGTCGACCACACACTCCTACTGGACTCCCTTCGCTCCCTAGGCTTCTGCGGCTCTGTCCTTGACTGGTTCTCCTCCTAACTCTCTGACCGCTCCTTTAATGTTTGTCTTCCCAATTCCAAATCCTCCTCCCTCCCCCTCTCGGTTGAGGTTCCCCAAGGCTCTGTCCTGGGCCCACTCCTTTTCTCTTTCTACACCCTGTCCCTGGGCAAACTCATTGCCTCCCACGGCTTCCAATACCACCTTTATTCTGATGACATTCAACTCTATCTTTCCACCCCCTCTCTCTCCCCATCTGTCCAAGCTCACCTTATCAACTGTCTCTCTGATATCTCCACCTGGGTGTCCCAACATCAGCTCAAGCTCAACATGGCTAAGACTGAACTCCTTATCTTTCCTCACTACCCTTCCTCTCCCTCTTCCCTGGGGTCACCATCCGCCCCGTTCCCCAAGCTTGGGCTTTGTCTTCAATACTCACCTTTCCTTTAAACCTTACATCGACTCTGTTGCCAAGTCCTGTCGCTTCGCCCTCTGCAACATTGCTCGGATTCACCCCTTTCTCTCCGTCTCCTCAGCCAAAACCCTTGTTCATGCCATGGTCATCTCTCGCCTTGATACTGTAACCTCCTCATCACTGGCCTCCCCCGCTCTCACCTGTCCCCCCTTATCTTCATCCAAGACTCCGCTGCTAGGGTCATCCACTCAGCCCGTCGCTTCGACCACATGCAACCTCTCCTCCCCTCGCTTCACTGGCTTCCCCTTCCAGAATGCATCCTTCACAAACTCCTGGTGTTCACGTACAAATCCCTTCACAACCTGGCTCACCCTTACCTCTCAGCCCTAGTCTTCCTACACAGTCCTGCACGCACTCTTCGCTCCTCCTCTGCCCCCTGCCTCACTCTCCCTCATCTCCCCTGCTCCCCTAACCACCTTCATCCCTTCTCCCTTGCTGTCCCCCACTCCTGGAACTCACTCACTCCCCGCATCCGTCTTGCCCCCTCCCTCCGCACCTTCAAATCCCTCCTCAAAACTCACCTCTTTCTCTCCGCCTTTCCCGATGGCTGCTAGAACTTTCCTTCAATATTGACTGTCTGCCCTCCCCGCAGACTCCTGCCTAACTGCAACCAAGCCAAGCATGTGCACCTGAGACTTCACATCCGCTTGAACGTTATTTATTCCTTGTCTCTCCCTATGTCCCCTTTCCTTGTCTCCCCCCTCCATGTCTATTAGATTGTAAGCCGTAGGCAGGGACCGCATCTATCATAGTGTTCTGTAAAGTGCCAGGTACATAGCTGGCGCTATACAAATGCTTAATAATAAATAATAATAATAATAATAATAATAATAATAATAATAATAATAATAATAATATAATTTAATATAATTAATATCTGGTATTCAGCCTGTAGAGCTTTTACTAATCCTCAGAGTGGCCCGTGGGAGGGGAAAGTTCCCCACCCTCATCTAAAGATGACCTTGTTTCTTCAGATGCTCTTTCTCTAACAATATGCATGTACTCTACTCATGTCTCACCAAAATGATACAAAGAAAACAAAACTCGGGAAGAATAATTTCATTTCCTGGAAAAACGGGCATGGGCTGCATCTCTGTTTTCCTTTCTGGAACCCTAATGAAATTGGAACATATCCTTGGGCAGGAGAATCTAAGTCAGCCTTCTTTGTGGTCGGTAAGGTTTTTTTTTTCTTTTTTCCTTTTCCCAGCCATCAATCCATTGGAATAAATGTCCATGTAGTGTAATAGCTAGCTTGAAGGTTATTAGCATCTTGTTATCAATGCTAAGGGCCACACTGACACTGAGATGGTTTTGTTGTTGTTAACATTATGAGGCTAAATGGGAAAGCCTCCTCTATTCATACTGTATCCATGCTCTTCATTCACTTGTCAGGATCCCATTGTGCGAGAAAACGTTGGCTCCATGCTTAATAGTAGCAGCTTACCATTGAGGGCTGGGAAGAGGACTGCAGTGGGAGGAGAGGGTACTGGGACAGGCAGCCAGGTGGTGGCCAACTGGCCGGTAACTAACACACCATTTAACCTAACTCAGCTGCACTAGGCTGTGGAGTCAGGGCTGTTCTACAAAAGGCACACGTGTCCTCAGTAAGCTTCATTAACTCCTTTTGGAGAGGGAGTACTCTTCTGACATATTAATTAGTTGCCCTGCTTTCTTTTACTCCAAGTTAACCTTTGCATTGGTCACTTGATTCAAATGACTGATAATTGCAGGTCTGTTACAGGCCTATTTATGCAAAGTGTAGTTAAAGGCTTCCTTGACTGAACGAGTAGGTAAATGTTTCATATCATTGTAAAGCTGATGAGTTGTGCTGTTGTTATATATATAAAAAAATAGTGAACTAGGAAGAAACAAAGGAAGTAGAGACCACCAGGGGGGAAAAGGGGGTGGTGTGGGGGGAGCAAGTCACCATTTAGAAAACCATTCTTTCCCTGCAACAGAATGGACAGTTGTAACAATAGCAGAGCGCTTTGTTTTAAAGAATTCTTTTGCTCAGTGTTTCCCATGGTAATAAATATTTCGTTTGCTAACTGTATCATATGTTTTATGTATAAATGTATGTGATAGGAACTGCTGATTTTGGCGAAGTGCTGTGTGAAACCTTTCAGTTTTAATAGAATGTTCTTTATATGAATAATCAAAAGGGTGGGATCTTAGTCATCCTGCTGTACCTTTTACAAATGATTTCTAGTAACCTCTTTGCGAAAGCAAAGAAGTATTTGCCTATGCCAGCTGGTAGACATTGTAAATTTTTTTAGCTGTATCTTAGTTTTCAAATTTGAGTGCTTTATTTTTGTGATAGCAAACCATGAGCAATAACCAATGTTCCTCTGTAAAATGTGTCAGGCGGATATTTTTTTAAACAGCCACTTATTTAAATGTATGAACAAAGAGAGCAAGGGCTGCTTTAAAACCAAGGAATTAACACCACACTAGGATTTTTTTTTATTTCACAGTAATCACTGCTCATGTAAGGAGGTTGATTGATTAGTATTATTCCTATACTAGCTGTCTCTCAAATTAGGAAAGCTCTTAGGCAATTCTTGATAGATACTTATTGTTCTATTAAAACTAAACTGTATAAAAAATATTGTATAATAGCTTGCTAAGGAAGAATACTTTAAAGATTCTCTTGTGCTTCTTAGAAAGTGTGTAATAAAAGAGTGACTGACCTCCAGAATTCTTCAATGGGATCTCCTTTATAAACTACCATTGAAGGGGCACAGGCTGTTTCGTGCAAATAGATCCAGGGATTTAGTGTCTGGGTCTGGAGAGAGTTTAGGAATTTATTAACTACCCAAATGAGACAATGCAAATCAAACTTTTGTCCACTGACACCCACTTTTACCTTGGGAAAGTGTGTGGGGTAGCCTTGTTTGACAGCGCTGTACAACAGCTAACCTGTTCCTTGTCTTTGAGTTGTTTGTAGTGGCTATTAGGCTCTGGGTGGCATGGTTACCATGCTTCATGCCCACAGGAAGTCTGCAAACTACTGAATATGGTGTCTGTTAGGTTCCTGTTCCAGAGTTTTGAAGTTCTGGAGATACCCTGAGAGTGCCTTCCTACCATGTATAACCATTTAAATGAAATGCTCTGAAGACAAAAAAGTAGCACATACTGGGCATTTTTACACACATGTTAAAGTTTTGGATTTTCCAATCTTCTGGGTTTACAAGTCCACAAGTAAGTTCCGGATTCATTTTTCACACACACACTACCCGGAGGCACTTCCTGGATGCATTCGTTACACAAACACTGCCCTGAGGCAGCCTAAAGTAGCTGCAGCTGTAGATGTGACAGGCTGCCATAGAAACCAAGTGACCACAGCTGGCTGGAGCAAAGCAGTTTACCAGGAGAACTTTTTATACACAAAAGTTTTGGGAGAAGTTCTACGCAGAAGTTCAAAGATCCGGATGTTTAAGATCTGGGTGAGTGATTTAGAGAGACAGAGGCCGCTTTTAGACGAGCGGCGGTCCGTTTCGCATCGGCGGTGCGCATATTTTGAAACTTCCGCCTGGTCTAATTAGACGAGTGGAAGTGGCTTAATATGCGCATATTACGGCGGAGGCGCCTTTTTTAAGTGCGCGAATTAAATACCTCATAATCGAGCTATTTAATTCGCGCACTTAAAAAAGGCGCCTCCGCCGTAATATGCACATATTAAGCCACTTCCATCTCGTCTAATTAGACCAGGCGGAAGTTTCAAAATATGCGCGCCGCCGACGCGAAACGGACCGCCGCTCGTCTAAAAGCGGCCAGAGAGTTCAGGATGTAACAGCAAACATGCAGGAGAAATGTGTGTGTAAAAACACCCACTGTCTAAATAAGACAATTTCTGGAGGTTTTTTGTTTGTTTGTTTGTTTTTTGTTGTTTTTTGTTTGGGTAGAACAGGGGAGGAAGAGGAAGTGTATTTGTGCAGAATTCCTCTGTATTACCCTCCCCCATGTCGTGTTCTTTATAGTCTTCTCCCCCACCCCGGGAATAACATCAGCACAGTCACTGTTCCTCTTCTCGGAATAAAGAAGGATGATTTATGTAATCTTCAAACATTACCCTGCTCTTTGTTATATAGATACTCACGTCATCCTGCATCATCCTGAACTAGTCAGTAGCTCATGTCATCATCTCTATTCAAAACGGCCTTCTATCTCCGATTGCTTGCTTTTCCTTGGTTTTCAAAAGAGACTGATATTTTGTAGACACTCGATTAAAGTAGTATGCCACTGTTAGAAGCCCAGGTTAAGAAAACAGGAATTGCCCTGCTTGGACAGTCTAACTGGACACCTAGGATACTGTCTCTGACAAATAGTACTGAGAACACTTCAGAGGAAGCTACAGAGCTATATATACAACTAATCCATCCATCCTGGGTTCACTCCCCGTTTCCTGCATGCAGTCAGAAGTTTAGGGATACCTTCTTTTTAAGATTTCATCCTCTGATCATCTTGTTTGAAAGCCAATGAAGGTTCTGTCGCTCAGGTTACAGGGACAAAGTTATAGTCTCTGTGGCCATGTTAGAAATGTCTCATAACATTTACACGGAATATAAACTCTGATCTCTTCTTCTCCATTGCTACATTTTATTCAGTGGTCAGGCTGATAACCAGTACAAGGAGATGATGTCGGGACCCAGACTTTGAGCCTGTACCCCTGGGCTTGACATGGTGTCTCGGCCTGCTGTGCCACTGTTGCCTGGATGATACCTCAGGTCCAGCCACTCCCTCCATGAGTCATCCCTGCTCTGGCCTTACCAGAAAGACCCGTCCTTCTGTCTGTTCCAGCCCTTGTCACGACTCCCAGATTCCTTTTTTTGCTGCCAGGCAGTAGCACTGAGATGAGAGTAAGAGTATACTTCCCATCAGGAGATACCTACCTTTTGGGAGCCCTTGTGACTGTTAGCATTTCCCCGCTGGTCAGCAATTCTGTGCTTCCACCATTGTGAGATTTGTGCTGGCAGTTTTCTGCCATTTCCATCACTTTCTGATACTTTCCTGGATTTTTTTGGACTTTCCAGGACTGTCTGGGATTTTTTGGGGACTTTGAGGACTGTCTTTTTGTGTCAATTTCCAGCACATTTGCTTTAGTTTCTAGCACTTTTACATCACTATCAGGAAGCTATGCCTATCAGGGGTTCTTCTGGGTAAGGGAAAAACACACAAGATCAAAACGTAGTAGAAACAAGGAAGGTCACGAAATAGGAGACCAAGGGACCAAGTAGGCTTTCCCTCCAGACAGTGAGTCAGCTAAACTCCAATGCTAAGGCCAGTGATCATCATAGGGAGACTGCTGTGTCCAGAAGACCAAAAGGCATAGGTAAGAAAGTCTTCCAGGAAAAGGCTGGAATCGTCCAAAGTAGAACTGCAACTGGAAACCCAAAGATTCAGGTGCCTCCAACATATGGTGTGCCTGAATCAACCCAGCCCCATTCGGGCACAATCAGTGCCCGAACAGAACCCAACAGGCTGCTCAATTGTGCAGCTGACTTTAGAAAGTGACGTGTCCCAGCCGATACCACTGTAAAGCCCATCTCTGCAGAAGAGCAGACCTGACCCTGTCACTTTGAAAGACCATTTCCCCACTAGCTGAGACACGCTTTAAAGGAGGAAGTGCTGGCTGGCCTTTGAAACTGACAGATTCCTGGCGGGGTCACAACAGCTTGAGCCATATTCCATCACTTTCAAAGGCTAATCCCCTTGAGAACACTTGGGGGCGGGGGGCAGCGCACCAGTCAGTCTTTGAAACTGACACACCCTGGCTGGGACCATTGGATGTGGCACTTTCTCTGGGTAATACTTGCATTATCAGGCATTGGGCACCCGAATGGTCCTTGGGTAGCCCGTTGGGTACCAATGGAGTGCCCCGAAATGTGGGCATTACCTGCCGGTACTAATTTTGGGACCCATTGCAGCTCTAGCTCCAGAGCAAGGTCAGGAAACAAGTCACAGGAGAAGGAGTACAGAAAGACTCGTAGAAAGATCAAGAATAGACTAGGCCTGAGAACAGAAGCCCAATAACCATATTACCTTGGGAAGCACCAAGCAGAGGAACACACACTATAAGGGAGACTGGATAACACACACACAATTGACTGAAACGAGCACAAGATTAAGAATACGGAGCTGCAGGAAGGATTGAGACAGGGCTCAGACGTGACAAGGGATCCACAAGGCTTGAGGAACAAGGGCACCACAAGGCTAGACTATACACAAACTGAAGGGAGGATTGGGGCAAAGCATAGAGGTAACAATGAGCCCAACAAAAATTGAACCCATATCCTTCAGGAATGTTGCTGCTCATCTTATTCATGGCACCACCTTACCTTTTCCTAGACAATTAGGCACAAAACACATGTTGAAAAGGGGCAGCAGCATCCCTTTGCCTTGCCTCCTTTTGGCATACTCCCAGCCCCTTCAGATCCAAGCCTTTGTGCAGGTGGTGATCCTAGCTATGACGCCAGTCCTGCCCCTGTGCCCTGATTGATTAGAGATGAATAGACAGGAGAAGCTGGACTTTTCACTCCTATCTGAGAGCCCTGATTGGCTAGAATACTATGAGGGAGCTCCACCTACTTCCTCTTTTCAGCACTCCTCTCATGCTAGCCCCCGAATCCGATGTTTTGTTGGTTAAAAAAAAAATTACATACATACATAATTCTATCTCTCTTTGTGATATGCATAGCCCGGATGGACTTTTAATTGACCATTTTCCCATTAAATGCACTTTAGAACATTAGATGACTGAAAATACTTTTTGCAGGTCAGGCAATTGGAAACTGAGCTATTGTGAGTCAAATGATCTAATACAGTATTCCAAGAAACCATTTAAAAACTATTGGGGAAAAAACTAAATAGTTCCTTCTTTCAGGTTTTCCTAATAAACCTCTTCTCTCTAAATAGGACTGCATCCAGAATTCCGTAGCCATAGTACTCTCCTGTTGCAGGGATTGTGACTTAATCACCTCTATTCTCTGTCACCTCAAATTCAAAACTGCCTTTCTGGCTTTTGGAATACTCAGTGGACTACTCCACCCTACCTTTCTGGCTTAATCATCTATTCTCTCACCTGCTTGTATTGCTCCTCTATTTATTTATTTATTTGATTTGATTTTACCATATTTGTTTCACACTCTTTCTATCTTACGGTAGCCCAGAGCAGCTAACAATAACAAAATACAATATAAAAATATAATATAAAACAATTAAAACATTTAAAAACATCATAAACAAAGCAGGAGAAAAAACACAAGCACCCCGTCACGGGTTGGAAGGTCCAAACCCCCGCTTTACTGGGTTTGAGTGACTCAGTTCACCCTTGCACACAGCCTGCTTGAATTAGTTTCTCTCTCTCGCTAATTCAAGTCTGCCGCAGGGACAACTCCTTTGTCACTCAAGGGCCCGATCCTTCCCGTTTACAGACTCTTTACTCTCTGGGTTCGCAAGTGATTGAGGGCTCTTGTTGCTGACTTGTGTTCCAATGTTAGACACAGACACTTCTTCATAAAGATAAGAAGTAAGTTCATTGATTACATAAGCAAGATAGTTGGTACAGAGTGGTTACTAGAAATCAAAGGTAAATATAACGCATTCCTGATCTATACCGGTTGAGTTCCTAAATAAGCATCTTACTCTACAAAGATCCATAAGTTTCTCTCAGTCCTTTGGTGTAAGCGACTGCGTCTCCAAACTTAGAGTTGCTAGAGAGCGAAAACCTGTCTCTCAGCTCATGTCTTTTCAGCCTTGCTGGCTGGCAGCTTTTAGGATGCAGATGAGAGTGCTCAAGGTGGCTCTGGGCAAGCGATAGCGAAGCTGGCTTAATGGCCCTTGCTTAAGTATCCTGCCTCGTCCCTTTGTCTTGGTTTTCCTGCCTTGGGGAAAACCTGAAGTGTGTCACGTAGGCAACCCAGGCAAACATGAAGGTCCATTTACATCTCCAAAGGGTTTCATCTGGCAAGTGTTGCAAACACACATTCTTTTTAACTGTCCCTACTTCCTGGAGTTTTCTTGTGTCACAGTTTTCAATTGTAACATTACATACATGTTGCATGTTTTCCTTTACATAGTCTACATGTAGGCCCATGTTACACGTGTGTGACCCTATGTTCCTCCGTGACACACACACACACCAACCCAATCCTACCTCTCTCCCTCACCAAAAGCCTGACGGAACAGTCAGGTCTTACAGTTCTTGCGGAAAGCTGGGAGGTCCGGGGCCATATGGGCCCCCACCGGGAGGGAATTCCACAGGCGCAGCCACCAAGAACGCCCTGTCCTGTGTGTTCCCAGGGGACCTCCAACATGGTGCCCCTGCCAACTACAGAGGCCGATCTAGAACCCGGGGAGTGAGGCGGTCTCATGGATAGGCAGGACCAAGACCGTGTAAGGCTTTATAGGTTAAAACCGACACTTTGAATCGGGCCTAGAAGACTATTGGCAGCCAGTGCAGAAATCGGAGCACTGGTGTAATGTGCTCACGGCGACCCAGCCCCACCAGGAGCCGGGCCGCTGCATTCTGCACTAACGTGAGCGTGTTACAGTAGTCTAACCGAGAGGTAATAAAAGCATTAGGTTTAGTTTCATCTGCACCTTCTTCTCTACTCTCCATAAACAAGAATGACTCTGTAGTACCTCATCTGACATTGTTTCCTCCTTTCCCATCATTCTTTTATGTCTCTCCAAGACTTTTGTCTTCCTCTTTTGTCCATTGCAGTCTGCTCTCTTTGTGTTCTCACACTTTTCTCCTCTCTTTTCCAGACTATATCTTCCTCACTGAAAAACTTGAAAATGTGATCTCATTTTAGGCTACTTTCTCCCCCTCCCTTCCACACCTTCAAACACCTGGCCTTTTCTTAAGTCCTGTTTCTTCCCCCTCTCGATTTTTTTTTATAAAGTGGAGCTTTTCCTCATCCCTTGAAACACAGACTGACTAGAGCAGTGTGAACATTTGTTTCCCATTTAGTTTGCCTTTTTTTCTTCATTGTCTCCAAAGAGAACATTGTTTGCAAAGTTGCCCATCAACATTTAAAACAGTCTTTGTGAGCAATTTGGGGCTACCAGGTTGTCCATGCACTGTAATTGGTCACCTCAATCACATGGTATTGTTTTTGTCATTCCAAACAGGTGACCAAAACTACTCCACAATGAATTTTGACTCGTTCTTTGTTGTACAATTGTTTTATTTATAATTGTCCATTAAATAAAACTTCACATGTATGAACCTTTGCATATAAGACAGAAGAGGGCACAAACACTACTGAAGCACTCTTCTATTAGAAAGGCAGTGAAACATTTGCAGATATAACCTCTCTTTGCCCAGTCCCAACTAAAACAGGGAACTGAACAATTTGTATTCCCTTCCTGGCTCTATGGGGGACTTCATGTACAATCTTACGAAAAATCACTTGGTACTTACATACTTTGGGAGCACTCAAGGTGATGTACCTCGGTAAGTTCTTTGAAAATTCTGCCTTTGGACTAGCTTTAGAATTAGACTACAGGTGAAATTTGATTAAATATTTGTTGGAAAACAAGCATAAATGTATAAATTCAGTTACCTGACAATCTGTACTCCTCCTCCTACCTCTAAACCTACTAGGAAATTTTCTTGGATTTTAACTCTTAAATTTGGTTCGCCTCTTCATTCCACAGCTCTTAAGCAAGGCTCCGTGATATTCTGTGCACACACACCCCGCTCATAAGTAGGGCCAGAGCCACCTTAGAATTTGCAGGACCCAGGCCGAAGATCAAATGTGGGACCCTGGTGGCCACTCCCCATTGCAGCCATCTGCAGAGCCCTAAAAGTGGCTGTGTTTGGGGCTCTTCTAGGAGGGAATGGGATCCCCATGCTCTACTGTGGTGAAGACAAGGGACACTGTAGGGCCCCTGGAAAGAGCAGGACCAGAAGGAGGCACCCTGGATCGCCCAGTGGTAAGGCCATCCCTGAGTAAATCCATGCGTGTGTGTATTTATTTATATATTAATTTATATCCCACCCCTCTCACCCAAATGCGACTCGAGGCGACTCATAATAAAAATAAATGAGCCAAAAAATATAAATACAATATGAATGCAATTATAAATATATAGATTAAACACATTAATACTTCAAAGGTTTGTACAGATAAAAACCCCTAACCCATCCCACCCACTCCCTCTCCTTCATCAAATGCCTGGTGGAAAAGCCAGGTCTTACAACTACACTGGAAGGCAAAGCAACCCCAGCCCACACCATGATTCCTGTTTGCAGTATCTTACTAGGTTTTGTATCCCATTTCCCTTTAGGGGCAGAGATATTATGTTTATAACCTGTTTTTGAAAAAAAAAAAAGAGGGAGAGAGAATTTAGAAGAATCAAATATTTGAAATCAAGAAGCTCTGTTGAACAGCAACCCAAATAATAATTGTGCTACAGCTGCATTATTGTGCTGTACTTCTGTCAAAATAGAAAGCCTGTTGATCCAGCATATTTTCTGAGTGTTAAATTCACATTCAGCTTGAAGAAGCTTTAATGAAACAGAAACCGTGAAGTAAAATAACACAAAATCAGTTCATGTGAAAATACCATATAGCGGTTATAGTTATAATGATTCAGCCTTAATAAGATGCAGGATATCCATCTGTAGCAAAAGGTTGGTTAAAAATTGTCTTTCTGTTCTTCATTCTGTCTGTGAAAATGAATTACTCTAGCAGTTTTTGCACCAACCATCTTGTTTAAATAAATAAATAAATTAAATGGCCAAGTACATGTTTTTTCTTTAAAAATGTGTTTGACACATTCTGTGATGACTCAGAATTTGTGCGATACATCATCACCTGCTAAAATTGTCACAGTGCAAAGACACAGTGTAGCGCGTATGCCCAGATATAACAAATCATGCTAATAAAGTGTTAGCTCAAGTGATAAAAACTCCTGTTGTTCAAGTGAATTCAATGCTTGTGAGGGGTGTAAACCCACAAGTAGTCATTGTATGGTCTTCAGCATATTGTCCCAGACTATGGGTGAAAACAAACGAGATAGTAGCCCACATTAGATAACGTTAGCCTGTGATGCTTCTGCCCATCTGTTAGGTGGCTGCCAGATGTTCGCTCACTTTCACCACAGGGAGGACAGCCCGCTCATGCTTCTTGACACATTGTCCGGAGAAGGTGGTTGACGTAGCCTGGGCTAAGGCTGGCCCAGCCAGGCTAATCTTCCCATTGTCTTATCTCTTAGGTTCTGCAGAGCCTCTGCACGCGGTGAGGTTCGCCACCACCCAAGTTAAGGTTGCTATGTCTACAAGGACTGGCCCAGCTGCCTGTCAGCTGATGACCTGTGCTGGGAGTGAGCAGACCCCCTCCCCCCCAAGTCAGCCTGTCATCTGATGGTGGTGTGAGCTGGGAGTGAGCAACCCCACCACCACCACCACTGCCTTTCAATCAGTTGAAATGATTATATTTCCTAACCCCCTGTGGATCACAGCAGAGTCCAGGGCCATTTTTAAACCAGCATGGCTGGGAGGCGAGTCTGTGTGCATTGTGTGGAGTGCCCATGCACATCTGGTGGGTGAGGGGGGAATCAAATGCTCCCACACGGAGCATCTCTGATCTCCTCCCCCCCCCCCCGGATGCTCCATGCATGGGCATGAGTGGGCAATGTGTAGGTCACAGGAGCATACCACCTTCAAATGGGCATTTGGATGCATGGGGGATGCATGGGTGCATCTCATTTAAAAATTACCTAGGTTTCTTGACAGCTGACAGATTCCACAGTAGGGACAGTATATTGAACCTATGAGGGCTGGAGATCCTGCAATAGATGGAATTCTTGACAGTTTAGATTTCCTTCTCAAAAATGTGTCCTCTTGTAAAATACCACTCTAGCTAAATGTTGAAATGGAAATTGGGAAGCAAGTAATTAAGGCTGTCCATTTAGAGAGAGAAAAAGCATTTACATACAATAGCGTTACTAACCAAATGTGTATTAAAATGCAGTTCTTATCTCATGATGTATGGGGCTAGCCTTTGACTGCTGCGACTCCAATTCAAAGAGAATGAGTTTGGTGGTCTTATCTTAGACAACTGAGATTGAGTCATCTTTATCAGAAACACAAATAATTTGACAGGTAGTAACTCAGTTGCTAACCTTTAGCCAGGAAATTCCCAGGGGATTGAGATAGCATGCAAGTTAAATCACCTCCTATCTTTGGAATGGTGGTTCCTCTACTGGTGTTGAGGTCACTGACATGGCAGCATGGAAGATTTTATGGTTAACTATGTCTATAGTGAGACAGCCTGGTGGGCAAATAGAGGGTTTCATTATAGTCTGTTGCTGCTTATACTCGAACCTGTGGAGTTACATTTCATCAAAAAATAAAACAATGAAATCCTTGTCTGATTTCCCTCCCCCCCCCGCCCCCCACAGAGCACATAGCAAAATACACTCACACTTGTAGATATGTATTCCCAGCAGGGTTTCATTTGTGCTGTGGTTTGGTGAAAAAATCCTGTGTGGAGTTGTTTTCATTTTTTTAGCTTGTCAATGTGTAATCAGTGCTTCACTGACAGCAGTGTAAATTTAACTTCAGTTTGTTTTGTTTTGTTTTTGTTTTTTTCCCATGAGACCTAGAAATGGAATAATTTGAATGTATGAACAAAAAAACCCCGTACTTCTGTGCAGTTGGTACTTTTTTACACATTTTACATTAAAGCTAAAATAGTAAAAGTGGAGGAAATAAAATTTCAACATTGGACCTATTGATCAGAATTCCAAGTACTTTATTTCTTCCCTGCAGTCAAGCAGCAGTTAAAATGTTGATGATAATACTTATCCTGGGGGATATAGGAACCCCTGTTGTTAATGGGATTTGACCTCTTTAGTCACTCAGGTTCGTAGCCTTACGGTGTTCTTGGATCCACTGCTGCACCTGGATTGCCAGGTTGCAGCAGTGACCAGGAGTGCTTTTCATCAATACAGTTTGATCTGGTGAGAAGGCTGCAACCTTTTTTTAAATTAGATTCGGATTTGGCCATCGTCTCTCTATATATACACACACACACACTGAGCCTTGTTGCAATAAATAAATACAAATTAATAAACTAATACTTAAAATTTCAGTAGCACTTTAATTTCCATATTCATGTTGATAGGAATTATTCTCTCTTTCATATATTCATAGCTGCAATGTACTCATACGTTATAGGGTTCAGGTTTGAGGTTCTGCTTCAAAGCCACTTCTGAAGTGTGTCCGAAGCAGGTTTAATTTCAGCTTTATAGATAGAGCTGGCCAACTGGCAGCCCACAGGCTGAAACTGGCGTGCAGTAGGGTCTCATCAAGCCCGCGGCCTTTAAATTGTATATTAAAGGAGATTTTTGTCCAATCCATCCTTTCAGCAAATGCTGAAAATGATCTGGACCACGGTGGTCATGATATTGGACAGCCCTGCTTATATATGACTTATAAAGAATTAGATAGGTTCTTGGAGGATAGGTCCATTAATGGATATTAGCCAAGTAGGTTGAGCGGTACAGCCTCTGAACGTTAGAAGCTGAGAGTGAACAGCAGGGAATGGATTACACCATTTTTCTCCAAAGCAACCAAGAATGGCCACTCTTGGAGACAGTATGCTGGGTTCAATGGACCATTGGACTAACCCAGTATGGCATTTGTTATGTGCTTAGGACTCATTGTGTTAAGAAGTTTGACTTAGAAGCTGCTGCTAGAGTCTGGCTTTGGATTGGCTAGAAAACATGAAATGGTTTTGTCTTTAAGATCTGAGATGCATGATGAATCGAACACAAGAACAGTTTTTATATGCCGCCCCTTCCTGCACAAGCAGCTCGGGGCAGCTAACAATATTTTAAAACATATAAAATTGATTTCATTAGTATTCTGTTATTGTGGGCCACCCTCTTTCAGTAACATTTATTGAGATTTTTGGTAATATTGGACCCTAGGTTCAACCTAATTGTAATGAGGAAACAATCCCCTTGGTCCACTGCTCTGGACTGTTATCTGTTTGTTGTTGTTTTTTAAATTGTTTAACATAAAACTCTCCCTAGTGTGTGATAACTCTTGGAAAGGGAGTCATGCATATCAGTTTCTATAGGAAAGAGCTTTTTTATTTATAGGTATCACCATTTCCAACTGTGGAACTGAGCATAACATCCTGGCATTGTTATACAGCAGGCCCACCATGTTTCGAATGCTACTGGGAGATGTTGCTTGATTCCTGCAAACTGATTATGGAAGTGAATTGATAACCTCTAGATTTCTTAAGAGAATGGCCCTAAACAAAAAACAAAGTAATACTTTTTCTATGAGATGGTGACCTCCTATATCTTCAAAACTCAAAATGCTTAACAAAGGAGGCTAAATCTAATTTCCCCCACAGTACAAATGGGGAAACTGAGATCTGCCTTCAAAGCTAAGATACAGCAAGTACTGGAGCAGAAGCCCTAGGAGCAGCCAGTTTCAGGGCGGAAGCTTGGGTCAAAATTTCTATAGTGTTGGTGTTATTGTTAAAGGCAATGGAGACAAACCGTACGGTGATATCTTTTATTGAACCAACTATAGTAGGTGGGGGAATGCAAGCTTTCCGACCTCACAGGGTTCTATATTTGGGACCAACACGGTAACCTTACTTTCTCTACACTACTATGGAAGTTATTTTTAAAGATATAAATAATACTTAGGTGATGATGATGTGTTGTAAACAGAGAGGAACTCTGTCCATCTGCACAGCGATATTTCCACTATTTCTTTTTCTGTGCCAGTTAGTACTGTACTGTGAAAATGGTTGGTAAGAGCTTATTTTCTTTATATATATATATATAAAATTCTTCTGACTTGTCAGTGATAAATATTGTTTTGGTAGTTTATTTTAATAGTTCTCGATTAAAAATATTCTAAATTGAGATATTTATTTATTTAATTGTATGTATTTATTAACATTTATACCCCGTCCTGCCCCAAAGGATCAGGGCAGTTTACAGAAATAAAAACATAGATCCCCCCCGATAGAAATACAATAAAATCCCTACCCTCGCCCCCCAAAGCCACCCTCCCTAACCCTTCTTCCCACCTGAAAAATGCTTTACCAAAAAAAAAAGGAAGTTTTGCACCACCTCTGGAATATTTATTTATTTATTTGTTTATTTATTATCCCACTCTTCCTTCAAAGGCTCAGGGTGACTCACAAAAATACAAGAGGCTCAAGATACTCAGGCTCTGGTGGACCTCTGGGGAAGGGGGTTTCATAGTGCTGTGGCAGCAACTGAGAATGCAACTCTGTGGGCCTTTGTCATAAGGACAAGATTGGGAAGGCGGTACTTTCGGCCAACTGCAGGGGTCGCAGTGGAGCATGAAAGAAAAGGCCGTCTTTTCAATTTATGGGGCCCAAGCTGTTTAGGGCTTTAAAGCACTCCAAGGATATGGTGTAGGAAGGAGGAAAATGGAGGAATTTGCTATTAAGTATTTATCATGAGGTGGGGATATGTATTTCTGTAGTTCAAAGGTCATAATAATGCAATAATTGTGCATGATAAAGACAACAATGTGAAATAACTTTCTCTAAGTGGCTGATTGCCCTGAGTCCCATTTGTCATAACAGCTGTATGGTATTTTGTGGAATAATTAAAATTGTTAAGTTATATGCAACAAAAATAAAATAAATAAAAACTTTTAAAAAAACAAACACCTTGATGAAGCTCCCATCCCTGGATCAGGTTTCCACCTATGAATGGGAGAGTCCTAGTCAGTAGAGAAGTAAAAGGGTCATAGAGACACTCTGGGCAAAATTATCTACCATTAAATTCATTGGGAAGTGAGTAGGGCTGAAACGGGCACTAAATTTAGTACCTGCAGGTAATACCCACATTTTCGGGTACCACATCGGGTACTTGACAGGTTATGTTGGTACCTATTGGTGCCTGGATACCCCCAACATTGGTAACTTCTAGTACCAAATTTTGATTTACTGATTTTCCAATCAGTATACCAATTGGTATATCAGGTTGGAAAACCAAATATTTTTTTAAAATGACTAGAAGGGTTTTTTTCTGGGGCTGGAAGCTGAGTTTCTAGATCCAAAAGTCCATTTTCTGGGATGGAAAAATCAATACAAAGTCATTGGAAGACAATGGGGGGGAGGGTGTGTTAAATTGAGACTGTAAGTAGTTTTTTGGGATCGGAAGTCAACATTCTGGGACTGGAAGTCAACATTCTAGGACATTGGGTACTGAATCCAGTTGCAGTTAGGTAGCGATCAGTACCTGATGAATACCTTCCTTAATATTAGCCTAAATTTTCTTATCCTTAATGTCTTCGCTTCACTTTTAGCTATACCATCCTCAACAATTCTTCCCTGTCCGTGGTACATAATGCGTGCAGGGAAACTTGTCTGTGTTCCCACTCCATTTCCCATTGAGAAAAACAAGCAAATTTTGTTTCCCCACGAATCCCTATGAGGTTGGACTAGATCAGAGATGGGCAAGTTCCCAATCCCAAGAGTGGAATACCAGAATTTTCGGCATCTATTGCCAAGAGCCACAAGATGCATTGTATTGATTGCAGCTTTCCCTGATCCCAGGGACAGGGCAGCACAACTTCTAATAAATCCAGTCCCCATAAAAGCTCTGGATGCCAGGTAGCCTGTTGGGTTTGGGCAGCAGCAATAGTGGCATGGGGCATGCTTCCCCTGTCCCGTGGTCCCCATGAGGTGCTAGCAGCTGAAATGGCAGCTCAGCTTTTCTTGCTTCTGAGGGAATCATATGGACATGCCCCACCCGGCAGCCACTTCTTTCGAGAGCCGCAATACAGGTTCTCAAGAACCGCATGTGGCTCCCAAGCCACCATTTGCCCACCTTTGGACTAGATGATGCAGCCCCTTCCAACCCTATGGTTCTATGGATCTTTCTTTGCTGTTTTTAATATCATGGCCATTAAAAGTAGCATAATTTAATATAATGGCCATTGACTTGAGTGCAATCATGCAGAATAAGACCAAACCATATTTCCAATTGAGAAGTATTTCTTTATGTATTTGTATTCCTTGCTCTTGTGTATTAGTACTGCCAATTATATTTATTAGCCCTAAATATTAAACAGCTGGCAGAATTCCATTGTATATAAATAAGACATTTGAGACCTGGAAGAATGCCATTTCCAATGCAGCCAGCTGGTGCTTTTTACAGTACAGCACATTCAGCACAGCACTACTGAATTTCACTGTGCACTCAGTGCTGTGTTAAATGACAATAGGAGAACATGAAGTGAATTGGGATTTCTGTAGGAAATTCCATTATGGAGTAATACATTGTTTTAAAAGGTTGCTTGTACCAGGGAAATGATATATTATGCACCTGTTTGTGCAGTTTGATGTAAATACTTTTTGTGTGTGTACTGGTCAAAGGAAAGTAAAAAACTACTAAGATTTTTCAGACATGAATTTCATAATGCTCTACTGTTGTTGCAAACATTTTTCAGGCTTGCAGTGTTAGTAGCCCTTCTGATTCTCCCAAATATTCTCTCTGCAGATTAATTTTTCCTGCGTTTCTTATCACTTCTGAAGGATGAATTCTTCTTTTAAAAAATATATTGGTGTGAGCATTTTGTTATAAAAGTCGGAATTACCATCAAACCTCATTATAATAAACCCTGCTAATAATAAACTCCTGTTTATTACAATCCCAACTTCAACCATTTCTTTCCATTTAAATTAGCCTCACTATAATGAACACAGGCAAGATTGACCCTGGTATAGTGACCCACACAGGGTCATTGATTTTTGTACCAGTTATTCTACACTGAAATTTTTAAATGAGAAAATGTGTAATTTACAGTACTGTATTCATCACACAGGTGTGTGTGTGTGTATATTCTTTTATAATTCTTTGCCATTTAAATGCTGATCAGAGTAATGCAATTTTTATTAAAATAAAGTACATTGATGTTCAGTTTTAATTTGGCATTTCATTGCTACTGTATTTTTATGCAGCAAATTACCAAGCCCAATTATAGTGAACATCCTATAATATAACATGCTTTCCGCCCTGGTCCTTTTGGAGTTTGTTAAGCAGTACTGTATATTTATTTAGAATTAGCTCACTTGTGAGGTCTAGACCAGATTTAACCATAGACTATATTTTGTGGTGATTTATCAAAACACTGTTTGTGTGCTGAGCTGCAGATGTAGCCAGAAAATGGGCATAACAATAATTTTCCTTGGGATGGCACATACCTCATATTACACCACAATAAGAGATTATCTACTTTTTAAGGATGGAGAGACTGATGAGCTTATTGACTTCTCCAAAGTTATACAGAAAACCAGTGGCAACACTGCTGAATTTCACTGTACACATAGTGCTGAGCTAAGTGACAACAGAAGTACATGGAGTGAATTAGGAATTCTATTATGTAGTAATACATTGTTTCAAAAGATTGACCGAAGTGATAGTCAAGAGTAGAATTTTTTTCTGCTCCCATGCCTCAAGTATTAAGCCATGGCGAGGCCAATCCCAAGCACTTACGTGCACTTATGTTGTGCACACAAGTCGTGCACACCCCTGTTCCCCAGCAGGGGGGCTACAGTGTGCAGATAAACTGTGCCGTGACATACACAGGGTTTGGGATCAGCCCCAATGTGAACACAAGGTTTCTTATAAAATGTAAAAGCAGTGAGAGCTACTTTTGCTTTACAGATAATGCAGTAAACAGATGCTTCTTTCTACACATGAAGTAGATGAATTGATGGGCAGTGATAGCTCTAGGCTGTCCCTATCTCAGCTCCCTGTGGTCAGGAGGGAGAAGGTAAGAATGAGCCACCACCCTCCCCAAAAATGAGTGAGAAGGGAGTATGGCCTAGCTTGGGCGTATATGTGGGGGTGGTAATCATCGTGAAATAGTAATATGTGTGATTTCTTCTAAAATATACTCTTTAAGCCACATCTGTTTATAGGAGTGGGGAAAGGAAAGGATGTGTGTGTTCTATACTTACTTTGTACAGCTCTTTGACTTGAAAGTGCTAATCTTATGTACCGTTACGGATGGTCGAACACGGTTCGGATGTTTGGAGTTCGGACCGAACCCGGTCTGTTCAGACATCCAAACCGAACTCTCGAACGACCGAACAGTTCGGTCATGTTCGGATGAGTTTGGGGGCGGTAAAAACGTCTTTTCAGGGCCAAAAATAAGGTTTTGGTTTCGTTTCGGTTTCGATATCGCTATTTTTGAATGTTCGGCCAAGTTTGGCCAAACCGAACTCAGCTGAACTGAACCATCAAACCCGAACTCGGGTTTCGAACCGAATGACCGAACTTCCGAACATCCGAACCGTGTTCTGTTTGCCCATCCCTATGTACCATTAGTATGACACAATTCCTCAACACAGATTATGGCGTATAGAATCCATTTTTTAAAAAGTTGTACTATTTAAACTTGTTTAATCAGTGCCTAAAAATCATTTGACTTGTTCTTGAGTAGAAATGAAAATAGAAAACACCCTGTAAATCCAATTTTGTTTGCATAAATCCTGAGCTAAGCATCTAAGTATTGGGATTAGACATCTTGCATGAAAATTAGACACTCAGTTTCTACAGAACTGTATTTATTTTTCATGATTTTTGCAAACACTGTTTTGAGGAGTGCAAGAAATGGATGTGAAAGAGGATAGAATATACAATTATTTAGTTATTGTTAGAATGACTAAATTAGGGCTATAACAAGCATCTAAACTGCTCCTCAAATTTCACCATATTCGGAACCGGGATCAGTTTCCCACCGTTTCCCAATACTGATGCAATTTCTCAGCGCTCTCAATACTGTGAGATATTATCCTGACTTCCTGCTTACTGTTTAATGCATACCATTCATTTACTACTTACTGCACTGCTGAGGGTACCATTTTACTTCGGGGTTCATTGTTTCCACATTTCTGAGCCCAGTACTTTGCAAATAGTCCACCCCTTAACCTTCCTCACAGTGCCCTTTAACTTCCACTCCAGTGCCTTCAATCAGAATTGTTGTTCTATGTTGTTCTTTTTGCTTTGACCAGTATGCAACTGGATTGCAGATTAGTAAAGGAATCTGCGTACCAGCCAGTGAGGGACAAGGAAGTACAAGGAAATATGGAGTGCAAGAAATGCGGTATTGCATCTGTACTGGGATTTGAAATAGATAGCAAAGTGGTAAATGGCAAAGCAGTAAACAGAATTCCAGTAAGCAGAAAGCTGGTAAATTGAGAAGCAAAATGTCAATTGAGACATTACCGAGTATGGGGAGGTCCTTGATTCGACTGAGACAGTAACGGGAACAGGGATTTCAACAAAATTACCTATATTGGTGAAATCTCATTTCAGCCCCAGACTAGGAGCCCCTCCTGCCTTTCTTCCCAGATTTGTTGTCCCTGGGCACTGTTTCCTGGCTGGGAGGGAGACACTGGACTGCAATGTCCTTCTGGGGTTGATTTTGACACAGGATGAACTACTTTGGTTTCTGGGATGGGTATTTCACCCCTCCCTTTGTTGCAGGGCCCCGGGACCTCGGAGGTAGGGATCCCTGGAAAGGGTCCCGGGCTGCCACCTCTGCCTAGGCCGGCTTTTCCAGATCCCTCACTGTAGAGGTGTACTCAGGTCTTTAAACAGCAGGGAGAGAAATGGCTAGCAATGGCTGCCATATCCTGGGGGTATTCTGGGGCTGTCCCGGGTCCCCAGGTGCCCATTACCGAGAATAGTATCTGTTCCCCCCCAAGTTCCAATAGAAGAGATTGAGCCCCAGTCTCCAGCCTCCTTGGCTGTGGAAGGAGAGAATCGTTGCCTGAGTCTTTGGGTAGCCGGGCAGAGGGATTTAGCCCCAGAGCTGCCTAGTGCTCCTGTTGAGCCTTTTCCTTTTCCCTTGGATCAGGATAGGGAGGTTGGGGGGATATCAAATTCAACTAGCCAGGTCAATTTAGGAAAAGGGGGACCCTTTGAGGAGTCCTCTGATGTGCCAATTATCCCTAGAATTAATGTTTTGGGATTCCAAGAGGACCATGTCTCCTGCTATTCCCAACACTTGGAGGAGAGAGAGCCCCACCCAAGCGGGAGCATAGGGAGGGAGAGAGTTACTACCATCTCCATGGGCTCTACTCCAAATTTAAGAACTATTACCTCTGAGATCCAGGAGATTTGGGCCCAGGTTCGGGCTGTTTGTTGCAGGCAGAAGCTCATAGGGCACTTATGGCACAAATTGAGGGGATAGACTTTAAACTCCAGGCCCTTCAGCATCAGCTGAGTAGGGCCTGGGATTGTGTTAATGAATTGAGAGGGAATAAGACCGCGTCGGATCACCAGAGTGTGGACCGGACATCCCAAACAACACCCTCGTGTGACCCAGCCTGCCCTAAGGTTTCATCTCTGATGGCTAAGGAGGACTGGGTAATTACCCCTGTAACTGATGCTTTGATTATTACAGCTTATCCGTTGCCATCTGGAGCACTTCCATCCTGGGACTCAAAATTTTGGATCACACATCATGTCTCTGTCATATTGGGTTGTTCCTTTCTGCCAACTTATATAACCCAATTTTTTTATTTTCCAGATAGGGGCAGTGCTTTACGGTTAGTTATATATTTCCATTCACCTGCCATAGTAGAACGGCTTCTGTCTAATGCCCATTTTTTCATTCCATGGGGGGTTCACATGGCTAAAGTTTACGCCAAGAGGGGAGTTGCCCCATTGATGCCCCAAGTTTTGCCCATTTACCTTAGCTTCCCAGGTAGGAAATGCTGATTTGCCCCAGCCATCTAGGAGAAAGATAGGCATTACATTGGACACCTCTAATGTTTCTGGGTTTAAAAATTTGGCCCAAATTGGAGCCTCCTCTGTCTCTTCTCCTTCCCCTATTGTACCCTCGGCTTGTGGGTCCACTATTACTGTGGCCTTGGCTCTATCCAAATTGGAGCACTCTCCCTCTAGGGTCCCTCCCCCAGATAGTTCCAGGATGCATCTTCCAGTGGAAACAGCTTCTCAGTCCTTGTTAAGGATTCAAGCCGTTAGTTCATCGGTAGGTCAGGTGCCTAACTTCTATGCATCCCCCAATATTCTTTTACTGGCATCCCCCCAATATTCTTTTACTGGCAAGGCTCCAGTCCCAATGTCCTATTGTTTTGAGTCCTGGCCTGGACAATCACGGCACAGCCAAAAATAAGTTGGGCTTCCCTTCTAGAGGGGCCTCGATCTTTGAAGAGCTAATGGCTGCTGACCTCGCATGTATGTCTACCGTTTGTGGGTCCATGGGTAAATTTTAGCTTATCGTACATGGTAATGTATGCATGTGAGTAATTTTAGATTAAAGCCTATGTTTCACTTAGGGTGTATCCCAACAAAATACTGACAGATTTTTAGGGCCCAAGATGGGAGATACCCTAGGGTCCTATGGATTTGTATACGTGCATTGTATTTCTGTTGTTTGTGCAAACAATGGCCTATGGCTACACTGTAATAAATTCTATTCTACCGAAAAATTCCACCCTAGACTAAATTGCCTCTCCCTGTGAGAGTGGAGAGAGGTTTAGTCATTCTAAGAATACAACACAGGGGAGGAAGGAGCACCCAACTTTAAAACTCTCTGACTCGAACTCTGTAGTCACACAGGAAATGATGTACTGGAGACCAAAGTTTGCTTCAGGATAATCAAGTCATACCACATTGTTGCAACTTGCTAGAGTAAGACCATGCAAACAAACTCTTTTTTAATTTATTATTTATTAAAAGCATTTAATATCCCGTCCCTCCTGCCACAGGCAGCTCAGGGCGGCTCACAACAGTGTATATCAACAATTAAAATCATAAAACTATAAAACATACTACTACACCGTCATCCCTCTACTCCCCCTCCCCCCCCATTTTCCTCGCCAAACACCTGGCAGAACAGCCAGGTCTTGCAGCTTTTACGAAAGGAGGGGAGGTCCGGGGCCAGGCAGATGCACCCCCACTGGAAGGGAGTTCCACAGCCTCAGTGCAGCCACCAAGAACACCCTCCCCTGTGTGGCCCCCTGGAAGACTTGAGGGACCACAAGGAGGGCATCCCCCGATGACTGCAGGGGTCGGTCCAGTACCCGGGGTGTGTGTGAGGTGGTCTCACAGATAGGCAGGGCCCAGACCGTTTAGAGCTTTATAGGTTAAAACCAACACCTTTAATTGGGCTCAGAAGCCTATCGGCAGCCAGGGCAGAAAAAGGAGCACTGTTGTAACATGCTCCCGGCGGCACAGTCCCAGCAGGAGATGGGCCGTTGCATTCTGCACCAGCTGCAGCTTCCAGGCCGTCACCGTGGGTAGCCCCACGTAGAGTGCGTTATCATGGTCTAGTCTAGAGGTGATGAAAGCACAAATGAATGGTGGCCAGGTCGGAGTCCGACACGTATGGCCTAAGCTGACGTACCAGATGTATTTGGCGAAAGGCACACCTTGCTGCAGCCTCCACCTGGGCATCCAGGCAGAGCTGTGCATTGAGGAGTACCCCCAGACTCCATACCCAGGGAACCAATGTAGGACAGACCCCATCAATGATGTGGGATGTTAACTCCATCACCTTCCCCACCAGCATCACCTCCGTCTTGTCAGGATTCAGCTTCAGTTGATTAGCCCTCATTCAATCCCCCACAGCCATCCGACATCGAGTAAGCACAGAGATCACGGGGTGTGGGTCAGTTGAAAAAGAGAGGTATAGCTGAGTGTCATCAGCATACTGGTGACACCGTACGCCAAACCTCCTGATCACCTTGCCGAGAGGCTGCATATATACATTGAACAAGAGGGGGGACAACACCGAACCCTGCGGGATACCACACGTGAGGTCTCAGTATGATGAAAAACACTTCCCATGTATGATGAAAAACACTCCCCATAGGTGAAGGGTTTGTCTTGGAGAGGGGTCTGTGTTTGTTTGTTTATAGGCCGTGTGCTCAGAGGGGTTGTTTCTGGGCGGGAACCAGAGTGTTCGGCTGCCTGATTGTCCTATTGTGTATTTAGGTTGCTGTGACTCTGGCTTGATTAGGGGGTGGAGCTAGAATCTGCTGACTCAGGGGCCAAGTCACCAGAGTATATAAGAAGAGCAGACAGACAACGGCCCAGGAGCTGGCAGCCCAGGAGACAAGCGAACAGGAACAACAAACAGGGAAGTTTGCCTAGGAGTTTGTCATAGGATGGTGCTGTGGAGGGAACACCCTAGACAGGTGAGCGACTGTATTCACATATACACCTACGCTTAGCTCCCATCCCTTGCAGTTAGGCTTAACCCTAGATATGTATTTAACATCTCACTAAACAAGAAGATGCAGATAGCAGACCAGCAGCAGAATGGGGGCTACCCAGTCTTTTGCACTGAGTGCCACATGTATGGTTATCTTCCTGTTGAGTAGAGAGGTCATATGTGTGCAGCCGGTGCAACGAGCTCCTAGCTCTCAGAGAACATGTATGGTCTCTGGTGGCTAGAGTGGCCGAGCTGAAGGAGCTGAGGCAGACAGAGAGGTATATAGAGGAGTCCTTCAGGGACATAGTAGAACAGTCCCACCTCCACTTGGGAAACCTCTGTGCTGCTTTGGAGGGGCGAGGTCTCCAGGGAGGAGAGCACAAACGTGAAATGGCAGGAAGCAATCCCGTAGGTGGGACCTGCCTTCCGGGTATGTGTTATTCACTCGCACCGAGGATATTTCTCTGGGGGTGTGTGCCCAGAAGGGTGGGAATAGGACAGCTGTAGTAGTTGGGGATTCAATTATTAGGAATGTAGATAGCTGGGTTGCTGGTGGCCATGAGGACCGCATGGTAACGTGCCTGCCTGGTGTGAAGGTAGCAGACCTTACAAGACACATAGATAGAATCCTAGAGAGTGCTGGAGAGGAACCTGTTGTTGGGGACCCTGTTGGTACCAATGACATAGGTAGATGTAGGATGGAGGCTCTGGAGGCCAAATTTAGGTTTCTATGTAGTAGACTCAAGTCCAGAACCTCCAGGGTAGCCTTCTCGGAAGTGCTGCCTATTCCACACGCAGGGCCCCAGAGGCAGGCAGAGCTCCAATGTCTCAATGCGTGGATGAGACAATGGTACAAGGAAGAATGCTTTAGATTTATCAGGAACTGGGCAGCCTTCTATGAAGGGAGGAGCCTATACAGACGAGATGGGCTCCACCTTAACCAGAATGGAACCCAACTGCTGGCACTAAAAATTAAAAATGTGATAGAGCAGTTTTTAAACGAGAACCTGGGGAAAAGTCAACAGAACTGTGGAGTGCACAGTTCAGACTGTGGCATCTATGCAGGATGATGTTAACTTAGGGGATTTAGAGTTGCTTAAGACTGAAAAAGGGATAAAAATTAAAGAACTTCAGGTGGAATTCACTGGAGAACAGATAAACAACAATTCCAGGGTGCCTGATACAGTCCCCTATAATGTGCACAGTAAGAAGAATAAAAACAATACACATAAATGTCTATATGCAAATGCTAGAAACCTAAAAAGTAAGATGGGAGAATTAGAGTGTATGGCACTAAATGAAGATCTAGACATTGTAGGCATCACAGAGACATGGTGGAACGAGGATAACCAACGGGACACTGGAATACCAGGGTACAAAATATATCGGAATGACAGAGTAGATAGAGTTGGTGGTGGGGTGGCTCTATATGTATTTATTTATTTATTTAAAACTTATATCCCACCCCTCCTGCCCAAAGGCAGCTCGGGGCGGCGAACAACACAAAAAATTTAACAATAAAATATTTTAAAATAAATCAACAAATTTTAAAACCAATAATAAAAATTCACCCTCCCTCCCTCCCAAACCCTACCCCCCTACCCCCTCCCATCGCCAAAAGTCTGGCGGAACAGCCAGGTCTTACACAAACTTTGAAATGACAGGAGAATGGGAGCTAACCGAGCCTCCTCCGGGACTGAATTCGATAGCACAAGGGCAGCCACCGAAAAAGATCTCACATCACTGGCCACCCGTCTCACCCAGGGAACCTCCAAAAAGGCCCCCACAGATGATCTCAGGGGTCGCACGGGCACATGGGGAGTGAGGCGGTCCCGCAGATAGTCAGGGACCAGGCTGTGAAGGGTTTTGAAGGTCAAAACCAGCACCTTGAACCTAGTCCAGTGCTTTATAGGCAGCCAGTGCAGAGCATAGGTGTCATGTGCTCCCTGCGGCCCGCCCCAGTAAGGAGACAGGCTGTGGCATTCTGCACCAGCTGCAGCCTCTGGACCAGCTTCTCAGGCAGCCCCACGTAGAGCGCGTTGCAGTAATCCAGCCTCAAGGTGATGAAGGCATGGATGGCAGTGGCGAGGTCAGAGTCTGAGAGATACGGACAAAGCTGCCGGACAAGATGTAACTGCTGAAATGCACTCCCCACCACAGCCACAACCTGAGATTCCAGGCTGAGCCGTGAATTGAGGAACACACCCAGACTCCGTACCTGCGAGACCATGGGAGGTATATCCTTTTATATGTAAAAGACAACATTGACTTAAGTACAATTAATATTTTAAAGGATGCAAACTGCTCCCTAGAATCTCTATGGATAGAAATTCCAGGTATAAAGGGGAAGAGTATTGTAGTAGGGCTATACTATTGTCCCCCTGATCAGGACAGAGAGACTGATAAAGCAATGCTAAAAGAGATTAGACAGGCTACTAAAGTCGACAACATAATGATAATGGGTGACTTCAGTTACCCTAATATTGATTGGGGGAATGTTTTCTCGGGGCAGGACGTGGAGGCCAATTTTCTGGATGCCCTAAATGACTGCTTCCTAGAACAGCCAGTTCTGGAACCAACAAGAGAAGGAGCTATTCTAGATCTATTCCTGAGTGGTATGCAGGACCTGGTGCAAGGAGTAACTGTGACAGAGCCACTAGGCAATAGCGATCATAATATCATCACATTTGACGTAATTTCTGTAGGGAGAAAGATAAATAAAAGTACAGCAGTAGCATTTAACTTTAAAAAGGGAGACTATAACAAAATGAGGAAACTAGTTAAAAAGAAACTAAAAAGCCCAATTGCAAGGTCTACAAGTTTGCAAGAAGCGTGGAAACTGTTTAAAAGCACCCTTCTTTTAATCAGATTAAATGCATCCCACAAGTTAAAAAAGGAAGCAGGAAGACCAAACATCTTCCACTGTGGTTAAATGGGGAGGTGAAAGAGGCTATTAGAGCCAAAAAGGCATCTTTTAAGAAATGGAAGGCTAGTCCCAATGAAAACAATATGAAAGAGCATAAACACTGGCAACATAAATGTAAAGTGTGAATAAGGCAGGCCAAGAGAGATTTTGAAGAGAGACTTGCTAAAGAGGCGAAAACAAGCAACAAGAACTTTTTCAAATACATCAGAAGCAAGAAGCCTGCTAGGGAGTCAGTGGGCCATTAGATGGCAAGGGAGTAAAAGGGGTGCTCACGGAGGATAAGGACATTGCAGAGAAGCTGAATGAGTTCTTTGCATCCGTCTTCACTGCGGAGGCTTTTGGAGAGGTACCCATGCCGGATCCTTGCTTTGTGGGTGAGGAATTGGAAGAGCTGTTACAAATCAATGTAACGTTGGAGGATGTTCTAGGGCAAAATGACAAACTGAATACTAACAAGTCACCAGGGCCAGACAGCATTCACCCCAGAGTTCTGAAGGAACCCAAATATGGAAAGAATCCCATTGCAGTTCCAGACTGTGAGGAACTGCAACGGGATCTTACGACGCATCTAAATGGCAAATGAAATTTAATGTGGACAAGTGCAAAGCGATGCACATAGGGAAAAATAATCCAAACTATGCGTACACAATACTGGGTACTAAGCTAGGAGTTACCACTCAGGAAAAGGATCTGGGGGTGGTTGTGGACAATACAATGAAATCCACAGC
>QEPC01006353.1:4222147-4254969 GCA_003113815.1 Sphenodon punctatus
GCACAGAGTGAGCCTCAAAGGAAGGGAAGGAGAGAGAGGGGGGAGGAGAAAGTGGTTGGAATTGACAGGAGTTAGTGAGGAGGAGGCCCACGCCACCACCCCAGCCTTCAGGCATGGCTGATGAGAAAGAGAGAGACCCGCAAAGAGAGGGTAGCTGGGGTGACAGAGTCAGAGGGGGAGATCCAAATTTCAGTAAGGGAAAGGAGCTGGAGAGAGTGGGAGAGGAAGAGATCATGGATGTAGGGTGCTTTATTGGCAGAGGAGTGACCGTTCCAAAGGGAGCAGGAGAATGAGAGCTGATCAGGGGGAAGGCAGGGAATGGGGATAAAATTGGGAGAAAGGGGGCGGCAGGGCAGGTGAGAGATAGGGAGGGTGGGGGAGGAGCAGGAGGGGAAGGTAGCCAAGGGGGAGGAGGAAGTGTGAGGAGGTTGGAGAGCAGTGATGAACAGGGAGGGAGGAAGGAGCAGGGGGAAAAGAAGTAGAGGAAGGAAGAGATGGGGGAGAAGGGAAATGGGGAGAAGGAGGGAGAGAGACGGCAAGAGCTTAGGGCAGGCATGGTGGTGGGGAGGATAGGTAATAGAGAAGAGACAGAGAAGAACGAGGTGGAGAGTGGCTGACCTACTGGCCACCGAGGAGCACCAGGTGGTAGAAGTACCCTTAGGCTTACCTTTAGCTGCTGCTGTTGTAGTAGTCTGCTGGCAAGTGATCATAAAGCGTGTGCCTTTTGGCTCGCTGGTCATTGGAACTCAGGCAGCCGAAAGGCCAAACTCCAGGACGTTTGCAGCATTCTCAGGTATTGACAGCCAAGGCAGCTGGAAGAGTATGCAGATGAAGTGCAACCTCACCAGTTCCTGGCTCACTGGTCGCTGGAACTCAGGCGGCAGAAAGGCAAAGTTTGAGGAGGGTCGTGGCGTCTTCAAGTGTTGACAGCCAAGACAGCTGGGAGAGTATGCAGATGACCTGCAACCTCACCAGTTCCTAATCCTAATCAGCCGAGACATCTGGGAGAGTATGCAGATGAACTGCAACCTCACCAGTTTCTAATCCTAATCCTCACCAGTTCCTAATCACCAGTTCCTATATTAAATTATAGACCTAATATTTAAGGGTAAATTTTGAGCAATTTAGGGTAACTAGATTGAATGAATTTAAAAGCAAATACTGACATAATTTAGTGGCAAGTTGGAGTCACTGTGAAAGTAATATAATAAGGACCAGATTCTACCCTGAGTTAATCTGGATTTTTTACAGGTGTAACTAACACCAGAATATGATCTGAATGTTCCCTTGTGAATGTGAACTGAATTATGTAAATTAAAAAATTGATTCCGATATCGTGGCCAAAGTAAGTTCCATCTAATGTATTTCTCAGCTCTCCTTTCCATTATTTTAGTCCATACACTGACTTCCCACAACCAGGTAATGACCACTCACACTTTCTTCACCCTACACGTTTTTCCTAAATCCAAGTTTAAATAAATTCCACAACTCAGTTTTGACACTTCATTGACAATAAGTCTCCAATGAGGTCTTCATGGCCAAGGCCAGGGGTCATTATTCTGTCCTCATCCTCTTTGACCTATCTGCTGCTTTCGACATTTGACCACCATCTGCTCCACCACACACATAGTGTATCCTTTGGTGGATCCTCCTCTACTGCTATTCCACTGTCAGTTTGTGTGCTCCAGGGCTCAGTGCTGGGCCCTCTTCTCTTCTCTCTCTCGACTTGTTTTCTTGGTGCTCTGATCTCCTCCCATTGCTTTCATTACCATCTTTATGCTGATGATTCTCAGATCGACCTCTCAGCACCAGAACTTTCACCCATATTTCAGCTTGCCTGACATTGCTACCTGAATGTCAAACCACCACCTTAAACTTAACATGTCCAAGACAGAAGTTCTTATCTTTCTTCCTAAACCCACTTCTTCCCTCTCGCCTCTCTCCATTTTTGTAGAGAACACGGTCATCCTCCCAGTCTCCTCAGCCCACAATCTTGGGGTCATTTTTTACTCCACTTTCTCGTTCTCTGCTCACATCCAAAACACTGCCAAAACTTGTTGTTTCTTGTTCTATAATATTTCCAAAATCTGTCCCTTCCTGTCTGAACACACTACTAAAACCCTAATCCAATATCTCATCATATCTCGCTTAGCCTACTGCAGTGTTCCTCACAGGTCTCCCACAGAGTCACTTCACTACAGTCTATTCAAAATTCAGCTATGAAGCTCACCTTCCTTGCAGTCCACTACGACCATGGGTATTTTCAGACGTTACGAGATCACGCTCAACCACAGTGAACCACAGTCAATCCCGCGGCGGGGCCAAAGCGCCCTGAACATCTGTTCAGTGGCCGCCGGATGTTCACCACAGTCAATACCCACATGGGGTCAAAATCAACCACGCTTCCAGAGCTCCCCGCCAGACCATCCCTGAAAGCGTGGTCAAAGAGATTCCCAATGGGAACCAACAAAAAGTAACGTCTGGCCGGCAACCACCGCCCGAAATCAAAGGGAATGATTCCCAGCCGGGAACAAAGCATGCAGCATCGCTGCCAGGCAACAAGCAACAACACAGGCAGTGGAGGGATGGGGCGGAATGGAGTGAGGCAAAAGGGAGAAGCAAGAGAGCAAGGGAGGAGGTAGAAGTGGAGGAGGCAGCGGTAGAGGCACGGGCGGGGAAGGAGGTGGTCGTGCTGCACCTGGAGGCGGCGGAGAGACAGAAGCAGCAGCAGCAGCAGCCGGGACGGGCTGACACGGCACCTTCTGGGTGTTTCGACCATGCCCGGGAATCGGCGTCACGTCCTTTGCGCTGCCCCGGCCCGTGATCTGCCGGCCCGATTCCCTGCCGTGGTTCCGGTCCCGTCACGTCTGTTTGGGGCTTTTTTTGACCACGGGGGGTGGTTGTTTGGTTCACCCCCACCGGGAATCCACTGTGGTGAATCGGGATGGCGTGATGTCTGAAATCACCCTAAGTAACCCCTCTCTTCAAGTCACTACACTGGCTCCCCATCCACTTCCAAATACAGTTCAAGCTTCTCCTATTCACCTACAAGTGTCTTCACTCTGCAGCTCCTCAGTACCTCTACTTTCTTATCTCCCCCTACTCATGACCTCCATTCACCTGGCAAGGTGCTCTTATCTGTGCCTTTCTCCTCCATTGCCAACTCCCGACTCCGTGTTTTCTGCCTTGCTGCACCTTATGCTTGAAACAAACTTCCTGAGGTAGTGTGTCAGGCCGCCTCCCTGTCCATATTCAAGTCCTGCCTAAAGGCCCATTTCTTTGAGATCACTTTTAAATCATGAACCCAGGCCCTATCCATATCATAGCCTTATTGATTTTAACCATGTTTACTGAAATAAATAAACTTACCGAATACCTGCATCCTGTCTTTCATTATTCATAGGAAGAGACTTATTTGTAGTTGTCTGCATTTGTGTCTTGAACAGATTGTAAGCTCCATGGAGCAAGGACTGTCTTTATATTGTGTGTGTTTGTACATCACGGTGTATGACTAGTAGCACTATAGAAATAATTAGTAATAGTAGTAATAATAACCCCATCTCAGGTTGTGGATAATTTTGATGCTTCAGGAAAAAGGAAGGAGGTGGGGGAGAAAAAAAATATATTATGCGGGGGAGATTTCTGTCACATAGAAAACTCCTAATTCACGTGTCATAAATTTATCCAACTCTATTTTAAAACTGTTCAGATGTGTTTGGCAAGATAGACTTGGTATCAGAGTAGCTTTTAGTTGTCATCAAAGGGAGATTAGTTACTTGCTCAATTTTCTATCTGAACTGCGGCATCATTACAACAGTAAAATGTCTGTCTTTGGGTTCAGCCATACTTTCAGAGCAAGCTTGGTCACGAGAAGTCCCCTAGGATCTGATGCATCAAATGGCCCCTATAAATTATGCATACATGTCTTCATATGATCAGAAGTTATAGTAAACATGACTGAGCTATCCTTCATTTGAGACACTAATGTAAGCACGAAATACATGTGTCTCATTTATGGTTTTAAAATGTACATTCTGAACAATATAATTTAGGGATCACAATATTTGTTCGCTGGATCATGGAACTACAGTAGCAGTGTGAGCTGAATCTGTCCTTTTATTCATATATGACTCCGTATTAAATTCTAGTTTTGCATAAATGGCTCTTGCTGTTTGCGTAAATGGCTTGAAATCTCAATCTGCAATCATTTTACAGGCAATTTGGTCTTCATTACAAATTAATGAAGTGATAATTGCTCATTGCAGCCTTTTATGTGCATAACATACTGGTGCTGTTTGCTTTATTATGCAATTTATACCTCTACATTCAAGTCTTGTGTAAACATGCCAGATTAGAAAGTTATGGGGAGGGAAGAAGGACTTGCAAGAATAATACTGCAATATGTGTACTCTTATCTGTGGGTCTTTATCGTATAATGAGAAGATTCTCAAATTGGAATTCTTATTTTGGTTTCAGTAGCCATTCAGGCACCTTGTATAGAAAAGGTAAAATCTGTTGATTACTTGGAAGGAAATTGTATTAATGCATGTGAGAACAAATGAATCGTTTGTATATCAGCCCAAACTATTTTTAATATTTTGGGGAAATAACTTTCATAAGAACAATTGCAGAGATTTCAGTAGTCAAGCCATTTCTCTCTCTCTCTCCGCTTCACAGTTGAAGCACAGAAATTAATGACAATCATGTAAATGGTAATTGACTTTGATAGATGCTTTGGAGTGTATTTCAGTAGTATGACTGGAGCAGTGCATTGAAATTAAGGCATTCTTGGGTTTAATTATTAGTCCAGCCACTGACTCTTTGTGTGACTTTGGGAAGGTTACTTAACACCTCTGTGCCTCAATATTTCCTACTGTAAGGGCATTTCTCAATGAGGGATTATCACATATTATGTGGTTTGCATTTAATATGTTTTAGTTAAAATGTGTTGGCTAGCAAGTGCTAAAATTCTTATTTAGACAAGCTAACATGTTTAAACACATGTGAGCTAGCAGTGGTCAACACAGCAAAAAGAATAAAAATAATTTATTTTTATAGCATTCCCCCCCGCCCCCAATGGCTCTCTGAGCACTTCAGAAGGAGGAACTTCGATAAACATCTCTGGAGGGAGGGTGTTCCACACTGTAGGGAAAGGCCTGATCATCTGTTGACATTCTGCACAATGGTGAGATCCTCAAACAATATGTGGTTTGTGAATGCAGATAACCATCAGGGCAAGGTTCCATGAGGAGGGCTGGTCTCAAATATAGCCAGGGTCTGTACCATTCAGGGCCCTGAAAATCAGCAGTGTAATCTTAAATTCAATCCGCTGCTCTAGAGGCAGCCAATGTAAAGAACACAGGGCTTGTGTAATATGATCATGCTATATTCTGAATAAGCTGCAAGCAACAGAGAAATACCACTAGAGGCCCATAGAAGATGGAATTAACCAAACTCATGCCACGTGGTCACCAGGGCATGGGTCACTGTGGCAAGATCAGTGTGGAACAAATAAACATGCAGCTTACACACAGTGGTTGAAGCAAACATCTTCAAACCACATCCAATATCTGAGTGTTCATGGACACCGCATGGTCAAAACTGATATCCAAGTTCTTTGCCTGGCCCACTAACTCCAACTGTACCCTCTCAGCATGCAGGGGCCCACGGGAGGGGAGGGAATCCTCATATCACAATGAGGCCATCCTTAATATGTTGCTAAGGTCTAGGAGGCACTTTAGCCATTATAATACAGACTAACCACCCTGTATTATAATACAGCCCTTCTCATGGAACCTTGCCTTGATGGTTATCTGCATTCAAAACCCACCTATTGTTTGAGAATCCCATCATTGTGCCGAAAGTCAACAGATGATCAGGTCTTTGCTATGGCAATTCCCACAGCGTGGAACACTTTCCCTCCAGACGTTAGCCATTATAATACATACAAGAGCATTATAATATATGCAAACTAACAATATTTAGCTAACACACATTAAAATACACTTGTTAGCATGTGCTAAATGGTATTGATATTATCCGTTATTCAGTAGTTGTTTGAAGCTTAGGAAGTTAAGTTAATGTCTGTGAAACTCTTTGGGATCGTTGAATGAAAGATGTGTGAAATGGAAGCTGATTAGGATTCACATTTAAATATGGAATTGATGTTTGTAGATTTGTAAAGGCATCTTCCTGGAAAAAATTCTGACTTATCCTTGGAGCATGTGTGAGCCCTCTGAAAATGCTTAATCCCATCAACTTCACACATTCCAACACTTGTACCAGCTCCATTTTAGGATTTAATAGTCCGCAGCTGTATTGCATCTAACTGCTGCCATAACACAGGCCTTCTTGAAACCCTGTAAGTGACAGTGATGCAGAAGGTAGATTTCTGTAGCTGGTAAAATTGGTCAAGTTGTAAGTGTGCTAGAAGAATTAGCCTTTGGAATTTTACCTGAGATGTTTAAGTCTTTATTGATATATTACTTACATAACAGAATCCTTATAAAAGGCTCAGAGTTACTGGTTAAAAACGTATGCAGGAATAGTGTTTCCATGGTCAAACTTCTGTTTGCCATGTGATTTGAATGCCCAGTTGCACAGGGTGAAAGAGTAAAAGCTTTTAATTAAAATGTAATGCACTATACTCTGGAATTCATACATGAATTTAACTTTGCAGAAATTAAGACTGGTTATTGAATAACTTGGAAACCGAAGAAACAGCTAATTTTGTCATATAATTTAGTAATATGTAGACCATTTGCTTTAAATACCTTTGTGAGCAGTGTGGGGTAAAGGTCTTCATAGCATGTGGAGGAACCTCTGAGCAATACGAATGGTTGGAAGGTAATTTTTTGGTAATTGTTAATGTGTAGAGTAAGCTTAAAGTAGTTCACCCAAAGTCACTCTTCCAGACAATAAATAGAAATCTCTGAAGTGGGATGATCACTGGTGAAAAGCATTATAAATATACTTAAACAAGCTGTTCATGATCTTATAACAAAATTTAAGTGTAACCCCTCCACCTATGTCACTAGGCAATAACAAAGCCAGGTTCAAAAGTCAAGCCCCAGCCTAGGAAACACACAAACCTGCTACTAGATGCTTAATGCGTCAGAGGCCTGTAAGGTTATTAGGAGGTGCTTTATTTTACCTCCTCTTCTCAAAAGGTACTGACAAAAGATAAAGTTCAGATAAATTAATTCAATATACTTAACAGTATGACAGTTAATGTCCCATAAGTTGTTCAAATTGCTGGGCAATTGCTGGGGAAGCCTAGGTGGGAGTGTTGAGTTAGTTTACTAATCCCAGGTCTCAACCAGAGGGGAAAGCACCACTTTTTGGCACCCCACCCTCTGGATCCTGAGAGACTTACAGCTTATCCCCAAGGAAGTCTAGGGGCTCATTCACACGTGCAGCAATTATCTGAATTAAAAAAAAAAATGTTTCTCTCTAGTTCACTGTTAACAATGCCAGTTGCATTCACATGTGTGCAATACCGTTGTTTCCCACAGCGAAATAATGCATTGACCTTCTTGGAGCGCGCACTTACCCGCCTGTTCAGTGCGGTTTAATTACAGGGCATTACAGCATGGCTGGGCAGCAGGCTGAAGCCAGCTTCTCCCCCAATAAGTTCTTCTACCTCCCCTCCCTAGCTCTGGACCCCATTCCTCACCTGCCTTTGCCTCCTAGTAGTGTTCCAGCAGCAGCAGCGGGGACACCCGATCCATCGGGAGATAACGCTGTTTGTTTACAAACAACCCCTCCCCATGTGATCATGCACATGGGGAGGAGTTGTTTGTAAACATACAGCTTTATCTCCCTGTCCGATCAGATCGGGTGTCCCCGCTGTGCTGCTTCTGCTGCATCCCGTAGGGGCAGGAAAAACAGTGCACTTGAAATCACATGCAGGAAATATTTCGTACCAGTTAATACCAAATACAATGTCGCTTTCACACTGCTGTAAAGAGCGGATTTATTTCAATTGGACAGCATAAAGGTAGGTTAACTAGCTTTGAACTGTGGATTACTTAGGTGCGATATTGACGACAATATTTCAAATTATGGACTTCAGAAATGCAAGATACATTCTAATTTTGTAAAATTCGGACACAAACTGAATGTCTGAATGCCACCTAGGTCACCATTAGCTGCAAGTTCCTCCTTTCACCACTGCAGGACCTCTCTCCTATGTTTGTCACCCTCTGATGGGTGCTCAGTGTCCGACAACGACACTTGACACTAAGTCAATTTGGGTCTTCAGATGAGTGCAGATCTCATGAGTGCAGTTGCTGCTAGGCTGATATTTTCCTCCTACAATGCTCCTTCAGCTCAGCTGGACAGGATAAGCAGAACTCCAACTTCTTCTCAACAGCAATCTCGAAGATTCAGCTTTTCCTAGTGGCAGGCACACTCTGCAAGCTTTAAACAGCTCTGGTGTAAGACGGAGCCTGGTCACTTCCACCTTGATGGCACAAAAGGCTACCGAGCTGGCAAGAGCAAAACCAGTTCTGTTCCTGTTATTTTACCCCTAAGTCTCATATGTGCAATTGACGTTATGGTAACTCTTGGTATCCATTTCATAACAAAAGCAAATATTCAATTACTTGCTAACCAATTCTCACAAACTATAATATCAAATATAATACAGAACAGTTGCTCTACCTTAACAGTTTGAAGAGATATTACACCATTTTAATATGCATGAGGCGCATGCAAATATACAGCCAATGAGCTTTCACAGCTCTACCAATGCTGTTTTTAAGCATCGATGTTACAAGTGTATGCCACCTATTGCCATTCCAGCAGTGGCCAGGGATTAATGAACGATATCTTTTAGATTATGGCCTGGAATGGCCAAGCACCATGGCTTCGACGTCATTGGCTCTCATAATGGGGAGCTATGGGAGTCCAGCGCAGGCGGAGCTGGTTGCCTCTGCTTTTGTTGTGCTTGTCGGATGTACCTGGGCAGTGCAGCCAGCGGGATGGGTCCATGGCCGTGGTCATGTGTATCTGGTGCCTCGACCTGACGCACACCATGTTGCCTGTAGACAGACATTGGGGACGATCCTAACCCTACATGCATCCCCCACTATG
Source organism: Sphenodon punctatus (assembly GCA_003113815.1). NCBI lineage: Eukaryota > Metazoa > Chordata > Lepidosauria > Sphenodontia > Sphenodontidae > Sphenodon > Sphenodon punctatus. The sequence continues at coordinate 4,231,244 of QEPC01006353.1, forward strand.
AGGAGTATGGGCACATACACAAACCACATGTGCAGCATGTGTGCATATGGGGGATTAGGATCGGCCCCACTGACATTTAAAGGAAACTGGTTTCTAAAAGCCAATATTTGTTATGTTTACTGCTTATCACACATATAAAAACTTTGATTTTTATAAGTGACTTTAGTAATGTGCTACCTTGTAAAGATTTCTATTGGGGGTATATAAAGATTGTAAGGAAATTATTATTAAAAAAAGTAAATGCATATTTGATAAGACTTTCCTTCCAAAGGTAAACTAGTAGCTGTCTACAAAGTGCGGTTCATACTCATTAGTGTATCATGGGCAGCTCCCAACGTGATTATTATTGTTACCAATATAATACATATCTTTTTCTTTTTTTTCCAGTGGGAAGAGATCAGTGGAGTTGATGAACACTATACTCAAATCAGAACTTATCAGGTGTGCAATGTTATGGATCACAGTCAGAACAACTGGCTCAGGACCAACTGGATCTCACGCAACTCAGCTCAGAAGATTTACGTAGAGCTCAAGTTTACCTTGAGGGACTGTAATAGCATCCCGCTAGTTCTGGGCACTTGCAAGGAGACCTTCAATCTCTATTATATGGAATCTGATGATGACCATTCAGTCAAGTTCAGAGAACATCAATTTACAAAGATTGACACTATTGCAGCTGATGAGAGCTTCACCCAGATGGATCTTGGGGACCGAATTCTCAAACTTAATACGGAGGTTCGTGAGGTGGGGCCTGTCACCAAAAAAGGGTTTTACTTGGCTTTTCAAGATGTGGGTGCATGTGTTGCCTTAGTGTCAGTGCGAGTGTACTTCAAAAAGTGCCCTTTCACTGTAAAGAACCTGGCCATGTTTCCAGATACAGTACCTATGGACTCTCAGTCACTGGTGGAAGTGCGAGGTTCTTGTGTCAATCATTCCAAAGAGGAAGATCCACCCAAGATGTACTGCAGTACAGAAGGAGAATGGCTAGTGCCCATAGGGAAGTGCTTATGTAATGCTGGATACGAAGAAAGAGGTTATGCCTGCCAAGGTAACAATGCATTTAATATTTCACCCTTATTATAGCAGTGGCATATGTCTGCATTCTTTATGTTTTCTAAGATTATTTTTCAAAACTTGCTGAAATTATTTCACAGAATTACCAGTTCAAATATTTTAAACACACAATAGGGTATTTGATACATGCATAATTAATACTGCGGTAAAAAAATCCCAAAACCCTTCTTCCGTTCTGCAAACAACTCATATTCAATTAAAGTATTTGGGGTGTTTGTTTGTTTGTTTGTTTTTTCAAAGTTTGTTTAACTCTTGTTTGATTGCCTCCAGTCCTCTGTAAGTATTCAGTATTTGTTACTTGAATGGTTCTGGTCAATTATGATTGGTCAAGTAAGACAGTTGACGCTGACTCTGTTCCCAAATCAGATTAATGTAGTGGAGCAGTTCCAAAGTAAAGTCTCACATTTGCAAATTTAAAGTTGCACTTCTATGAACATTCATGGATTTTGGTTTTTGTATCATCAGAAATAAAATACACTAGACAACTGAAGTTGGACTTAATGTAAATCATTTAAAAATCTGAATGAAGTTTACTTGGAAATTGTTTGCAGTATTTATACAGCTCTGATATTTAAAAACTTAGACATTTTATCTTTTGTTTTCTAAGTGCTTGTAAATTGAATTGTGGGGGCTTCTATTTACTAATAGGTTTTTATTCTCTATGTCTGTTAATGCCTTATGCTCTTTTATCTGAGAGTGCAAATGATAATGCTAGTTGCAGTGGTCAAATTCTTCAAAACAATAATATCAAAGAACACAGTGTTATGTCAAGAAGCGGTGATTTGGATGATTCCTGGAGTGTTTTTTTTATAAGAGTGGAAAGCTGTCCAGTTGGAACTTGACTAAGCCTGGCAGATTTTCTTTATATATATATATATATATATATATACACACACACACACACAAAGGGTCCTTACATGTAGAGCAGAATCCCTGGGGAGTTGGTAGCATGGCACCCTCAAATAACCAAAGCCACAGTTATTGGTCCTGTTGTTCTAATAAAAACATCTGCTTCTCAGAAGATGAGGGAAAGGGATGGAAGATGAAAGACTATTCTGGCTGTCTGACTCCTAAAGATTGGCCAAATATATATTAATTAATTTAATTTGTTTTTCTGGATAGGATATGAACTTTATTGTTGCCTAGAAAAGAGTGGCTAAGGGTTTTGTTTGTTTGTTTATCACTCTCCCCCTCTTCCCTGGAATTAGATATCGACAAATAAAAAAACAGAGCCTGGACTGTTGTTGTAGAGGCTAAAATGTTCTTGTAGAGTCATTTTAGCAGTGCAACTTGAATTTCATGTGTCACATTTTCAATTTTAAACAACCCTCGACATTGCTACTATATTTATATATATATAGTGTTGTATAACATGAAAGGCCTTTTTATGGTGAAATGATTGGTTTAATATTACAGTCATATGAACATGGAAAGAAAATAGCTGCAGAAAATATCAGAAGAAAAACAGTGGCGAAAAGCAAAAGTATAAGGTGTATTTTCTTAGTTGGATTGTGCTGTCTGATATTGCATATGGATGCAATCCTATTGAAATCAGCGAGAGCTGTACATATGCACAAGGGCTCATTTTGGTCACGCATTTGAAAGGCAACAGCAGATTCTGATCTTACAATCATTATTTGGCATCCAGTGGTGCTGTCCTGTTCTTTTGGCTTCCATTCCATATGTTCATCAAGGGAGCTTTATATGATCAGAGTCGACCATTAGAAAAAAAAAATGACAGGACTTTCTGGTTTGTTCTGGTTTCACATAGAATATCCTTTTGTCATGACAGCTTTTATCGGGACTCATATTTGTCAAATATTTTAACTATGGTGTGATTTAAGTGGCACTCTAAAAGCAGTTGGTAATCCAACCCCTTCCCCGCTGTTGACGTCAGTAACACAGCAGGATTCGGAAGGCTTGGAACCGAGTTAAATTTTTCACATACTTTTTGACTGACCAGTTGGGCTCAGCATGGTTCCTCCTGTGCCTTTTTTGCTTGTCAGCAGGAAAGCTTGAGATTCAACATAACCCCATTTCAGTACTTTAGGTAGATGAAGAGGGAATGCAAAGATGGGTTTGAATTAATGATCTTATAACAGCTTTTTCCAGTTATACTACAAGACATTTGCTTTAGAACTACTAGTAATGTTAATATGTGCTGATTTTTGGTTGTCTGCTTATAAGAGAGGTGGGAACCTCAGTCCTGGGGGGTCAAATATGGCCCATGGCTAGTTTTTATGTGGCCCCTTTCTGGTTCCTTGGTTTGGCCCCCTGGATCCAGTTCCTACCTCCAAGCACTGAAAATTGAACTCAGGGTAAGAAAGTAGAGATCAAGGCATAAACACAAGGTGAGGGAACAACATCTCCATGTTCCAGATCCATGATCTTGAGGGACCCTCTTTATGAGCCTACTCCTTAGTCACTCCTGCTTCTGACTTCCACATTGCCCTTGGAGTTTGTACTAATTTTCAATGTGGCCCTTTAGGGAAAAGGTTCCCTACTTCTGGCTTAGAAATTAGTTTATTTTGTATTGCTGTAAACCATGAGCATGAAAATTGTGTATAGGAAAAAATTACCTGGTACCTCCCCACCCTTAAAGCAGCAATACAGAAAGTCATTTTAAAAATGTTCCTATCTAGAACTAGAATATTAATCTGTGTATGTGTACGAAAAGAGAGATTATGAAATCAGAGCCTAGAAATCAGAGATGGAAAAGACATGCAAGACCACTTTGTGTATCCCAGGCCACTATATCACTACTTCTTATTTTAAATTGGCAAGCACTTTGTCCAGTCTAGCTTTAAATAATCCAAGTGATGGAAGTTTCCACCCTTTCTCTTGAGAGACTACATCATAGTGTAACAAATCTCTGTCAAAAAATTGTTGCCTGATATTCAGCCTAATCACTCCCTTCCTTAATTTAGTTTCCTCATTATCCATTTTTAAACTATGTTTAATTTCTTTCCTTTTTCGGTATGTGCACCTTTCAAAACTTTGAGACAGCTATTCTCTGTCCACACTTTCTACCGAGAAAATTTGGAGACATATTTGACTCTATTAATCTTTGTGGTTGTCTAGGACCCTTCAGAAATAATTGTCATTCACACATTAAGTTGGTTTGTTAGTTCTTTATGATTGGGTGGTTTTTTTAGATATTAAATTTAACTTGAGTATTATATACTCTGATTTATATAAAGGCACTCAAATAACAGTGGTGATTCGAGGCCATATAAGTACATAACTAGACAAAATGTTTTAAATAAAAGTCTACTAATTTCCCAGTTATTCAAATACGTTTTCCTTTATTTTTCTTGAAGAGGAATTGTCAGTTGTGCTTCAACGATCTTATAATTTTAGTTTCTCTAGGTGCCTTCTGCACTTATGAATTTTAATGCTTCTTTGCATTGGCTATTATAAACTTCAATACTTAATTTTTCTGAAATTTCTTTCCTGCAGTCAAATAAACGTGCACCTCTGCTGCATTTGGGAACTCCAACTATATATTAATAGCCAGTTGCGTTCACAGTATTAGAACTTTTCAAAGTGCTTCCAATCATAAAACTTACATAAAAACTACATGTACCTTAGGGTGGAAAATTAGGGCTGTAGCTCAATCTTGATTTTCTCTTGATTCTTGCTGAGAATCTTGGTTCTCGACTCATCCTTAGTGAGAATTGATAATAGAGAAAAAACCCTGTTTCTTGACACTTTCTTGGTCGAGAAGCCACAAGCACATGAAATAACGTGCAGAGGTCTGTCCGTTTATTATGCTGGATGTACAAAACATGTTATTGGGGGCTGCACAGACTGAACATAGACTCCAGTGGGCTATTGTCTCATTTGATTTCAGCCATAGATGTAGACTTTCCATCAGTTGTAAAGAGTCAAAAACAACAAATCCAGACTAGTGCCATAGCATTTTATATGAATACGCTCTCACATATATTTCGTGGGGTTTAACTATTTCCTTGCCAAAGTGAAATAGAATTGTTCCTGGTTACTTTTTCCAAATGTCTTTACTTGTAAATTCTGGGCTTGATCACAAGTGTGTGAATGCACCAAGCAGAAGTTGTGTGTGCATTGTGTGCACGCACACTAAGGACAGGATTCTCCATGCACAATGTATGCATGTCATGCACTTGGTGCATGTGCATAACTTGGGTTAACCCGAGATCTTTTGCCATGGGAAAAAACAAAACAGGTAGATTATTTTTTTACTTGGAATCATTGGGAATACATTGGCCTTTACTTTTTCTGATGAGGAATAAAATAAATACTTATATTTATTTTACTTTATATGTATTTTATATTTTAAATGTATTTTACTTTAAAATACATACTTTATATGATGATAAGGATGTACCTGCTATACCACAGTCAATTTCAAGTACCTTATGACCTGAAAAACCCCAAAAACAACAACTAGACAGAGTAGGCAGCATTAAAAAATAAATAAATCCCAAAGTCTCTGAAGGTAGCTGTAGGGGATTTTGCACTGGGGACCTGTACGGCCGCATTTCTGCACACTCCAGTGGAGCAGGTGTCGGAGGTAGTCTTGCGGTCCCCAAGGACGGTGGTCCTGGGAGACTTCGACATTCACGCTGATGCCAGCCTGGAGGGAGTGGAGCATGAGTTCATGGCCACCATGACAAGCATGGGACTGTCTCAGGTGGTTACTGGCCTGACACATGATGGAGGGCATACCCTGTATCTGATTTTTTTGCACCGGCCTTGAGGCAGGGATCCATTTGTTGGGGATGTGTCATCTGTGCCTTGTCATGGACAGATCATTACCAGTTCAGTTGGTTCATCCCTGGAGGCTTATAGAACCAGAGAGGTTCCAGAATGCTCTTGGGGAGTTACCCTCAGATCTCAATGCCCATCTGCTCAATGACCTCATGGTCCTTTGGAATGCTCTGGTGATTGAGGCCATCGACCTAACTGTTCCTAGGCATCCGCTCCATGAGTGTCAGCAACACAGGTACCTCAGGTTCATAGAGGACCTGCAGTGGCTGAAGCATGAAGGGTGGCAGTTGGAGCAATGGTGGCGCCATGCTCATGCTGAAGCTGACAGATTGCAATGTAGAGTTTTAAAACCTATGCTGTGGCTGTGCAGGCAGCAAAGAAGGGATTCTTTGCGGTGCTCATAGCATCCATGAAGTCATGTCCAGCTGAGCTTTTCTGAGGGGGCTGGTCAGTCCGACCTCCCTCTGTCTTGAACTGGAATCTTCCAGTGCTTGCTGTGAAATATTTGTTAAGTCTCCATGGACAAAACCACTCTGATTCACAAGGACTTCGACACTGCATTTGATGCAGTAGGAGAACCAGAGGTAATGGAAGCCCTGCCTAGTCCTATTTTATGGAATCCGTTTCAGTGGGTGTCATCCGCTGATGCGGGGGGGATGTCCTTGGTGCAGTTAGAGCTACCTGTTGTGAACTGGATCCATGCCTGTCCTAGGTGGACAAGGCCAACTGGGAGATGCTGAGGCCATTGCTGGTGGGGGTGGTCAATGCCTCCTTTAGGGAGGACAGTGTCGGGCTGCTTTAACGAGGCAATAGAACAGCATCTGCTCAAGAAACCATTGCTTGACATTGACTCCCTCACCAGCTATTGGCCAGTCTCTAACCTTCAATTTTTAGGGAAGGTTATTGAATGGGTGGTGGCTCAGCAGCTTCAGGGGTATCTGGACCATGTCAGTTTCCTGGATCCCTCGCAGTCTGGCTTTTGTCTAGGCTTTGGCACTGATACTGCACTTGTGCCTTTGGTCGACAACCTTTGCCGTGACCTGGATCAGGGTCAGTTGACCCTTCTGATCCTGTTAGATTTGTCGACTGTATTTGATATCATTGACCATGAAATGCTGGTGATCCACTTGCGGGACCGAGCCGGGGTGGGTGGAATTGTTCTTGAATGGTTCCGTTTCTTCCTGGCTGGGAAAACTCAGCAGATGGTGCTCGGGGAGTGTTCTTCATCTCCCCAAGGCCTCAAGTGTGGAGTCCCATAAGGTTCAATTCTCTGTCGTCTCCTGTTCAACATGTACATGCAGCCCTTGGGCGGCGACGTGAGGGGGTTTGGGGTGCAGTGTCATCAGTATGCTGATGATACCAAGCTTTACCTCTCATTTTTAGCTGACCCAGACCTGGCTGCCTTGGTGCTCACACAGTGTCTGGTTGTTGTGGGGGACTGGATGAGGGCGAGCCATCAGAAGCTGAATCCTGACAAGACAGAGGGGATGTTGGTGGGAGAGGCTGAGGGGGTGGTAGCCCCCATCATTGATGGGGTTTGCCCCCGTTGGTCCCTCAGGTTTGCAGTCTGGGTGTGCTCCTCAATTCACAGCTCTGCCTGGATGTCCAGGTGGTGGCTGTGGTGAGGAGCACGATCCACCAATTACTTCTGGTGTGACAGCTTCGGCCATATGTTTCGAACCGCAACCTGGCCACAATCATCCATGCTTTCATTATGTCAAGACTGGATTACTGCAATGTGTGTTACGTGGGGTGGCAACTATTTATTCATTGTATTTATTTCATTTAATTTATACCTCACACCCTCCTGCCCATGGCAGCTCGGGATGACTTCCAACACTAAAATTCAGTTTATAAAATACATATATAAAATATAGCATACAGAAATAAGTAAATCCAAAATATAAAACACTAAAAAAAGCAGAGTTGGAAAGAACCCTCCCCCATCCCAACCCCTCCCTTCCCCCATTTCCCTCACCAAAGGTCTGGCAGAACAGCCAGGTCTTACATTACTTTCAGAAAGAGGAATGGTCTTGGGCCAGGTGGACCTCTGTCTGGAGAGAGTTCCACAGCCTTGGTGCAGCCACCAAGAATGTCCTCCCCACAGTTGCTACCCGAGAAAGTCAGGGGACTTTGAGTTGGGTGCCCCCGGTTAACTGCAGGGGCCATACCAGGACTCAGGGAGTAAGGCAGTCCTGCAGGGAAGTCGGGCCCAGGCTATATAGGACTTTATAGGTCAAAACCAACACCTTGAATTAGGCCTGGAAGATTTTGGGCAGTCAGTGCAGAGGTGGCTGCTGGTTCCATCTGAGGTGGGTGTTCTCAGTGACCACGCCAGGGCTGTAGAACTTCCTCCCAATGGAGGTCCGTCTGGCCTTGGACCTTCCCTCTTTCTGACGACCGTGTAAGACCTAACTGTTCGGCCGGGATTTTGATGAGGGAGACAGGTGATGGGTGAGAAGATTGTGGGGAGGGTAGTTGTTGTTTTTTTCAGCTCCGCTACTACGTTTATTTTATATTACTAAGTTTTTATATTTCTGTTTAAATTGATTTTTATTTATATGTATATTGTGCTTTATGTTAATGCATTGTGAGCCGCGCTGCTGATGGCAGGAGGTTGCAGGGTAAGAAATGTAGCTAACTAACTGAATTTAGAATTTTACTGTATAGTCTTCAAGATTATAAAGAAACTCTTGCACTTACTGGGGTTAGTCTTTTTGACTAATAAGTCTGTTCCATCTCTAATCTTGATTATTTTGTTGCTATTTTATTGTTGTACACACTTCAGTGGGTGCTTTTAGATGGATGGCAGCCCTGGTTCTGCCTGCATCAGCCTGCTTCATCCCTGGACTGGCCCCTCCATCTAAAAGTGCCTCCAGGAATATCCCAGAGTGCCAGCGGCCGAGCAGTCCAGCCAAACCCAGGGCACTGGCCTGAAGTAGAGCTGCTGTCTGTCCGCTGCATGGACCCATGCTACAGCTTCACTTCCAGCCAGCCATTGCCCTGGGCAATGCCACAGAGTTAGAGGCACCATCAGAGAGTGTCAGGCAATCACCTGTAACTCTATGGTGTGGGGGGAACACCACACATGTAATTCACAGGTTGGGGAACCCACCGGGTCCATCTGAAGCAGACCAAGAAGAGGCTGGAAGTGGGCGATTGGTCGCGGGAGTGGACCCCTAGAACAGCTCTTGGGGCAAGCTGCCTTCACATTCGTCTAAGAGCACCCATTGAGTTTAGCTGGCCTTTTGAAGGCTACGTTTTCATGAAGATATACTTTTGTTAAAAAAGTCTGCAGTGGGCAATTGTGTGACCATTCAGGAGCAAAAATGAACGTACGTGCAGATGAATACTTTCAAAAAGTGCCTCTGTCTCGGCTCAAAATCTTTTGTGTTTCCCAAATGGCAAAAGAAAAATACGCTGTCAGGCATGAACAGTGTAATTCTCAGTTTATGCACATGAGACAAGCGTGTTTGCTAGTGCTGCAGACTGAATATTTAAACAGGTATACTTTCCACTTCTGAATAATACTACATTCCTGCAGTCCTCATCTCAGAATTTCCAAAACCTCAGTTGCTGTCGATTTTTGTAAAAACATTTGGAAAATGGCTTTTATTTTTGCCAATTTAATTTCCTTCTTGCTGTGTTTAGGAAGTTAAAACCTAACCATAAATGACTGACAAAATTTATATACAATAAAAATAGAACAAATGAAGAGCTTGACCATGCATATTGTAATCATGCATATGTAGCCCTTAATCAAATGAGTAATCCAGCTGAGCTAATGGAAAAATGTGACTAGGACAAGAGTAAACCTTCATAGATGTTCAAGTGCTGTAAACGTACCTGTTTGTTTCTGGTCAATATACTTTTTGAAGTAAGTGGGTTTTGAAAGTCCCAGCCTGGCAAGTAATCTAGTGGCTAGTGAATTATTGACATATTTTTAATAACCCTGATTATATTTGATGTGATTATCACAGAAATATTTTATATGTGTGGTTCTATGAGGAGGAATTTCTAGGCCTGGTATATACTGTAAGCCACGGCGAGCTGGCTGTGGCAGGAGGAGGCAGGGTAGCAAGAATTTATAATAATAATAACAACAATTTATTATTATTAACTGACTCACACAAATAATTTTTATGTTAAGAGTGTCCAAGCCTGATTTAAATTTCTCAGTTCATGTTGATATGAAACATTATAAATTGGATGTAATTTATTGTTGTACACTTTCAGAAAAATAAGTACTGTATTTCTGAGTCCAAGCCACTCTGAGCCTTCGGGAAGGGTGGGATAAAACTATAAACAAATAAAGTATGAAAATAAAAGAACACAAGTATCTGTGAGGAATTTGAGTGGGGTTTGGTAAGATATTTAACTTAAAATCTGAATAACCATTTTGCTATTAGCATAATAAGCATAACTTTCACTTACCAGTAATTTTATTCCTGCTTAAAAAGACCATTTATTTTTTTTAAACAAGAATGCTGTTAGAAGCTATTAGAAACATTGTATAAATGAAAGTACACGGAGAAGAACAAGTACTGTGTATTAATAAATGTAAGGGCAGTAATTCCCTAAAATGATTTAATGTTTGCTGGTATAGTTCGGGGTGGTGCACAATTTGCAGTGCAAACCATCATCTGAATCATATTGTAATATTTTTTTTTGACTCTATTATTGGGTGCACATTAAGGTCGTAGTCCATCGCCTGGGACTACACGTGGTTTGGAATTTACAGCATGTGCAGGATGCTGTAAATTCCAGGATCAGGGGCCAAAAGGTATTCTGTTGGCATTAGCTCCTTAGTAACAATCATACTCTTTTAATATGGTTGAGATGAGCCCCAAATCTGATTCTAGCCATACGTATTTCCTTGAGAGACATTTGAGTGGAATTTAATGCCAATATGAAATAGTTAATTGAATGCTAACTGTGTGTGAACTAAATGTCTATGGTTTTGATTTGATTTAGGCTCATGTGTAGCTTTAAAAATTATTAGGCCCAGTTTAAATTTTGTCTTAGTGATTTGTGTGTCTAATCATATTATATATTAGTATGTATAAATATATATTCCCCCTGTTTGATTTCTGTGAGTGTTCATGAGCAGCATCTTCTGATTACATAATTTCTGTACTCAGAAGAATTTCCAGAATGCATCTTAACAATGGCCCTTAAGCTTGTGTGTTTGCAATAAGCGGAACTATTTTCAGAAGTATACCTGAAACCCTTTGTACAACAGTAAAATAAACAATTTGTGCTGTATATTTATGCAACTCCAATTTTTGGTTGGCCCAGATAAGTGCTTTCTGTGGCTGTAAATTACTGGAAACCTTTTTGTCACATGCATTCCAGTAATTTTATCTTAGTTTAGAAGCATGTACAGGGTCATACGTATTTTCTCTTGGAAGAAAAGGACAGCTGAAGACTATTTGGTTCCTATTTCTATCTTTGTGTCTGAAATGTGCATTTTGATACTGTACAAGATATCATCAATGCTGCTACTTTTTGAGTTTTTTTCTCAGAATTCTACTTGGAAACATTTTGCAGATACATATGATAAAGCTCTTAAGGGAGCTCACTGGCATTTCCTTAACCTTTTCCATTTTAATGGGTTTGCTTCTTCGTCAGCTCTCACAAGATTAAAAAATGACACACACACACCCCTACACACACACACTTGCAGTAGCTCTGGTACTTTCATACATAAGATTAAACTCCTAGCTACACAAAGGCTGCATTGTCAGTATGCATTCAAACATTTTGCACTTTTCTTTGCCAGTGGTTCCTTCACCACTTGTGCCTGTGTTTAGAGTTATCTGGCAATCCCTTATTAGTTCCAGAGTGGAACTTATAAAGGCTAATAAGGGTTTGCCTTACAACTCTGACAGCTGGTACTAGACTTTAATAGAGAGCAATTGTAGTGAGAAGTGTTAAGTTTTGATAACGTTTGATGAAAATGCTCTCAAAGTAAGAGCCGTCTTGGAAGATGAGTGTGAGTAGACAAGAATCATATATCTAACTGCTGCTTCTCAGCTTGAAGTACAGGATGTTGTCAAAACATGTTGTTGGCAGACATCTAAATAACCAGTAATTGATATCAGACTTTATTGAACAAAACTCTTATGACTCTGCTAGAGAAAAAGAAGAAAAGGGGGGGGGGGAGAGAGAGAAAAGAAAATTGACTGTCACTTTGCATTACAAATTGGATAATCATGTTTCTAATCCTAAAGTTTTCTAATTTTTGTCTTTGATATTATCTTTTATGTGCCCATATTGACAATATTTTGTCATTAATGGCATAATATTGATCTATAATTACTTAGTCTTGTTATGTACTGTGGAGGCGTCAGAAGGATTAAGAATTGATTGTCTAGGATTTATTAACAGTTTCAACAGACACTAAGTGCTTATCAGCATTAGATGCCTTGTAAATAAGTATACCTGTAGTAGCAAGGGAAAAAATGCCTCTTGTTTATAAACAAGTAAAAATCCTTCAAAGTTCACAGGGGCAAAGTATTTCACTGACATGAATCTATGGGTTCAGCGGTTGTCTACTGTAAGGTTAAAATTTGATGTGATAATTTAGAACAGCTGCTCTTAGACAGGAAGATTCACTTTCAACAAGGGAGAAAAAAACATATGGTGAAGGTTGACAGTATGCCAGATCTGAATAGCTACACAAATGAGATAGGACAATTCTGTTGAACAATGTAATGAAATAGCATGGTTACTTGCCACTGTCATTTCTAAACCATTGTATATCTGGTATAGACTCCAAGTGCATTGCTTACTGAATCTCTCATGAGATACTCTTTTGTGTAATGATTTCCCCCCATTTGTTGGTGATGTGCCAAGCCATATGGCAGGCATTTAGGTAATATTATAAGTTTTCTAAAAGTAAAATTTAAAATGTACCATATCTTCCACCTAAATAAGTGTTCCTCAACTGGTGGCCAATGTGCTGAACCTAGACTGCAGAGCTGTACTCCCCAACTGTCTGCCACACTGGATATTTTTAGACATGCATATAATTTGTAGGTTACAGCAGTGTCCCATGATCATAGGACTCCTCAGCATACGCGCGAGTGCTGTTCACACATCTCCCTCATTACGTGTGAAAAAGTCACATGGTACCTATAACGAAGGACTGAAATGAGAATCAATTTGATTCTTGCGAGAATGTCACGAGAATCGAGAAACATTAGTGAGATCTCACAGGGATCTCGCTAACGTTTTGAGATTCTTGCAAAAAACCAAAATGAAATCCTGCTCATGTGCAAAATGGCCACCAGGCTGTTCTGCACATGCATGGGCTTTTCCAAACTGGCTGCCAGCCATTCTGCACATGCACAAAATGGCCATTGTGAATGCATAGAACAGCTGCCCTTTTCAAAACAGAAGTAATGCTGCCAGCGCCATTTTGGAAAAGGGCTACTCATGCCCAGAATGGCTGGGGTGCCCATTTTGCACATGCACAGTTAAAAGGTATGATCCTGCTCTTCTTATTTCTTCATGTCTTGCTGATTCTGTAGCTATCTGGAAGCCAGAAGTGTGAAGTGCAAAATGGAAATGCAGAACAAATTGCTCCAGTAGTATGAAGGCCAGCTGAGACAGGATGGTGCTTGTAGCTAGATATGTGTATATGTGTCTTTGTGTCCACAATATGCAAGTGGAGGCACATAGGTGTGTGGTTAATGTGATGCATGGAACTACGTCCAGTTATGCTACTGTCTTTTACAACATCCCATGGCAATGAGTTACACAAATTAATTGTGTTGTGAAGAGATGCTTTTTGCTTTAAAGCTGCTGCCTGATCATTTCATGGGGCAGTCGGCTGCTATGGATATGTGGGCCAATGGCCAGCAGTGATGCAGCCTGGTCAAAGATCCAACCTCCTGGGCTACACCAGGCTAGCAGTCTCCCTCCCATCTGATCAGGCCCCGCTGCACGGCAAGGTCAGAGGATCGGGCCCAGAGAAGCACCCTCATCCCGGTCACCAAACAGTTGATGCAGGACTGGGTGGAACACCCCCAATCAGTTGCTCGGCATGCACACCCGACTTGGGTACATGTCCGCTCCCCGGTCGGCTGTTTTGTGGCAGTTCTTACAAGGGGCCCAATCCTGCTGTATGGCAGGGGGCCGGCTGTCCTGTCCCGTATGGATGGCTCCACGGCCAACTCATGCTGTAATGGCAGCCCCCATGTCCGGATTACCGGGGGGTTGGGCTGCTCATGTGAACTGCCCTCTTCACTAATCCAAGGAGGGGTGGCTTCAGTGGCATTCCCCAGTGTGGGCAAGAGGGCCTGCTTGAGACCATCTCATTTTTTTTCACCCGTTGTCTCTCCTAACATTCTGGGAATTTATGTTAGGCCAGGTTCAGTTCTCGTGAAGTTTCTGTCTCCCCTCTGTTTGACATGATTCCCTAGTAGAAAGAGAAGGAAAGAAATGATACATCAGAATTGTCCAGCTTCTCAGGAAACTATGCCACTTTATTCTTAGTTTTTTAAAGCCATATTCAAAGCACATCAAATTAAGATGATCAGCATAATATTGGTGTTTGAGTGACGTTTCTATTTATCATGTATCTAAAATAAAGGGGGAAATATCCCTGAGTGCTGACCATATTCTCACCCCTTGTTTATTATATTTACAAAAAAATTACAAGGAAATGAGCATGTGTGTCTTCAGTCATGAGGATTCAAGTTTTAAAATGGCAACTAGAGTCCAACATGGCATAATAAAGGCAAACCAGCTTCTAGATGTGCACACACACAATTTCCTCTGCACAGTCATTTACATCATGCCTGCACCCACACATGAGCCGTGCCCTGATATTCAAAACTATTTTATTAACATTTTATCAAAATATATTCAGAGAGAGAGAGAGAGAGAGAGAGAGAGAGAGAGAGAGAGAGATATTGATCACTGTTTTTGATGGTTTAATTAAAAAACAAACAAAACAAAAAAACCCCGCTTGGACTTCAACAAAAAAATTACACCTCTAATACTGAACTGAGTAACATAGTCATTGTTGGTGTTTAAAGAAATACCATCAAATGATGGAATGTGAGGTAGATCTAATTAGACAAGGGCTTCTACAGCTGCTGCTAAGTTTTGTGGGAGGTTGTGGAACAACTCAAATTCTCTGAAAGTCTGTCAGGAAATAAAATCCGGCACTAGGAGCCCTCTTTCTGTAATAAGATCCTAATAATGAGATGACAGGTACAAGCAATTATTTTAACAAGCAGTTTTTCAAATCTGTCCTATGAATTTTCAGGATACCGTTTCCAGAAGAATTATCTGCAAAACTGAAGCAATTTCAGGGCAACACAACTCCTCAGGACAGAGAACGCAAGGTGTATCAGTGAAAGAATCTAGACAAGTCATTCATTACAAACTTAATTTCACCTAGGTTGGGGAGTGAATTATATTAGCAAAACATGGGACTCTTAAACTGCCACGTATTCTATAAATATAAAGCTCCCTTATGCACATGAAATAGCCCTGCCCTTACTTGCACAATATACAACAACAACACTGTTGATGCCAGGGCAGAACAGCCTGCGGCATCAGGCTGTGTTCTATTTGCATAATTGTAAAGGGCTATTGAGACAGCAGGAAGGAAGTGGCGGAATAAGAGAGTTAAGCTGCTGCTTTCCCATGCACAGCCATGCGCTGCGGGAGCCTGTGCAAGTCAAATGATGTGCAGCTCCCTCTTGTGGGAAAGGTGGAAGTGTGGGTCTTTCGCCGGCAAGCATGCGTGTCGGGCAGAGTAGTGAAATCCTACTCTGTCTGACGCACAAGTTTGCCAGCGAAAGACCAGCACTTCTGCCTATCCCATGAGACGGGAGCTGTGCGTCATTTGACTCACAGGCTCCCATGGCTCCAAAGGTTACAAATTCTGTCTCACGGGAAAGCAGCCAAATATTAAGCCATTGCTTGATGACTAGATTTATTCCTCTGTACTCCATGGGGGGGAAAAGGATAAAATAGACTTGTTGGTAAATCTAAACATTTGGAGGTGGTGGAGCAAGTGAGAAAGAGGAGACTAAGCATGTAACTGTAACACTACCTGACAACGATAGGTAAGGGATGGGAAAGGAGCAAGAATAGTCATGCAAAATACTTCTCAGCAAACAAAAGGGCAACTTCTTATATTGATCATGATGGTGGTTTTGCTCCCAATGATCTTAAAGGCTCTGACAAATTGAGGCCGAATATTATCTGACTTGTCTATATCTTCACAGGGCTAGACTGTAACATTGCTAACTGATTTTGCTTAAGAGGGCAGTGTTCTCCAGAGAGCTCAGCAGTGACTGAATTGTGATACTCAGTTTGTCCTCCGTGCTGTGAGGGAGGAATAAGGTTACTTCACACCATTTTGTGAACAAGGTCATCTAGGATGGTGGACTCGAGATGCTTCCCTGTTCTTGTCTACTTGTTGGCAGGAGGTTAGGTGATTAGTTCTTGGTTGCAGAATAGTTCCTTTCTCACAGCCAGAGTCACAGTCTGAGCAGGGCTATGTGGCTGAATAAATGCTGACACAATGTAGTCCAGGGGTGGGGAACTTCAGGCCTGAGGGCTAATGTGGATAGTTTTTTATTCATTTATTTAATTTATTTAATGCATTTATTAGTTTCCCCCCCCCATTTCCACCCCCACCCACCCCCCACCCCCAATGCCAATAGCATCCTGGGGCAATGTACAATTAAATTTAAAAAAACATTCAAAAAATAAAAAACATTTTTAAAAATCCAGCAATTTAAAAACTAAAACGGGGTCGGGATAAACAGTAAAAATAAAAAGGTAAGGGGAGAGATAAAACCCTAGCCCTTCCTCCCCAAAGGCCTGGGTGAACAGCCAAGTTTTACAAGCACGCCGGAATGTCAAAAGGCTTGGGGTCAGGAGAGCTTCCTCCGGGAGGGAGTTCCAAAGACGTGGCCCGACTACCGAGAATGCCCTCTCCATTGTGGCCCCCCACTTAACACGGGGGACCTCCAAGAAGGCACCCCCGGCAGACCGAAGGAGCCGCTCTGGCCCATTCCCGTTCTGGCCCCTGAATCCAGTTCCTATCCCCTAGCACTGAAAAACTGAGCTCAGGGAAGAAAACAGAGATGAGGGTGTACACTGAGGTGGTACTCCAGGGAGAATTTCGGATTTGGATTTTTTGGATTTAGTTTGTTAAGAATTTTGGATCCCAATTCAGATTTGGATTTTTTGCATTGCATTTCTCCCCATTGAAATCAATGGAAACGAACTGCAATGCAAAAAATCCAAATCCAAAAGCAATGTTAAAAATCTGAATTGGCCAAAACAAAAAAAAAAGATCCCAATTTTCTGATAGAACCGAATCAGCCTTTTTTGGGAAGATTCGGTTCGATCCGAATTTAAATTCCCATCCCTAGTGTACACACAAGGGTAGGGACAGATCCATGACACGTGATCTAGGCCCTCCTCTTCCTGGACACACCCCTTAAGAGCCCCAATCCTAAATTCTCTGTGGTCCTTGGAGCTTGTACTAATTTTCAAAGTGCCCCCCAGGAGGAAAAAGGTTCCACTCTCCTGGTCTGTTCCAGTGCAAATTGGCAGCAGTTGAGTATTGGAAATCAAGTTCATGTCTCTCTCCTGTATTGCCCTTATTTTATCATTGATGTGATATAAACGACACCTTCACACACATGCTCCACCAAACCTCTCAGGTCAGCTGAGGACACCCTTTTGCAAGTTCCATCACCATTGCAACAGGTCCAGACAGCAAAGAAATGCAGAGAGGCGTTCTTGTTGGTTGCTCCACAGCTTTCGAATTCCTTTCCTCTGGAGATTTGTCAAACGGCTGAGCATTTTCTGGAGGCAATGCAAGACCTATTTATTTGGCCACAATTTTTGGGATTGTTGTTTTATACTTTAATTGGTTTTATATTTTTATGTTGTAAACTGTTCTGAGCCTTTGGGAAAGGGTGGGATATAAATCAAAATAATCATCATAATCATAATAATGATGACAATAAATTAATAAACAAAATAGAAAGAGGGCCCAGGTCACTAGACTCCCTTCTCAGAACCTGGCACCCGCAGGTCTAGAACCCTGGCCTTTAGAACTTCCAGACAGAGCCCTTGCCTCAGGGCCACAGAACAACTTCCGAGCACATGTCCGAACGAACAACTGAAGATCTGCAATCCCTTAACCTTATGAACAACTCAATCCAGGGTCCTGAGAGATCAGCAGAGTCCTGCCCTTGATATGCTGGAGATCCCATATATACTTTCTGGGTCAGGGCCACCCTTCAGCCTTGAGCCATCCAAGCAAAGACTAGGACTGCCCTGCTCTTCCCTGCCCTACCCTGTCCTGCCTTACTGGACAGATCTCCAGTCTTATAGACCTGACCCTGCTGTTGTCCCTTCTCCTGGACTCGATGCCCAGCAATTAGTATTTATTTCCATGACTATAGACCCTAGCTTCATACTCTGACCTTTCCTCTGCCTTGACTTTTGACAATATGGACACCTGGGTGCTTTCCTCTGAGCTGGACTCCAGCATCTACCCTTTGACACTGCTGCCCTGAGACTGGGATTCTGACATCCTTCTGCTGTAAAACTGCAACTGCTGCAGAATGCGGCGGCTCATCTCCTGGCAGGGGTGGCTTGTGGGTTTTGATGTTGGAGGGGCACTGGGGCAGTAAGGCTGCACCAGTGGGCCTAGGGGCAGAGCCAGGGGGATGGCAGGTGGAGCCAGGAGGACAGTAGATGGAGCCAGGGGGACGGTAGGCCAGTGGCAGGACATAACCCAGCAACAAGGAGTTCCCAAGGTTAACATCGGATGGAAGAAAACACAGTCTACATGCACATCAAGCTTAAAATGAATAATTTATAAACCCAAAACACAGGGAAACACCCAAAACACTGGCAAAACCCAGCAGCAAGGAGTTCCCAGGGTTAACATCGGATGGAAGAAAACACAGTCTTACATGCACATCAAGCTTAAAATAAATGATTTATAAACCGAAAACACAGGGACCCATCCTGGAAGGGTCCCTTGAAGGATGGGTCCCTGTGTTTTGGATTTATACATTTCCTTGTAAAGCACCCCAGTCACAGCCTGAGTCCAATTTTACCACGCACATCCCATTTCCAGCATTTCGAACACAACTGAAATTGCATGACTTGCAGTGACATCTCTCTCAGGATTTCCAAACCTCCATTTTACCACACACACTCCCCCCTGCACTAGCCTCCACTCCCCTCCCAGTGAACCCGGGAGTCCGGGATTGTGAAAATCAATCAATCAATAAATAGGGGAGGGGCAGGCACTGCACTGCTGCGGAGGAGATCCCAGGTTTCCCTGACAGCCACCTTCAACAATGTGGCTTAAAGGGGCCATGCCTATATCTGGCAAGAACCCTCTCCTCCTTCTGACAACCCATCAGAATTACAGCCGGAGATCTAAAATGGGTATTCCATCAGGTGCCTGATAATGCGGGTATTACCCAAAGGTAGCAAATTTGTCTAAACTAGAGCTGTGATGGGTAACACAAGGGTGTTCTTCATGGAACTTCTACAGACCTAGATAGTTATTTTGTTTGGAATTTGATATGCTACACCATTCTTCTGTACTTAATTATTCCTAATAGTATGACATTGCTTAGGCTGCTTTCTTAAAACTAGACATGTCAACCATCCCAGATTCTTTCATAATTAAGGGTTACTGCATAGTAGGGGTGGGAATTCCGGTTCTCCTGAGATCCAATATTGCCGGTATTTGGGTGTATCAGCTTAATCGGATAAATCTGATATTTACCTGTAGTGGCATACTGGATTTTTAACATTGGCCGCGGTACCAGATTTTTTACATTGCGGCCACTGAAGTCAATAGCCGCAATGTAAAAAATCCGGTACTGTGGCCAATGTTAAAAATCCAGTATGCTGATACCAGTAAATCCGGTACCAGGGAGATCTGATACTGGTACATCCAGTATCTGGTATTCTCCCCGGTGTCCTATCCCTACTGCGTAGCATGTAGGTTATCTGTTGGGAAGCATGCCTTTCTTATATGGATTTATAGCAGTGAGATCCTTAGCACATGCTGAAATAAGAAAATTTGACCTAAAATAAGGAATTACCAGACAGAAAGAAGGATCTGGTGAACAGGTTTTGATTATTATTATTAGCATTATTAGCATTAGCATTAGCATTTATATAGCACCAGAGATGTACCTGGTGCTTTACAAAAAACAAGATAGACCTGGTCCCTGCCCGAGAGCTTACAATCTAAAGACCGGGAGAGGGGAGACGGAATGGGGAACAGAGGGAGAGACAGGGGATGTGATATTCTTCAGGATGTGAGTGCTCAGGTACACGTTCTTGGCTTGGTTACAGTAAATTGGGAGTATACAGATAACAGGTGGAGGATAATCCTTGGTGGGGATGATTAGCAGGAGTTAGGAAGGGCGGAGCGGAGCGGAAGAGGTGGGTGTTGGGGAGGGATTTGAAGGTGTGGAGGGTGGTGGCAAGGTGGACGAGGGCAGGGAGGGAGTTCCAGGCCTGCGGGGCAGTAAGGGAGAAGGGACGAAGGCGGTTGGGGGAGCAGGGGAGGTGTGGGAGGGTGAGGGAGGGGATGGGAGAGGAGTGGAGTGCTCGAACAGGCGTTCAGAGGGAGATCAGGGCAGAGAGGTAAGGGGGAGTGAGGTTGTGAAGGGCTGTACAAGGAGCTTGTACAGAATATGCTAAGGAAGAGGGAGCCAGTGGAGAGGAGAGGCTGTACATGCTCAAAGCGATGGACTAGGTGGATGAACCTGCCAGCAGAGTTTTGAACAGAGATGAGGGAAGAAAGATGAGAGTGGGGAAGGCCAGCAAGGAGAAAATTACAATAGACGAGGTGTGAGATGACTAGGGCATGAATGAGAGTTTTGGCAAAGGAGACAGACAGAAAAGGGCAGATATTAACAATGTTGTGGAGGGAGAAACGGCAGGATTTGGCAACGGAGTCAATGAGGTAAGGTAAGGTGCAAGTTGAAGATGAAGTCCAAGTTACAGACTTGGGGGACAGGGAGGATGGGAGACCCCATCAATGGCAATTGACAGAAGAGGGAGAGGAAGGACTGGGAGGGAAGATAAGGAGTTCAGTTTTTGCCATGTTCAGTTTGGGTTGGCGTTGAGACATGCAGGCTGAGATATCAGAGAGACAGTNGGTTAACATCGGATGGAAGAAAACACAGTCTACATGCACATCAAGCTTAAAATGAATAATTTATAAACCCAAAACACAGGGAAACACCCAAAACACTGGCAAAACCCAGCAGCAAGGAGTTCCCAGGGTTAACATCGGATGGAAGAAAACACAGTCTTACATGCACATCAAGCTTAAAATAAATGATTTATAAACCGAAAACACAGGGACCCATCCTGGAAGGGTCCCTTGAAGGATGGGTCCCTGTGTTTTGGATTTATACATTTCCTTGTAAAGCACCCCAGTCACAGCCTGAGTCCAATTTTACCACGCACATCCCATTTCCAGCATTTCGAACACAACTGAAATTGCATGACTTGCAGTGACATCTCTCTCAGGATTTCCAAACCTCCATTTTACCACACACACTCCCCCCTGCACTAGCCTCCACTCCCCTCCCAGTGAACCCGGGAGTCCGGGATTGTGAAAATCAATCAATCAATAAATAGGGGAGGGGCAGGCACTGCACTGCTGCGGAGGAGATCCCAGGTTTCCCTGACAGCCACCTTCAACAATGTGGCTTAAAGGGGCCATGCCTATATCTGGCAAGAACCCTCTCCTCCTTCTGACAACCCATCAGAATTACAGCCGGAGATCTAAAATGGGTATTCCATCAGGTGCCTGATAATGCGGGTATTACCCAAAGGTAGCAAATTTGTCTAAACTAGAGCTGTGATGGGTAACACAAGGGTGTTCTTCATGGAACTTCTACAGACCTAGATAGTTATTTTGTTTGGAATTTGATATGCTACACCATTCTTCTGTACTTAATTATTCCTAATAGTATGACATTGCTTAGGCTGCTTTCTTAAAACTAGACATGTCAACCATCCCAGATTCTTTCATAATTAAGGGTTACTGCATAGTAGGGGTGGGAATTCCGGTTCTCCTGAGATCCAATATTGCCGGTATTTGGGTGTATCAGCTTAATCGGATAAATCTGATATTTACCTGTAGTGGCATACTGGATTTTTAACATTGGCCGCGGTACCAGATTTTTTACATTGCGGCCACTGAAGTCAATAGCCGCAATGTAAAAAATCCGGTACTGTGGCCAATGTTAAAAATCCAGTATGCTGATACCAGTAAATCCGGTACCAGGGAGATCTGATACTGGTACATCCAGTATCTGGTATTCTCCCCGGTGTCCTATCCCTACTGCGTAGCATGTAGGTTATCTGTTGGGAAGCATGCCTTTCTTATATGGATTTATAGCAGTGAGATCCTTAGCACATGCTGAAATAAGAAAATTTGACCTAAAATAAGGAATTACCAGACAGAAAGAAGGATCTGGTGAACAGGTTTTGATTATTATTATTAGCATTATTAGCATTAGCATTAGCATTTATATAGCACCAGAGATGTACCTGGTGCTTTACAAAAAACAAGATAGACCTGGTCCCTGCCCGAGAGCTTACAATCTAAAGACCGGGAGAGGGGAGACGGAATGGGGAACAGAGGGAGAGACAGGGGATGTGATATTCTTCAGGATGTGAGTGCTCAGGTACACGTTCTTGGCTTGGTTACAGTAAATTGGGAGTATACAGATAACAGGTGGAGGATAATCCTTGGTGGGGATGATTAGCAGGAGTTAGGAAGGGCGGAGCGGAGCGGAAGAGGTGGGTGTTGGGGAGGGATTTGAAGGTGTGGAGGGTGGTGGCAAGGTGGACGAGGGCAGGGAGGGAGTTCCAGGCCTGCGGGGCAGTAAGGGAGAAGGGACGAAGGCGGTTGGGGGAGCAGGGGAGGTGTGGGAGGGTGAGGGAGGGGATGGGAGAGGAGTGGAGTGCTCGAACAGGCGTTCAGAGGGAGATCAGGGCAGAGAGGTAAGGGGGAGTGAGGTTGTGAAGGGCTGTACAAGGAGCTTGTACAGAATATGCTAAGGAAGAGGGAGCCAGTGGAGAGGAGAGGCTGTACATGCTCAAAGCGATGGACTAGGTGGATGAACCTGCCAGCAGAGTTTTGAACAGAGATGAGGGAAGAAAGATGAGAGTGGGGAAGGCCAGCAAGGAGAAAATTACAATAGACGAGGTGTGAGATGACTAGGGCATGAATGAGAGTTTTGGCAAAGGAGACAGACAGAAAAGGGCAGATATTAACAATGTTGTGGAGGGAGAAACGGCAGGATTTGGCAACGGAGTCAATGAGGTAAGGTAAGGTGCAAGTTGAAGATGAAGTCCAAGTTACAGACTTGGGGGACAGGGAGGATGGGAGACCCCATCAATGGCAATTGACAGAAGAGGGAGAGGAAGGACTGGGAGGGAAGATAAGGAGTTCAGTTTTTGCCATGTTCAGTTTGGGTTGGCGTTGAGACATGCAGGCTGAGATATCAGAGAGACAGTTAGTGAGACGAGCTTGAACAGAGGGGGAGAGGAAAGGAGTGGAGTGAGAGAGTTGAGTGTCATCAGCATATAGGTGGTATTGGAAACTGTGGGAGGCAATGACTTTGTCTAGGGATAGGGTGTAGATAGCGAAGAGGAGAGGGCCAAGAACAGAGCCTTGGGGAACCCTGACCAAGAGGGGTAGGGAGGAGGAAGGGGAGGAGTTAGGAAGAGATACACTGAAGGAGTGGTCAGAAAGATAGGAGGAGAACCAGTTATGGACAGAGCCACAAAAGCCAAGGGAGATGTGTATAAGAGACAGCAACAGTGTTGTAACAACACCCCCAATAATCAGAACC
>QEPC01006353.1:4256045-4288305 GCA_003113815.1 Sphenodon punctatus
TTTATAAATTATTTATTTTAAGCTTGATGTGCATGTAGACTGTGTTTTCTTCCATCCAATGTTAACCCTGGGAACTCCTTGCTGCTGGGTTATGCCATGCCACTGGCCTACCGTCCCCCTGGTTCTGCCCCTAGGCTAAACTCTACCCCTAGACCCACCGACCCACCCGTGGCAAAGTCACAGGTGGGCCAGCCCGGCCTTACTGCCCCAGTGCCCCTCCAACATCAAAACCCACCAGCCGCCCCTTCAAGATAGTGAAGCAATTCAAGCAGGAGTGAATGGTCAACAGTGTCGAAGGCAGCAGAGAGATCAAGGAAAACAAGAATAGAGTAAAGGTGGTTGTATTTAGCCACAAGAAGATCATTGGTGATCTTAGCATGAGTGGCTTCAGTGGAGTAAAGGGGGCGGAGGCCAGATTGGAGGGGGTCAAGGGAGGAGTTGGTGGAGAGGAGGTTGAGTCAACGGGAGTAGACAACACGTTCAAGAAGCTTGGAAGCAAAAGGAAGGAGTGAGGCAGGACGGTAGCTAGAAGGGTCAGAGGGGTCAAGATTGGAATTTTTGAGGATAGGAGAGAGAATGGCATGCTTGAAGGCAGATGGGAAGGAACCAGTAGAGAGGGGGACAGGATTGGGGTGGGGAGGAGGGAGAGTGGGGGAGTAATAGGGGGAGAGGACTTGGAAGTGATTTCCAAGCAGATCTTGTCAATCTAAGAAGTGAAAAAGAGAGCAAGATCCTGAGCAGAGAGAGAAGGGGGAGTAGGAAGACAGGGGGGGTTGAGAATGGAGTCACAGGTGGAAAAGAGCTGGCGAGGGTCCCGGAAGCAAGACTCAATGTGGAAGGCATAGTACTGCTGTCTAGTGAGGGAGAATGCAGAATTGAGTGATGAGAGGCAGAATTTGAAGTGGAGGAAGTTAGCGTGGTAGTGGGATTTGCACCAGAGGCGTTCAGCAGCCCGGGTGCAGGAGCAGAGATGGCGAATGGTGGGGGTGAGCCAAGGGCGAGAGACACTAAACAAACACTGCAGCATGGTACCAGGACTTTGGACTGTACAAGTAATATAATACCAAATATAGGGGGCAATGCAATGACCCACATACGCCGACCCCCACGCATTGCACATGGCCAGAGCACCAAGCCTATGAGTGGCGTACACAGGCCTTTGGATTGCCCCCATAATGTTTATAGCTATCTGCTCTCTCATTTTTCATTGAGAGAGAAAAAAACCTTGTTTAGAACCTTAAAAACAAAAAAAATAATAATAGAGGGGAAGTCGTTGGGTCTTCCATTGTATACCATTGAATAAAACTGGATATCACTTATGAGCCAACCTCCCCTCCCCACCCCCCTTTATGTGTTTCTGAGAGAGGATGAAGTGATTAAATTTGTTTCTAAAGATGGATTGTCAGCTAAAGTGTAACTTAAGTTGTTAATAAGGTAATCACAATGGACACTTTGTTATTATTAATAATAATAATAATGATAATCTACCCTCCCCATAAGGTTCGGACAGCTTACAATATTAAAATAAAAAAACCCATTCAAATCTCTAAATAAAACCAACCCACTCTAACCCCTACCACACCCTCCAAATGCTTTGCCAAAAAGAAATGTTTTACATTGCCTCCAGAATATGCTCAGAAAGGCAGAGACAGGCAGTCTGGGGCACAGAAAAACAGGATTAACCAGGTCATTCGTCATCTGGAATAGCTCTGCAGGACGAGACTTTGCAGAAGCTTTGATAGTGGGGAAGAAAGCTTTCTTTGCTGCCATCACATCCATGGCATAGTCCTTTGAAAATGATCTCTGCTACAATCAGTTGGCTATATCATGAGTTGGGCGCCTACCTTCCTGCTTCACTTCCTCGGGTTCCATTGTATATCAGGGAGACCTGTGCTGTCACAGTGGTGGGAGCAGTTGCTTGGGTTCAACCATTTCAATAGCCATAGTCAAGATGTCATTCCATAAGGCAACCAGGTCATCAACAGAGTAACTATCAAGATCAGTAGGTAGACCTCTCCAGAGAGTCCTGGAAACCAGTTGGATCCATTAGTCTCTGGGGGTGGACCAACCTAACTTGTCCACCACCCCCAAAGGGGTCATAGGAGGGCAAGGATCTTCAGAAAGTTATGGTCTGACCATGACAACAGTGTTGTAACAACACCCCCAATAATCAGAACCACTCTTTACAAGTTGTTACAAAGCATCAAATCCAGTGTGTCCTGCCTTGTGTGTCAGGCCAGATATTAAGCTTTTGCTATGAAAATGATTCCAAATGGAAACGCTCATCTTGAAATGGCAAGGTTTGGAATGTCTTCATCAAACAAGTGTCTTGTCACAGATTGTCCTGAGCACACACTGTTGTTTGTGGCTAGTTTATGTGAATTGAGTTTTAGTGGTTTAAAGTAGAGGTCAGTAAAGATGAAGTTGATATGTTAAATAAATGAGACTATAGTTGTACTTTGCAGGTTTGACTGTGATCATCAAAGGTTACTGCTGTCTTTTGTTTTATTTTTGCTTCTTTTTTGAAGTAAACTACAACTCTCCCATATACAAAGTATAGGCAATAGTGATAGTGTGGATAAAAAACCCAGAAGTGACGCAAGGCTGCCACATCCCAGGCTGACCTGGGACAGGAAGCCTGGGTGAACACTGTGCATGCTGGGCCAGGCTGCAAAAAAAAATATGTGCTTGGCCAGGCTGAAAGTCACACATCCCAGAGGCAGAGAGAACGGGGAAACTGCGGTTAACCCTAACCCCCGCCCTGTGCCAAGCAGCCTTCTCCCTGCCATGATGAGCAGCTGTGGTGGCCCATGATGGCCAGCCATGGCTGCTTGTCATGGTGGACCTGGCCTGGGTCAGCAGACCAGCCCAGGAACACACATACAGCCCTGGGGCTGCCCACTTTGACTTGATCGGGAAAACCCTAGCCCGGGATGTGATCTCGGATGTTTTCCAACGTCAGAGCCCGGGCTAGTCACCAACACGACCCGGGATATCCCGAATCAACATCTGGCAGCGCCTGCACACTCATGCAAGCAGGGTCTGTGCCCAAGCGTACCAAAGTGAGCCAAACCAGTCTACTGTCATGTTTGTCTTCACTCTGTGACACAATTCAGTGTGCGCACAATACTTTTGTGTTTGGGAAGGTGTTTAGATATGGGGAAAAAAATAGGGTTTGTTTGCTTTCTTTTAATTAATTTGTCATCTTGACACAGGGGGGGCCTGAAATTAGGCAATATTTCTTTTAAAATAATCACAGAACACTACAATGCATTTCCTTGTTTCTTAATCTACCATAGACCAATCTACCATTCCATCTGCCACATTTTTGCCAGGTTTGTATTTAGTTTACTCGCCATACATCTGGGGGTTGGTCCACCTCAGATGTTTTCAGTGTGGTGTTATTATATTACATATAAATGTTGTCTTGTATGTTTTTGTTTGTATGTATGTTTGTTTTTTGTGTTGGCCATGGCGAAAGCCGGTGCTAAATAAAATAATTTTCAATTTCAATACTCATCATACAATTGCAATTTAAGATACAAGTTCTGCATTCTGAACCCACCCACCCCCCTTTTATTTTCTTCTCCTTATTTTGTAATTGCCACCAGTGGCTTAAGGTCAGTTTCATCAATTGCTAGTCTCCCTTAAATAAAAGTGAAACTGGAGGCGTTCATTGACTAGTGTTAATGTCTTCTTGTCTATGGCCGTTTTTACATGGACGGGGGTGGGTGAGGGGCTGGGTGTTTTGGCACAGTGTGTGTGTGTCCATTTAAAATAACTTAAAAGGGGAAAGTAAAGGGGGAGGAAAATATATTTAAGAGGAACCAAAGTGGATTCCCCCAAAAGAATCTGGATAACAGATAAGGGAGGGACTAAGCTGAATATCTGCAGTGAATAAGTTCCACACTGAAGGGCCCTCCACTGCGGCCTGATCGCCTGTCAGTTTAGGGCACAATGATGGGAACAGTGGGTTGTATCTGAGTGCAGATATCCTAGGCATTGTTGCAGCGTACTTTGTTTAGCAGAGCTAGACTTCCCTTGTGACCTCCACACACCTACCCTCCCACTACCCTCTGGTCTTCTTTGTCATAATATTTTTGCATTCTACATTTGTCCCTGTATCAGGAAGAACACTGTTTACCCTCCATGATCTTCAGTCTGCGCTGAGTAACTTCCGTACCCTCCAACATTTGACAGCAAAATGAAAGCTTTGTGCCACCCCTAATTTGTGTAAACTGGCATGTGCTTATGAACCTTTTTAATAGCCCACTGAGGAAGTTTAGAACTGGAAGAAAATTATGCATTTGTGAGAGGCTCCATGTGCACATATTTGGTATGTGCAAGGCTAATAGTTCAAGTTACAACTCAGCCTATTAAAAAGTCAAAAGTTTCAAATTAGTTAAATTACTTTGGTAATCTGATAAAAAAATAAATGTTTTAATGTCACTCAGAAGATCACAGATGGAAGTAATAACAGTCCCCACTCCTATCCCTCAGCAATGAATCCTGGCTCTCCTGCTGGTTTAAAGAGGTGTTAATGACCACTTTTGTCTGCTGAACCTGGTACAAAGCTTATATGGCTGGGAGCCTGGTAGTGGTACAAGATAACAAACCTTTTCCTGTACTCGGCAAAAAAGATACCATTGGAGGGTATGGTTTGACAAATTTGTATTGCCTTTTCAAGAGCTAATTCTGGATCCATCAGTCAACTTTATGATATCTAGTTTGCCCCATTTCACATCACAATTTGGTCTTTTATTAGCAGTGCTGTAAAAAAGCCACTAGCCTGCTTGCCTCTGGCAAGTATACCTTTTGAGCTGGCGAGTGAGTTTTTACAGCCGTGACTCTTTTTCCTCACTGCAATTTCCAACCTGGCTTTTAACCTAGACTTGTATCCAACTAATGAATAGCTTTACTGCCCTGCTTATTAGGAGCCTAGCTCCTCAAAATTCTAAGTCTGGCTCAACAAGCTTGAATTAATAACAATTTTTTTTCTTTTCTTTTTGAGCTCTCTGGTTAAAGCCAGATATTTCATATTTGTTTTATATTTATTTATATTTATTTATAACAGCATTTGTATTCTACCCCCTCCTGTCACAAGCATCTCGGAGCAGCTAACATTTAAAAACACATAATAAAATTCATTAAAATCAACATTCCTAGAATTACCCACCCCCCAAAAAACCAATAACACCCTAACTTAACCCACCCTTGGCAAAGGCCTGGCAGAACATCCAGGTCTTATACTTTTTACGGAAAGAGGGGGAGGTCATGGGTCAGGCAGATCTCCACTGGGAGGGAGTTCTGCAGTGCAACCACCGAGAATGCCCTCCTCGTGGTTGACACCCGGGGAACTCGGGGGACCACAAGAAGAGCGCCACCGTCCAACCGTAGAGGTCGATTCAAAATCCGGAGGGTGAGGTGGTCCTGCAGGTAGGTGGGGCCCAGGGCATTTAGGGCTTTAAAGGTCAACACCTTGAATTGGGCCCGGAAGGCTATTGGCAGCCAATGCAGAGAACAGAGCACTGGAGTAATGTGCTCACATTGACCCGTCCCCTTCAGGAGACGAGTCGCCGCATTCTGCACTAGCTGCAGTCTCCGGACCATCACCAAGGGTAACCCCGCATAGAGCACGTTACAGTAGTCTAATCTCGAGGTAATAAAATGATGGATTATTGTGGCCAGGTCCGAGTCCAAGACATACAGCCTAAGCCGACGTATCAGGTGTAATTGGTGAAATTCACCCTTCACCACAGCCACCACCTGGACATCCAGGTGGAGCTGTGGCTAAAGGACCACCCCCAGACTACGGACCTGGGATATCAGAGGAGGACGGAGTCCATCAATGATGGGGGCCATCACTCCCCCAGCTTTCTCCATGCATTACCTCCATCTTGTCAGGTTTTAACTTCAAGCAATTTGCCTTCAGCCACAGCTGAGAAACACCAGGTAAGGACCGAGACTGCCGGACCTGGGTCTGATGAAAACGAGAGATATAGTTGGGTGTCACCTTACACCATTTATTGATGACACCTTACACCAAACTCTCTAACATCCTCCCCCAAAGGCTGCACATGCACATTGAACAAGAGAGGGGACACAATGGAACCCTGAATGACTCCACACGTAAGGCCCCGGGGAGAAGATGAATAATCACCCAGCACCACATGCTGGGTTCTCCCACCCAGGAAAGAGCGGAACCATTCATGAACAGCCCCGTTCATCCCTGCCTGGTCCCGCAGCCGAGTCACCAACTTGTGATCAACGGTATTGAATGCAGCCGAGAGTTCTAACAAAATCAACAGGGTCAAATGACCACGGTCCAACTCTCGGGCGAGGTTACCAACCAATGCCGCAAGTACAATCTCCGTGCCATAACCCGGGTGGAAACCAGACGGCGAGGGATCATATGCTTTTTTTTTTTTTACATAACTCCAATACTTTTGTCATAGTTTGCAAATTAGCCTGCTCGTTCTGAGTTAACCAAGGACTATTAAGCATGCAAAATATTTCAGGACCTTTTATTGTCACAAAAGCCGCTACATTTGATCTTCTGTCTTCTTTTTCATTGGCACCAAATGCTAGCAGGTATAGAGTGAAGCACTGCTTGAAATTTTACAGTTCTCTTCCACATATCCAGAGGGTTCTTAGTGCTGGCAAGGCTTTAAATTAGTCCATTTTTCATTCTATGTATACTCTTTATTGTAGCTGGGTTGTTTTTTTTTTCTACCACTGTCTATTGCTTAGTGAATGCGCTGAAGCTGAGAGTTAACAGGCAGAACTGGTTATTCAAAGTTTTCCTCTAGACTAGGGTGGTCAGACTTCCTTGGGTAGGAGCCAGTAGTGCTGGGTGACTGACTGACCACCCAGTCAGTTCCATCCACACATTTTTAAGCGGTAGGGGTGGGGAAGACTGTCCTGGCCCTTTTTGGCATAGCTATGTTACAGCCCTTGAAACTCACAGCCTTCTTCGCCGCACCCCGTTATGCTATAGCCATGTCCCTTTCTCATCTGCTATGAGGTCCTGGTGCTTGCAAAAGGGGAGTGGTTATGCCAAAAGACCCCCCACCCCCCCATAAATTTGCCAGTGAGCTGGGATCAACCTGTTGATCATGGTCAACATCTTGCTCCTGCTCTAGACTGACCTTTGTTTGTGTCTGCAGCAGCAGCCAAAAATCTTACTGAAATGTTTAAAATAATCCTCAATATGATCATGGGGTCCCTTTTTAAAAAAAAAAGTAAAACAAAGAAAATGATAGTCTAAATGAGCAAGCAGATCTAATCAAATGCCACACTCAAAACATGTTGCCTTTTTCATTCTGAAGGGACTCCTCCTCCTCCTCCCCCCCCCCCTCAGCATGAATCTGTAAATGTGAATGGCAGTTGTTTCTATTGGAGAGGATGTTACAGTTACGCTATGAGCAGCGTGTCTTGCTTTCTACATTAGTGGCTATTCATAACATCAAAGCATTCATTTTTTCTTTGTTGTTGTTGACATGACTTTTTACCTCACCTCTCCTGCTGCGAAGGACCCATAGACCTTTCCATGGGCTGCTATTTTTCCTCAGCTACGGTGTTTCTATTTGGTATAGAGAGAAACTGGAGAGAGAAAAGTACTCTAGGTTTCTCTTCTCGGATAGCTGTTGCTGGCAGGCTGTTTGACTGAGGATTGATGCTCAGTGTTGGTTCTCAGTGGGAGTCAGTAGAACACATGACTAAGATAGATGACTATATGTTAGAATTTGCCTGCAGGGAAAGGCAATGCATTCCTTGTCCGAGTTTCATTCATTCAAAGGGAATTCTCCCTTTCCCCTCTCTCTGGAGGGGAGAGGATGAATTCCTGCACAGAATATTTATAATTTTTAAATGATACATTTCTGACCACACAAAGGGTGTTCTCCTGTATTCACTGAAGTCAGTGGCAAAACTCTAATGTTGCGATTGCATCAAATCATATCCAGCAATATAAAATTAATTTTCAGATTGATGAAAAGAACTTACAAGCTGATTTTGAGCAGAATGCTGTTGTTTTGAAACGGAATCCTAACACTATGCAATTAGAACTCCTGGACAGGGTCGTAGCTACCATGGAGAGAGGGGACTTAGTTGATCCCAGGCCTTGGGTAAGTGGGCCCGCTGCTTATGGTCTGAGTTCCGCTAGGAAATTTTCAGAATGAACAGGGCCAACACTTTTCTCTCACCTACTCTGAATATTTTCTAGCATGCTCTGCCCACTTGTTAAAGGGCCGCACTAAGAAGGAAATGTTCAGAGTGGGCAGGGAGGGAGTGCTAGCCCCATTGATTCTTAAAATGTCTTTCTTGGTGGGATTGCTGCCATGCTGGGGACCTTCACAGGGAGTCAAGATGGCACCACGACCTTTGCAGAGGGAGGTTGAGACTGGCTGGGAGCCTTGTGAGGGCTGTCACTTTGGGACACCCAGGCCCTTGTTCTTGGGGGACCCATCATCACCTTGCTACACCACTGTTCCTGGAATCATTCACACTGACATTAAATTAAAGAACTTTAGTTTCTTTTCCTTTTATCAAATTATCTGCAGACAGATTGGTATTATCAAACTGAGACCCTTTTTTAATGGGTGGGGATGCGTGGGCAGATGGGTGAGTGGCGTGGTAGGTTGGTGGTGCATGGGGGTGCGTTGCCACGGACCCACACCCACCTTCACCCATCTCCATGCACAGAGCATCCGACATTGTTGCCCGTTGCTCCATGCGTGGGTGATGGGTGGAGCATGGAAATGCGCACACACTCCCACCCACCGGCCGCAGAGTTCGCATGGACGCCCGCCCATACCCCCTGCACCTGCTGTGAGGTTCAAATGGACACTCCCCCCCACCTGCACATATGGGCGAGGGCGGGGGGCACGTTTGAAAAGGGCCAAAATGAGCACTGTTTGCCTCCAGGAGGCAAATGCTGCACGACTTTTGACACCTGGGAAAACAAAGCCACACAGCTTTGGCGCTGATCATGTAGAGGGAACAGAGCTGGAAAATTGTTTTCCCACATGACAAAAGCCGTGCAGCATTTGGGTGCAATCCTTTGGCTGGCAGGTGTAGTGCGTGGCTGGAACGCACATGCTCAGGTGTGGATGCGTGCCATAAGCTGCATGGGGCAAAGGCACAAACTGGGTCAATGTGACCCCTGGAGCCCAAACACCCTGCGACGCAGGGGATGGAGCAGGAACTGTGCCTGCTCCATTCTCTGGGCCACAGGGTGTGTGGGTTCAGGGTGCGCATTGTCCCGGCTTGTGCCTTTGCCCCACATGGCTTCTTGTGTGTGCAGTATATGTGCATTCCTGAGCGCCTCTATTCTGGCTGTGCGGCATGAGTAGGGGGCGGCGTACACAAGCCAGAGGATTGTACCCTTTGTTTTTTGGAGTTTCTCATGGAGGCAAATTGTGTGCATTTTGTAACATGGGAAAGCGCTCAGACTGTTAGCAAATCACAATTTTGAGAGTGCTACTTTGTTAGTTATAAAAGTTGTGTGTTATTGACTGATCTCTACAACTAGCTTTAACACATGGATTGCAAACATAATTAAATATGAAATTAGAAAATTGTTAAGTTTTCATTTGTTTCCTGTTATCAGGAGCCCAGTTCTGGGGCACCAGTGGGAGCGGACTAGTGTCAGGGTCCTGTTCAGGGGTCCAGTCCTGGGCCTCCAGTAGTGAAAATCAAATCCAAATAGTGGGTGTCAGTACTAGGTAAGCAGGCCAGAAGTCAGGAGAGAACCAGATAGGTTCTGGAGAGGGAAAAGCATGGATGAGCAAGGCAAGTCATTTATGATCCGAGTGATTGGTCCATCTGAAGCTCAGAACTAAAGATGACCCCTTATCTGGAAATATTTCTGGGACTTCTCAGCCGTGCAACAAGTCAAGGCAGGGATTATTGGGTCCTAGGAAAGGTGGAAGGTTTTAGGTCGCTCCTTTGGCTCTTGTCTTTGTACCCAGTCTCAGTGGCTGGGATATTCAGGCTCTACCTGAGAGCCCTGGATTCTTGCTCCAATGATGCCAAATCTTGACACTTAGGCCACTTTTAGACGCTGTGTGTTCGCGCGGGGTTTCAAAAACCCCGCAAGGAGCGATTACACATGATGCCGCCAGCAATTGCGCGCCTGATATGCGCTGCACATTCTTTTCAAGCCACGAACTGACCGGGAACCTGACTGAGGTAGGTCATTCGTGGCTTGAAGAGAATGTGCGGCGCCGTATCAGGCGTGCGATTGCCGGCAGCATCACGTGTAATCTCTCCTCGCAGGGTTTTTTAAACCCCGGGCGAGCGCACAGCGTGATCGTCTAAAAGCGGCCTTATTCAGTAAGTATGAGAATGGTTCCATATGATTTAATAAGTGAAGGGGCACTGTGACAAGTTGTGAATTTTATTTGTACCCTGACACGTGTTCAGGATATAAACCTAGCCCCATTTTCTTTAGCAAATTTTTAGTATAAGAATTTGTTTTTCAGAGGAACCTGTTACTAAAGATCAACCATTCAACTGCTAGCAGAAAGCAAAGATAAAAGGCTTGCAGTGTGGTTAAAGTGAAATTCACTCTAGTATTCAGCTGAATGTTTTAGAGTTTCATCATTTGTGCATGTATAGGTTGTAAGGACCCCGCTCCACCCGCCAACTCTTATTCAAGCCGAGTAGTGCCTTGCTATGCAAGTAATTTCGGTAAGGTCAGAGGGCTATTTGAATCCAGAGCTAGAGTGTGGCACTGGTCACCATGGTCCCAAATGACTCCCACCCATTCCATGCCCATATATACCTGCTCTACATGTGCTCAGTTTATATATTTCTCCTGGCTATGATACAAACGGAGTAAGGGCCCTGTGTGGACCGAAAGCTTGCTTATTTCCACCAACAACAGTTGGCCCAATAAAAGATATCATTTGAACCACTTTGTCTCCCAGGACTATTTGAGACAGAGGCTCTGTTCAAACGGATACCTCCCTATCTGTGTGTGTGGGCAGGGATGTCCGTTTGAATGCTGCGGCGGGTGCAGGGGGGATAGGTGGACGTTCTTGCAAATGCCGCAGTCGGTGGGTGTGGGTGCATGCGCACTCTCACACTCCACCCATCAACACACAGAGAGCAACAGGCACCAATGCCAGATGCTCCATGGATGGGGATGGGTGGGGGTCCGTGGGAACGCACCCTCACGCACCGCCCACCCATCCCCCATGCACACCTGCACCCATTTGAAAAGGGCCATAGAATCAGGATCTCTACATATTATCTGAAATGTGATGCAGTCTTAGCTTAGTTTTGTGACCACTCCTATCATGCTTTTATAAAAACTAATAAATAAATATGTTCATTAGCTACCTCTTCCATCTCTTAAAGTTAACAAACAAACAACCGCAAAACATGTACTGCACATATTGGGTGCTGCAATCCTAATTTTTTCCAGGTACGCAAGGGTGTTGTACATATGTAAGTTGTACATTAGACCTAAGTGATGCCAAATCCTAACTGATGTTGCAAGGCATAGCCATGGTCATTGAGCTGCTGCCTGTGATGTGAAAGCATGGAACATGTACTTGGTGCATGCTTATGAATGGTTATGCCACACTTAAGTAGAATGGTTGTTCTGACCATGAGGAATGGTTATTCTGGGCTCAAGAGGGGGTGATGCTGTACATGAGAATGAGCAATGGATACTGATACTTCTCACTATGAACGATCAGCATTTGGCACCCGCTGAAGCCTAGCATGGCACTTTGGAATGCATTTTGCATATGTTTAATCCTCTTGAACAACTGGATGAATTAAGATTGGGTCCATTGTGACTTGTTACAATTCTGACTCTTTGTCATTTGATATCTTGATGCAATGGAATCATATTACTGTAAAATTATTTTGGCATTAAACAAATGCCTTCTAAATGGCATTCAGTATAATCTGGACTGAAATGCACTAAAGGTTCTTCACTTTGCAAACCCCTGAAACAATTTGGGACATTCATTCATTCTGAATTACTACACTTAGGAGCAGGCCTAATCTTAAAAAAAGTTTAACTTCGGATTTGCACTTAGTGTTTTCACACAAGAAAAGTCACCTGTTAGGGTTTGTGGCCGCTCTGTGGTTCTGCCATGGAGCACCCACACATGTTGTCTGTATGGGGAGCTCCCAGCACGGCTTCTGCGACTGTGGACATAGCTACCGCACATTCACATTCACATTCCCCCCACCCTTGAGCAGCCTCAGAAACGCAACACCCTTCCTCTCTGCCCGCACCCCTCACCAGCCCATGCCTTGCCCAGTGCCCGCCCCCTGTCTTATTCACAGCCGTGGCCATGAGCCTGGTAGGTGATTCAGCCCCTGCCAGTCCTGGCCAACCTTGGGGTTGCATACCAGGCGGGACACCTGCCAGCAACACCCAGATGTAGGAACCCCAACACACACCAGACACCACTCACAGAATACAGACAGCAGGGAGCAAATTGCATACGATTGAGCAGTGATAACAAGACGGGAATGAAGAAAGGGGAGGGTTGGGGGGAGGCACAGCAAAGTTCAAGCAAGAAGTCCATCCAGGATGTGAACGCCTATGGGGATGCTCTGGGCTTTGGGTCCATGACCCTCTTGGAGTGGTTTTCAACTTGTGGTTCACAAAAGAAGAGGAAGATGACTATGAAAATAATGTTTTAGATCCCAGAAAACAGATCATCTCCTCGCAAGCACTTCTCCTGATCGGCACTTCTCAAAGGCCACTTCCCTCCCTCCCTCCCCCAACTGCCTCAGCCAAGAGATGGGGGTGGTGGGT
Organism: Sphenodon punctatus; assembly: GCA_003113815.1. Classification (NCBI taxonomy): domain Eukaryota; kingdom Metazoa; phylum Chordata; class Lepidosauria; order Sphenodontia; family Sphenodontidae; genus Sphenodon; species Sphenodon punctatus. The sequence continues at coordinate 4,268,833 of QEPC01006353.1, forward strand.
AGGGGGAGGAGTTTGCTGGGCTTGGCTGGCCTTTGCAGCAGACAACCACTGATTGGGAGTGCTGAAGAGCCTGACTCAGCAACGCTCCCAACCTGGACTTATCACTTTCAAAGGCCACTTCCCTCCCACAGCACTTATTAGTAGGCACTGTCATGGAAGCATGCCAGGATGGCTTTTGTGGAGCGCGCCTCAGCAGTGCTCCTGGCTGGGGCGTGTCACTTTCAAAGGCCGCTTCCCCACCACAGTGCTTATCCGCTGCTAGCGCTGTGAGGGGGAAGCACCCAGCTGGTCTTTTTGGAAATGACAAGCCATGACCATGAGCGTTACCGAGCCAGGTTTCCCAGCTCTCCTGGCAGTTGCTTGTCAGTTCTAAAGACCACTTCCCCATCACACTGCCTATCAGCTGAAAGTGACAAGCCTGTCTATATACAGTTGCTTTCCAAAGGGGTTCACACCTCCATTCAAAAATGTTTAGGAGTCCACAAATGAAAAAGTTGAAAGCCACTGCTGTATGCTACTACTGGCCATCCTGTCTGCTGGTGTAACTGGCAGCAGCTGTTCAGTCGAGCAGGGACCATGTGGCCGCCTGTTGCCGTGGATCTATTTGGCTAGCCCCACAGGACGCACTCTGTGTTTCCTGGAATTGGCATTATGTGTGGATGAGAGTGGGTGCTCCATGGCTCGCGGGAGCACGCATCCAGCTGCACCACCTTCCGATGGGTGGTCAGATGTGGGGCTTATGGGTGCACATGCGGGGTAACGTCTCTGAAAACACCCTTAGTGGAAGTTTCTAGCGTTGCAAGTTTTAAGGTACTGAAAAGAGTAACACGCCCATCCCTTTTGAGCCGCACACATATCTGAACAGAGCAAGAGTGGCTGGCTGACCTCACTTAGTTTTCATTTCTTGAGAGAGCAATTTGTAAAGCAGAGGACAGAGATTTATTTGAGAACACATGGAAACCACGGGGTGCAGCCTGCAGAGACTACTTGGCCCTGCATGTGGCGCTCTGTCTTAATCTGAACGGAAGCCACTGGGATTAAGGTACAGGATCCCATGGTGAGGCTGGCAGTCTCTGTGAGACCAAAATAAAGGGACTGAAAGACCTATTTGGTCTATGTTTTAGTCATTACTACCATAGCATATTTTGATCAGTCTGGAAACGCCAAGCAATGTGGGGGTGGGGGGAGGGAAGTAACATGATATGAAGAGTAAGAAAGAGAATGGCAGCTTTTTACATTTTATTTAAAAGTTTGGGAACTGTTGGAATGAAAATGAATGTGGAGGAAATTAATTAAAAATATGAGAAAAGTTATGTCATAATAAATCCAAATTGTAGACTGAAGGGATATGGGAAAGCCTGATTTAAAATTTAATTTTAAAAGTGCTGCTAATAAGGAGCACATAGGGAAAGGGATCGGAAATTAACATTAAAATGAGGAATTGTATCTTGTGCAAATCCCATAACAACCCTAGTGTTTGCAACAAAAATGTTTGTGTTTATGTTGAGCTTAATTTAAACTGCGATTCAATTACCTTTGCTATGTAACAGCTGTTTTAGTCCATTTTACCCAAAGGAAAGCTCGTAATATTGTGCAGAGTTTTGCTTAAAGATGATCAATCTCACAATGAATTACAGCAATATAATCTGGGTGGATGGATTTAATTAATGCCTCATAGTTATTATTTCTTCAGCTTTGTTAATGATATTACATTTTTGTTATGCTGGTCAAAGCACTGTTTTTATTTATTTATTACAATGTATTTTTCTTTCCTCTGAAATATGGATAATTTTCATCAGGTGACAGTTGTTGGACGTGAGAACCAACTGAAACACTCTGTAGTTGGTGTGTCCTGAACTACTGTGACATTTTAAGATAACAACACTCATGAAACCATGGCATATAGTTCTCCTGGGAAGTAGCTTAGAGAACTTAAGGGAGAGAACAGACAGTCAGAATTTCCTAAGAGTTCTACTGTCTAAATGAAATAGTATTTCCAAGATGATAAAACTCTAGATCAAATACGCTTTATGACGCGTAGAGCTTCTTCCTGTGAAGTTTATAATCCAAATGGGGGAAATGAAGTTTAAAATATATATATATGTGACACTTGTCTTCTGTTACACATGAAGGATCTTTAAAACCACAATCCACCCACCACATTCTCTGTACTGAGTGGCTGGTGTTTCATGGCCTTGGTTGTCTTCTGAAGGTGACTTTTAAATAAAAGCCACCAATGTGGCCACAGATCCTCAGTGAATATCTACAGACTTAGATGGAACCGGTTATATGGCTCCCTGGTTGGAGGTTGGGGATTTTGCTTGCTTTATTTTTGTGTTATTGGTTTAGTGAATGGGGGGATATTGGTGGGGGAAGGAAGGGGAGGGATTGGGTGTAGTCTTATTGCCCTGGTGTCCGGGAAGGACTCAGGAGCATGGCTATGACTTGGGGATAGAATGGGTTGAAGTAGGGGGGAAGGGTTGTGCCATGGCTCCCTGATGAAGGGAGGTATGAGGAGTGTTTCCCTTGACCCCTTGGTGAGAGGGGTATTTGTATTATACATTTATAATTGATGTGAAAATGTTGTAAGCTGTATTTTGGAGAGTAGATGGGTAATGTTTTTTTTTCTTTTTAATAGCGTGTTTTATTGCTTGTATGCTGCCCTGAGTCCATTGCAGAGAATGGCAGGATAAAAATATCTAATAATAATAAATAATAAATGGAAAAATACTACTTGATATGCTGAAGATTGTAACAGAAACCAATCATGCTCTGCTTTGCACCTCAGTTTTCCATTATTATTATTATTATTATTATTATTATTAATAATAATAAATATCTTTTTATATAGCGCCCCCCTGCCATGGCACTCAGAACGCTTTACATACAACAATTTAACACATCTTTTAATCCTCACAACAATCCTGTGAGGTAGGTCAGGCTGAGAGAATAATGCAACTAATTAATTAATACTTAAGACAGGGGGGGAGTATTCTCTTCTTGTGACAAGCCTGCTTTGATGGCCTTTAAAGTCTCAACATAAGCATACACCATCAAGCTCTCATCTTTAGGCCTCCCTGTCTATGTCATTGCTCCGCCTGCCTGGAATCTCACTGTCCTGGAGTGCAGCAATATTGTGTGAAGATATTTTAAAGCAGGACTCTGGATGTTGCTTTAGTAAGAAGAATCTGCTGTACTGGTAATTGTATTTACCGAAAAAGGCTTGTCCTTTTATGATTGATCAATCAATCATTATTTTGCATTTACACTGGATATCTAATCCTTTTATCTCCAAACACTTTGAAGAGTTATTGAAGTAGAATTCTCCATAATTTGAATGGTGGAACAGAAGAAAGAACAAGTGAGCTGACTTTCTGAGCCACTAAAATCCATGACGTTTAAGACCAGAATCTGTTTTTTCTGACTCCTCTCAGTTCTCTTTCTGATAGCCTACAGCAGTCCCTCGCTATTTTGGGATAGCAAATAGCTCCTGTTTGTTTGTTTGTATATATGTATGTATGTATGTATGTACGTACTTGGGTAACTGGGTAGACAGTAAAAGTTTTCATCAATAAGAGAAGGTGTTGTGGATGTGGTTAAATTCATAGTCTTTTATGTAGAAGAGATCTTTTTGGCTTCACCCTTGCCTGAATACTCACTGCAAAATTAGACTTATAACGTGTGTGAAACTTTTTTCTCTGGGATGAAAGCTCATTAACTTGAAGAACTTTTTTCTGTGGAAGCAAATAAAAAAGTACACGGCATAGGCCGTTTTTACATGGACGGGAGTGGGTGGGGGGGATGGGTGTGCTGGTGTGGTGGGTGGAGGGGAGTGTGTGTCCTTACCCACGGACACCCCCCACCTCCTCCCACAGAGACTCCTCAATTTTTTCGGAGGGCTCTGTGTGTGGATATGGGTGGAGGTGGGTGTACCGCGGGAGCGCACACTCACCCCCACCTGTTGCTCGTGGTGTTCACATGGATGAACACTGAGTGCATATACACCACCACCCCACACCGCCAGACATTTCAACGGGCTCCCCCACCAGCGGAGCCCCATCCCACACACCCAGTTGGGGGGGGAGGGGCATGTGAAAACAGCCATAGTGTAAAAAGCCAGTAAAACAGTGCTTTGTTGAGTGTGTTTATATCCTATATTAGCATGCACTGAATCCCTGCATAATTGTGACTAAATTTATACATTTCGCCAATGACGATGCAGTCAGTATCTTGTCCCTACTTTTTCTTTCCTTTCCTGTTTTGTTTCTTTCCTTTTTGTAAGTATTTGATTGTGTTTCTTGCTACAGTTCCAAAGGAGAAAAAAGAAGAAAGAAATACTGCAGTATAGTACTGAATATTAATAACATAAAACATAGCAGAGAATGAATGGCAGCCAGTTTTCACATGGACAGAACAGTCTAGCCATTTGGGCATGCGCAATGATTTTTAAAATTCTTTTAAATTTCTTTATTAATTTTAATTTTTAATTGATTTAAATACAGATCCATAATACAAATTTGTAATTACATCTGGAAATTGAAGATCCGAATCCACAATGGATCTGAATCTGCAATTTCCTCAAGAGAACCACCCATAGCAGGGTAGACTTCTGGGCTCCAAGGATCTCCTGGGCAACCTCCCACTCACTCCTTGTTGGTGTGGCTGAGCCCAGGTTCCCTACGTGATGCTGTCTTTGACTGGAAGACTAAAGCAGAGCTGCCTCCCCAAGCAACCTGCAACCCTAGGGAAAGGACTATTTTATCAATATCAAAAGCTGGATTTCGCTGCTTCATTAGGTCTTTTTCCTGTATGTTTCCCTATTAACCAGTTGGCCTATACTTAGATTGATTGGAAAATATTTGTTAGATAGATATTATAGAGAACATCCCTGTTTATGTTTCATTATCTCCAAGTTCTCCCATGTGGGGAACAAGAACAATTGTCAGCCACTAAAAAAGGACTTCATATATTCCCCAGTTATTAAACAGCTGCTTGTTAGGATTTTATAACAGAGGGTGTTTTCACATGAGAGGGGAGGCTTCTAGAGTCCATGGCCCCCCCGTACAGTTGCCACCTGCAGGCTCTGCGTGAGATCACACCAGATGGGCAGGCGTTTCTCTCTTCCATGGTCTACCCATGCTCCCTTTCTCCTCCGCCACAGAGTTGCAGTCGCTCCTCAGGCACTCTAGTCTATTGGATGTGTGGGTGCCCCTTAGCCCCCACCCCCGCCAACACACAGGTGGCAGACCCAGGGCAGCATATTGCCCTAGATTTGCCTGGAGTTGCCCGCATGGTGTGCTCCACATTTTCAGCGATGAAGTCATGTGGATCGGCCCCAAGGCAAACATCTGTCATCCACATGACCAGATTAATCTGGGCCTAACGGGGGAAAAAGTGGCACAATGTCTCAGGTGTTAACACCCAGAATTAGATGCATGGCTGGGAAGCTGACCTTTGAGTCTGCTGTTCTCGAGTCCTGGGTTCTCCTCCTCAGTGTTGCCTTGCTTGATCCTTATGGTAGCTTATTTTCAAAATGAGGTAGCAGCTCATAGTTTCTCATCTTGCAGAACAGAGAATTGTATGAAAGGAAAAAGAGTGCTCTATGCAAGAATCACTGTCACTTGAGATTCAACTTTATGATAACTTCCTGTGCTCAAAAAGTTGGGGACAATTCACAAGGCTATGGGGAGAGTCTTTCTCTTCCTTGTTTGTTCTTTGTAATGAGCTATCACCAGCACATTTTAGGAGAATGGTCAGTATTCATGATTGTGTCAGATCTCACATAACCACACAGAAAAGGAGGCAGCACCATTCTGAAGACAGACACAGGCTCGCTACCAGAGTCCAGAGTCCTCCACTAGTGAACAGCAGAACACAAGGATGGGAAAGCTGGGTAATGAGATCTTTGGCACAGTATGTTCTCTGTAAGTCAGACTCTAGACCATCAAAAGCTACTTAACTAAGAATGATTTGGTTGGTTTAGAGCAAATGCGTTTCTAATATGGATTTCATTCTCAGAGGAAATCAAGCAGGTTGGTGGTAAGGGGGGAAAAAAAGAAATATTTAATGAGTGACCACATCATGTTAACAGAACATCAGAAGGGAGAGAGATAAATTAGGTAATTCGTAATCAGCTGTCACTATCTGAGATGAAGATTCTTTCCTCCTCCTTTGAGCCGTAAGAGAGGAATCTGTGGTAAGAGAGGAGAGGTCTGTTAGTAATCATAGATACTGTGCATAATGTCTGAAGGTATGGAATGTTTAATATTTAAAACATAAGTTATTCTTTATTATTTTAATTATGTAAAGATTCTATTTCTTCATCTGGAAAAAGAAAAGGAAATGGCTTTGCATGTTGATTAAATCATTCAGCATTCCCGAATCCCAAATGCTAGATTACAGGCCTCAGAACTGTCAGAATATCACTCCCGCCCCCTTGGCAACCTGTCTGAAACAGCACAATTAATCACAATAATATTTTCAAATAATAACTGCACAGAGTAATTCCTTTTTCTTCTCTCTAAAGTGACATTGCTAAAGTTGAGCCTCTGATCTGGTGACTTGTAGACAGTTTCATATTTAAGTGAAGGTTGCGCTGGCCAGCCTGACTTGATTTATAATAGCTGAGGTAGTGCAAAATTAAATATTAATTAATTTGAATGAATTTGTAATCAAGTGGCCTAGTCTGAGCTATAGAGATGCTAATAGGTCTATTCCCTGGCCCACTCTTGCCAGCTGATCCCCTAGAATATACGACAGCTGCAAAAGGCAAAACTGACAACTGAACACAGTCAAGGCGAAGGGTCACTAGCTTGTCTTTTAACCCCAGTGGGGCTAAAGAAGGGAGCTGCTCCTCCTTGACACTTTAGTTGAGGAAGGGGGACCTATCAGATTGTTAAAATAACATGTTGCTGTGACATTCACAAGCAAACCTCAGCAAAGAAGCGTGATGCTAATCTTAGAATAGATGGTGCTGCCTTCTTTATTGGAGCAGACATCCCGGCTGTCTTTAAATATTTCTTCCTTAGAACAATGCCATTATTGATAATGCTTAGAGCTAAAGTGCTTTGTGATGTACTGTTCCCTACATAGACACTTTTGGGAAGTAAGATTTTGGTATTTTGAGATAAAGAAGTTACGTTTTTAATACCAGTTGTGAGTGATACCTAACATTTTAGATCTTCCTCCCCCCTCACCCCCGCATTCAGAATGTGCATATGTTCCAAAATTCTCCTCAGCTTGGCAACAGAGAATAAAACTTGTATTTGTAGACACCATAACCCATTTCATGACACACACAACATTTATAATTAAAGATGCCAGCAGTACTCATTTTTTAATTTTTTTAAAATTTATTAATGTATTTGTTTGTTCATTCCAATTCATAACTACACCCTTCTCATTTAGGCTCAGGACAGCGTACAAAATATAAAAACATATATTTAATTTTATTTATTTATTTATTCCCTCCCCCAAAGGCTGAGGGCAGTTTACAGTAATAAATGCATGAAAAATACACTGAGTACAGTAAAATATAGTAAAATCCCCTTTAAAAAAATAGCCACCCTCACTCCAGAAATGCACCCACCCCAACCCTATCCCTGCCTGCCAAATGCTTTGCCAAAGAGACAGGTTTTACACGGTTTCTGGACTATGCTCAGCCATTTTATATAAACCTAAATTATACAGCAAAATCACTCCATTCTATTTTTAAAAAATGATTCTTCACTTCCTTAGTAATTTATGGACTATAAAAAGAATACAACATGTAACTGCCATTTCCTAAAAATATTACAAGACACACCCCAACAGTGTAAAAAACAGACAGACAGGAGTTCCACTTTTGCCCGTGCTGACCCACTTCTCCTCAGGGTTGGCCTTTCCTTTTGAAGAGTGAGTGCCAGTTGTGCATAGCGAAGCAGGTTGTGGCTGTTCCACAGGTGTGGCTTCAGAATATCCCAGAGCACACCTCACTGAGGGTGCAGGCCAAACAAAAAGCTCCTGTCCATCTAAATGGACCTGCAAGCTCTGGCAAAACACGGTCCTGCCTGGATCATAGATGCCAGTGGGTACCTGATTCAGTTTGTGTTAGATTTTTATTTGAGTTGTTTATTGTGGATTTTACCTGTGTTAAAATGGCTTTTATGTGAACCGTGGCCAATTTTAAGTTTAATGGTAATTATTTAGGGGTGAAATTATATTGGATTAAGTTCTATGAGTTCTATGATGATTATTTGTTATTATATGTATGTATGTTTGTTAAGAAATGGGATTAATTTGAAATATGTCAGAGTTGGTAATGACCGTTTGGTCGAGCCATAAATAAAGATTTGATTTGATTTGATTTGATTTGATTAGATGCTGGTGGACTAAATGGCCAGAGCATCTACCTGCGTGAGCCCAGCCATCTTGGCTCCCCACCCTCAACTCACCCTTTAAAGAAATGCATGCAAAATGCAAACATATTGGCCTCACATGGGAAATCTGCAAGGAGAACAGAGGCCAGTGTCAGCAGAAGTCCTAGGGGATAGAGGAGCAACAACATCCACCAGCTCCTGACCGGAAATACCCACCCTCCAGGCCTTTCAGCTGTGCCTTTCCATCCTCCTGTCCCCATTCCCTGTTTGTTTTGACTGCTTAATAAAGTCTGCCTTTTGATCCTGAACATCAGCATTGTCTGGGGGTATGATGGGATTGGGGTTCTCCTCTGCCCCTCTCCAGACAGACTTCGAGTGAAAACAGACATGACGCTAACCACCCTTTAACCACCCTTGGTGATTATTTATGCAGGTTGCAGGGCTGTATTGGTTCCCTATGCAGCCCTGAAACATGCATAAATGACCACCAAGGGTGGTTAAAGGGTGGTTAGCGTCATGTCTGTTTTCACCCTGTGACACATACCACTTTCATACATCCCCTCACCCCCATGCACATATTCAGGCTGCATGAGGGAATACGCAGTCCAAATATGCGCAGTGATCACCCGGTCTGAAACCACCCCCTCACCCCCCCCACCCGCGGCTTTGTCAGCAGAGATGCGCAGGGATGCAGAGCTCAATTTCCTGCTCTGCATCCCTGTGTGTCTCTGATGGCAAAGCCACATGGTGGGAGAGGGGGGCTTTCAGACCGGCCAATCCCCACACATATTTGGGTTGCACATTCCACTCCGCAGCCCAAATATACATGGGGGGGGGGGGATTGTCACATGTAAAAGCCTATTGCAATCCCTGCAAGCTCAATATGCGGCTTGTGCAGTAGAGGGAGGGTCAGGGGATGAGACAGGTTTTTTTCCTCCTTGTCTCTTCTCTCTCTGTCCTCCATCTTGTCCCATGCAGTCTGTACAGTATGGAAGCATGTCTTCTGAGCTCTTAGTAAAGTTCTGTTTTGAAGAAACTTCTGCTGTGTGTTATTGAACAGAAAGCTAACTCTACAATAGGTTATGGGCCCAGGACATCTTCAAGGCAATTTTGAAGACTAGAAGCAGCCCAGAAGGCGTGCACTGCAGACTGTGAAAGAAAACTGCCAGACAGAGAGGCCTACTGACTGTGAGTAAGAAGGCATAAATCCCAGAAGGGGAAAGGGAGGGAAGCAAGTATGGCAAGCAGCTCAGACTTTCAGTAGGCAAATGTCAGAAGGGGAAGCAGAAAAATGGGTAAGAGCGGCTGGAGAAGAAGTAAAGTTCATGCAGCAGCAGGACAATGCGCCATGGACACTTACTCCACTGCCCACAGGGAGAAAGACTATAGGTTGTAAATGGACATTTAAAATAAAGTACAATGCGCAGGGAAATATTGAACGGTGCAAGGCCCGAATTGTCGCAAAAGGATACTCCCAGAGGTACAGAGAAGACAACGATGAAACATTTGCACCTGTAGTTAAGCACACTACAATCAGAATATTGTTAAGTATAACTGCCGGAAAAGGAATGCAAGTCAAGCATATGGACGTGAAAACAGCATATCTAAATGATGAATTGAAGGAAGATATTTACATGGACCAACCACCGGGGTTTGCAGACATTGAAAGGCTGGATCTTGTATGCAAACTGCACAAAAGCATATATGGGCTTAAGCAGGCCACCAGAGCGTAGAACACTAAAATAAACAAGGTACTCATGAGGGAAAATTTTACCCGCATCAAAGCAGATCCCTTCTTATACACAAATAGACTAAGGAGCTGGTGGATTTTTGTATTCATTTATGTTGATGGCCTTATCGTATGCATTGAGCAAGAAGGGGATGAGTGCAAAACAATGAGAGCTCTAAATCAGGACTTTAAAACTAAGGACCTGGGTAACATAACACACTACCTTGGAATACAAATTGATGAAAGCTATCTTCTCAACCAAAGACAGGCAATAGAAGAGATGATAGAAAAATTCGGAATGGGGGGTGCGAAGGCAGCAAATACCCCTATGGAAACCACTCCAGCTATCCAAAGGAGATCAAAGAACTGAGCTTATTGCTGTCATACAATAAGCAATACAGAATGGCAATAGGAAAGCTCTTGTACATTGCCAGAATCACAAGGCCTGACATTGCGGTGGCAATAGGTATACTGTGTAGATGAGTCTCAGCCCCAACCCAAAGGGATTGGAACGCAGTGAAGAGAGTCTCATGGTATCTGAAAGGGACTGTACACCTCAAGCTACGTCTCCCAGCAATGTCTGTGTCAGACCTGATAGGGTACGTGGACGCAGATTGATCTGGAGACCATTCGGACCGAATATCTACCAGTGGGTACCTATTTTTGCTTGGTGGAGAACCCATCAGCTGGTGCAGTAGGAAACAAGCCTCTGTGATACTTACCTCGACGGAGGCAGAGCATGTGACAGCTGCACACGCCAGTCGAGAAGTTATCTGGTCGCGACAGCTTCTGAATGATCTGGGGCAAAAATTGGACAGACCGACGCCGATCCTGGAAGACAACCAAGGATTTATAGCGCTGGTGCAAACAGAAAGAATCAGCCCCAGAACCAAGCACACTGATGTAAAATACCATTTCCTGAAAGACTCACAGGAATAAGTACTCATAGATCTGCAATACTGTCCTACAGAGGATATGACGGCGGATGTGTACACGAAGCCACTAGCAGGGGAATGCCATTGGAAGCTATTAAGAAGAATGAACCCAAGGGGTTTGACTAGTGACTGTTGAGAAGGGGTGTTGGATTGTGCAACAGTCACAAGTAAAAGCCCATTGCAAGCCCCGACTAGTGACTGTTGAGAAGGGGTGTTGGATTGTGCAACAGTCACAAGTAAAAGCCCATTGCAAGCCCTGTAAGCTCAATATGGGGCTTGTCCAGTAGGGGGAGTGTCAGGGGATGAAACAGGTTTTTTTTTTCTCCTTGTCTCCTCTCTTCTTCTCTCTCTGTCTTCCTTCTTGTCCCATGCAGTCTGTACAGTATGGAAGCATGTCTTCTGAGTTCTTAGAAAAGTTCTGTTTTGAAGAAACTTCTGCTGTGTTCGTTATTGAACAGAAAGCTAACTCTACAATTGGCATGTCTGAAAGCAGCCTCAGTTTCCCCAGTTACAGTCTCCATCTGCCACAGCTCTCTTCAGAGCTGTCCTAGTCTGTAAAGAAGTCCCCACCCTGTCATCCATGCCCTGGATTGTTCCAAAACACATAGAAGTTACATTAAGGTTCACCCAAGTATATAACTCGGAATTTCCCTTCAACTGTGTGATCCATTGTCATTATCCACCAGACAGACACACAAGCACACCATTTTTACTTTATACTTCTAAACTTATATTTCTTTACATCAACTCCACATGCAATTATTCCCCTTTGTTGGATTCAGTGGTCCATTACCGTTTCAGTGATACCAAACCTGTCATAATTTACATACTGATTTCCAAGGTTACAATTACATTGTTCGTTCCTGTGAAGATTTTATATGTTACATGTATGTTGTTTTCACAAACCATGGGTGATTTCAGACGTTACGAGATCACGCTCAACCACACTGAACCACGCTCAACCCCCCCGTGGGGCCAAAGGGCCCTGAATGTCTGAACGGCGCGTGCCAGATGTTCAACACGCTCAATACCCACATGGGGTCAGCCGCAACCACGCTTCCCGGGCTAGCCGGGGGAAGGTCTCGGGAAGCGTGGTCAAACGAACCCCCACAGGGAACCAAGGAAAAGTAACGTCTGGACGCCAATCCCCAAGCGGAACAAAACAAAACGAGCCCCAGCCAGGGACGAGGCACGCAGCGTCGCTTCCAGGCAACCAGCATCAACACAACCACCGGAGGGAGATTTAAAGCGAGAGCAGCAGCAAGCAAGCGTGGCGGGATGGAGCGAGGAGGGAAGCGGAAGAGAGCGGAGGCACGGACAGCGACAGCGGCGGCACAGGAGGCGGAGGACGTGCAGCCAGGCCCAGCGATGCAGGCGGAGGGGGCACAGGTGCAGGAAGGGGGCACACGGGAGCACCCGACCAGGGAGGCGCCCCGGGAACACCAACCACAGCTGCAGCCGGGTCGCGCCGCCCCGGGGACAGCGGCCGGAACAGGCCCACAGGAGGCACCCAGGAAACGGGTAAGGGCACCCACTGGGAGGGGAACAGGGGGCACAGGGGAACCCCCTGTGGAGGGGGCCGGGGGGACCCCGGGCGGAAGGCAGGGGGGCAGGGGGACCCCGGGCGGAGGGCAGGGGGGCAGGGGGCCCCCGAGAGGGCCCACACCCTCACCCAGCAACCAACCACCCCCCTTCCCCCCCCCAGACACGAAAGTCGGCCCGGGCGGACGAGCCCCAGGAGGAGCCCGGCCCCCGGCCCCTGGAGGCGCACCCCCAGGAGGAGGTGGAGGAGGAGCAGAGGCAGGTGCAGCATGAGCTGCACCGGGAGGAGGAACAGCAGGGGCCCAGCCGGAGGAAGGCCTATCACAGAGGGGGACAGTGGGGCCTCCAGGAGACCCGGGACTTCATACGGATCTGGGGGACCCTCGAGTACCAGGTGGAGCTCGCAATAAACCAGCGCAACGAGCATGTCTACCGGGACATCGTGCGCGACATGGAGGCGGCGGGGCACGAGCGCACTGTCAACCAGTGTCGCTCGAAGGCCAAGGAGCTCAAGAGGGGGTACAAGGCCCTCAAGGACAATAACAGCCGCTCCGGCCACGGGGCCCGCACCGCCCCCTACTACGATGCCCTGGACCGCATCCTTCACATGAAGGGCTCCATCGTTGCCCCACGCCTGGTGGGCAGCGCTGTGGTCCAGGGCAGGGAGCGGGCCGAGGTACCCCCTCCCCTCGCCGCCCGCCCGGTAGACACGAGCTCAGGGGACCCCCACCCCCAGGAGGACCACCCGGGACCCGCAGAAGCCCCAAGGCCCCCCCCCAGCAGCAGCCCGGAGACATCCCAACGCCGGGCCGGCCAGGCGGAGTCGGAGGTCGGCACCTTCACCACCCTCAGCCAGTGGTCCCAGGGGGAGCACTCCCAGGGTGAGGCGCCGGGCTCCGAAGGCTCGGAGACAGACATAGAGGGTAAGCGGGCCCCCAGGGCAGGGGGGGGCACGACCAGGGGGCCGGTGGCAGGGGCGGGGGTGGGGGCCCTGCTGCAGGGGCCACAACCAGCCCCCTTCACCCGCTCCCCCCTCTCCCGCCCGCAGGACATGGGGAGCCCCAGGACCGGGCCAGCGAGACGGTGCAGGCCCCCGCGGAGGGCACAGGAGAGCAGGTGCCGGACCCAGGTAAGGCGGGAGGGCTGGGATGGCGGGAGGGCCCCCCGGGCGCCAGCCCAGGGGGGCCTCCGGCCTCAGTGGGGGAGGGGGGGCAGGGGGCCCCGGGACCCGACCCCGCTAGGGGACAGGGCCCTGCACTGACCCACCCGCCCATTTCCACAGGGCAGCCCCCGCGCGCGGCGCCTCCGCCGGCCGCGGCCCCAGCCCAGCGGATGCGGGAGTACCGGGCGCGGGTCCGCAGGCGCAGGGAGGAGCAAGCGGAGGACATCGTCCGCAGGGCGGAGGAACAGGGGGAGCGCATGATCGCCTCCGTGGACCGCATGGAGGCGGCCATAGAGCGGTCCATGGAGAAGGCCCTGGAGACAGACCGCCGGCTGGAGGCGGAGGTGCGCCTGGAGCGGAGGCGGGAGCGCCGGGAGCACCAGCGGCAGCAGGGGCTGCTCAGGGGCCTCCGGCAGGACATACAGGGCATGGTGCGGGAGCACAGTGCAAAGATGGACAGGTCCCACGACATTGGGACCTCCCTGCTCCTGCATGCGGGCACCATGTGTGCCTACGTGATGGCCGGCGCACCTCCGGGCGCCCTGCCCGCCCAGGTCCCCATGCCGGGCCCCTCGGCGCCCCCGGGCCCAGCCCTGCCGCCCCTGGCGCCCCCCCGGCCCCAGGGCCCTCGCATGCGCCTCCCAGTGCCCCCGGGCCTCCGGAGGGTCCAGCCCCCCCGGGGCGCGACCGGGGCACCGGGCACAGCTGCCCATCCGCCGCCCGGCCCCCTGCCGGGGCCGGGACCGGCCCAGGACACGGCAGGGGACACGGACAGTGGGGGGGAGGGGAGCTCCCAGAGCTCGGTGGGCCCAAGCGGCCGCACGAGGGGTCGGCCCAGGAAACGCGGGGGGATGGTGGGAAGGGGGGGGAGGGGGAGGGCCACATGAGGGCGGGTGGTGGACGGGGTCACGGGGACGGGGGTGGGGAGGGGGCACAGGGTGATTGTGTGCACTGTGTGGGCAATAAAGTGTTGTAAAGAGACAGTTGTCCCCGGCCCGTTTGTGGGGGGGACAGGGCTGTGGGACCGCGTGTACAGGGGCATGGGCACGGAACGGGGGGTGGGGCCCCCAGGGGCGGGAAGGCCCTCACAGCGGGCCCCCCCGGGCGATGTGGGTTGCAAGGGCGTTCCGGATCCTTTTGGCATACCGGTACTCCCGGGGGTTCCCTGCGTTCACGTACAGGGGAACAGGACCGGGGGGCCGGTGGGGCTCGGGGTACTCCAGGGCCGCCCCCTCGGTCTCGCACACATTGTGCAGAACGCAGCAGGCACCGATCACCAGGGCGGAGGTGGGGACGGTGAAGTCCAGGCGGCCAGCTATACTCCTCCAGCGCTGCTTCAGGGCCCCGAAGGCACGCTCCACCACGGTCCGGCTCGCACACAGGCGGGTATTGTATACCTGCTCCGCAGGGGTGCTCGGGACAGGGTAGACCTTCATCAGCCAGCGGGTCAGGGGGTAGGCGGGGTCCCCCAGGATGCAGGGGGGCATGGGAACACCCTCGATCCACCTCATGCCCATGTCCGCGAAGTCCCCCCGGTACATGCGGGCATAGAAGGGGGAGATGGTCATGATCCTGGCGTCGTGACTCCGGCCGGAGTTGCCCGTGTAGATGTCTATGAAGCGGGCCCGGTGGTCCACCACCCCCTGCAGGTGCAGGGAGTAGTATCCGTGCCGGTTCACATACTCCAGGGCCTCCCCCGCGGCCGGGCGCAGGATCTCGATGTGTGTGCCGTCCACGGCTCCGATGCAGTTCGGGAAGCCCCCGGCCGCGAAGCCAGCCATCACAGCGCCCTGGTCCAGGAGCTGGATGGTCCTGTCGAGGAGCACGCCCTCCACAGCCTCGCACACATCCCGCACGATGCAGGCGACCGTGCTGAGCCCCACCCCGAAGTGCTGGGACACGGAGCGGCAGGAGTCGGGCGTTGCGAGGGCCCAGACCCCTATGGCCACCCGCTGGACCATGGGGATGGGCTCCCGCATGGAGGTGTGCTGCCGCTCCAGCCAGGGCATGAGGAGCTCCGCTAGGCGCAGCAGGGTGGCCTTGCCCATCCGGAAGTGGGACCCCCATTCGGCCTCCCCCCAGACTGTCTGAATGCAGCCCAGACTCATGCGTATGTGTGTGTGTGTAGCTCTGGTTTGGGTCACCCTTGCACCTGTTCTGGGGCTCTGGCTCCTTCTCTGTCCATCTGAAAACACCCACAGAGCAAAGATGTAGAAATGACTAGGCTCTTATACAGTAGCTCTCTTTCCATGTGTTTGTTTGTTTGTTTTATTTATGTATTCAGTCTTTTACCCTGCCCTTCCCACAAAGGCTTAGGGTGGCTTACGAAAATATATATCATTTTTTAATATATCTTTATGTCTTCCCTTTTTATCTCCCATTTCAACTTGTGTCAGGCCAGTTTGTTTTCCTATCGGAGAACAATGAACTACTGATTAGTTATGTCACACAATACAATATTACTTGTGTTACCTTTTGGAATACACATGTAATAGCATTAGGGCCTTTTGAAATACACAGATGGTCAGCTAGGGCCTGATTCTTCAAGGTACTGGGTGTTGTCAGCTCTCAGTATTTTGCTCAGTATTTTGTAGTAGCGTATTCTTACTCTGTGCATTTATATCTTGTGTGCTATGTGAGGAATGGATTTAGTGTTGCAATTACTTCGACAATTTGTGTGTGCGTGTTGATGGGATGAAATGCTTATGTACCTTTTACACAAAACAAAAATTCACCTGTACAGCTGAGCAATTACACATGATGAAAATAGCTAAGTACCACTACTATAGTTATAGCATACTTAATATGATTCTACTTCATTTAATTTTAATCTTCTACATTGCTTGAATTTTTACACTTCTCATAATTTAGTTAATATGTACATATAAATGTTAGTGATAATTACAACATATCTGTAACTTTTTTTTTTAACCTAGATTAATGATAGACACTCAGCCTTAACTCTATTTTAGTGTAGGTTTTAAGTGAGAATTAATAAGGAGACATCCAAAGTATTCTAAAACTTAGTTCAAATCAAATCAAATTTATTTTATTTGTCATAGGCTTACGCCGATGACAAGACAGAAATAAACATTACAGAAATAATAAATAAAAATAATTTTAAATTACATAAAAAGCAGCCATAATACAGTCTTTGCTCCAAACAGAGCAGTGGGACAGACAACTCACACCCCTGAAATTAAGACAAGAATACAATGTAAACAAATATCATATAGCATGATCAGAGCATCCATAGCCCAATACAGATCTATGTTGAGCATATTTCAATATACCATAATACTCAACATCCATGGCTTAATAGCAATCAGCATTAGACAAAGTCAAATACAGTTTATTATGACTTGCACCTGCAAACCAAAATACATTTTGCAACATTAAGACTAAACAGTTAAAATAAACATGACCAAAAGGATACAATTAGAAATGTCCTTATTGTATATAGCCAGGTACAAGAAAGCATTTTTCATTCGTAAAGCAGAGATAACAAATGAAACTAAAGCTTGCAAAGTATCTTTATCTTTGGACACGAACAACAATATTATAGTCTGAGGCTGAGGTAATCAATATCTTTTCAGGAATAGAGAAAGTAACCAGCAGGATCTTAAATCCTTGTACAAAGGACAATGCAGTAATACATATCGAACTTAGTTGTTAATGTACAGCCCGTTGCTCTAGGTGACAGACAATAATTAAAAGAAGATAGGAACGATTACACATGTGGTGCCCAGAACCAAAAGTAATTTTTTGGCTTACATTTAGGAGATCAGTAGTACTCAGAGAGGGGAGAAAAGGATTTCACTGCATCTCAAACTCACTGAGATGAATTGTTCAGTATGAAGAGTTACTCAGGTGTCCAAGAACAACTTGCATCCCTGGTCCTGAATTATTTCTCCTGAGCTTTTAGCATTAGTCATTGTTTTCTTTAATATATATTAATATATAATATAATGAACATATATTATGTCTGCAGTAATGAAAAGAAAACAATAATAAAATACTTGTTGACGAATTGTAGCTTTTTTGTTTTTTTCACCCTTCTTTCCCTCTGTCATTATGACCACACCAGTGAAATTATGACAGACACAAACTTTATGTAGATACATTTTTTAGCAGCACCCTTTATTTAATAGAGGTATTCAGTCAAATGACAAAACAAAGAACAGTGCAATCAAACAAAAGGCAAGCCTCTAATAAACTTGCCTGGGGGTAAATGTAACAAGTTAACAACCCTCCCCCAGCCCAGGACACTATCAAAGCCTGGTCAACAGACCATTCCTTGAAACCAGTCCAACATGTGGGTAGCCTGCCAGATGACCTCCTGCCCATATTAAGCGAGGAAGGAAAGGGGTCTGTATGCCCCATCCCTATCAGGCCGGCCAGCCAAAACAGGAATGTCTCATACCGACCCCTTTCAGGTGTATTACCCTGGAACTGTTCCAGACCACTGGGTCACACCCACTACATCGTAATAGGATGACATTTTAGTGTCCCAGATCTCTCATTAATAAAAGTCTGCACTGTTCCCACCGCAGGTGCTACAACTAACTAACACCAAACTCAGCCTGAATTGCCAAGCTGGCTACAAAAAACAGCTATACAACTATGGAAAAAAGGTACTGTGGAAAAGGCAAAAACACACACACACCCCTTTTACTCCAATTTAACTGAAATTGAGAAAATTCCTTTCCAGCCCCAATAAAGGTGGCTCATAATTAGCACACAGTGCCCAATTCAAGGGTGGGTGGGTGGGCTGCTTGTTTCTTCACCTACCTGTTGAAAAGGTCTGCTCCAAACCTTTCAGCAAAGCTTCTAGCAGGGGAAAATTCGCTCTCATGAGACTTGCCCTGCTGCAAAGAGTGGGAAAGCTGAGCACCCACCCGCCGCTGTCTACCTTCTTGCTCCCCCACCTGCAGGAAGTGACAGGGGAGCCAACCGGCCTCCCTCCTCTCCCCCGCACTCCAGAAAGCAGCAGGGGAGAAATCCAACCTCCAGACCCACAGGTAAGGGGGTGTGTGGCCATAAACTTCCCCCTCCACCCCCCATGGGGCAATTTTCAGTTCTTTATTTTGTTCTGCTACACTTTGGCTAGGAAATATGACCTAATTTTTAGAAGGAAACTAATATGGGAAAGTCAGATTTTCTGCATTCATCTTTGGATACATTTAAAGGTGCTCCATTATTTAGAGAGGAAGTGTCCTGAACATTAACCAGGCCCCTTTAAAATATCTCATTTTTGTCTACTATGGGACCTAGTCATTACTAAGTGAATCATTTTTGAAAATTTAGGCCTATAATTTTTTTCCTAAGATAAATTTAGGTAATAGAAGTCAGCATATGCTATACAAAAGTCAATACAATACTGGAGAAATAGCCAACCATTTAAGTTTCTGTTTTCCAGCCATGCTTCTATTAAAATACTGCTAAAAGACTCTACAAAGAGTCAAAACTTTTATAGGTTTTTATTGATCATCCCTGATGTTTCCAGCTGCATCTCATTTCACTCAATGGTGTTGCTTTGTTAGTTCTTCTAGTAAAATGTTCTAGATCAGTGAAATCCACAGTTTTGCCTGTGTACTTATGTGATCAAGCACTGAATCCTGATATCATTACTAAGGCAATGGGTATTTTTACACACACGTTAAAGTTCAAGATGTTTCAGTCTTCTGGGTTTACAAGTCCACAAGTAAGTTCCGGATGCATATTTCACACACACACTGCCCTGTGCAG